>CM032628.1:10800040-11410040 GCA_019097785.1 Fraxinus excelsior
AAGAGATTTTGGAGTCAATTCGGACCTCCACTTGTTTAACCCATTCTTCATACTAATCATGGCTACGTGTGGAGAAAAATGTCCGAAATAAGCAGTTCAATAGAAGCTTGAGAAGGAATACCACTAGTTCACTTCGCAAATGGCTTATTCGATAAAGTCTCACTTTCGGATCATACAAAATTGTTGTAAGGGAAAGGGAGTTGAGCTCAAGCATGGTAGCTGTTTGTCGTTTTCTTAAATGTACGAATCGTTACACATAATTTAATAATAAGTAAATTATCATTTTTTATGAGGCCATTTTTTGGGAGAAAATTTCGAAGTTCATATTCCATGGAATTCATTAATTTAATTAATTTGCCTCTCCGAGTTTAAATTAATCGTATCTCCCTAAGACAACTCATTATATCTTTCTATATATAAAAAGTGCCTATTTAACGGAATTTGTTGGTTTAACGGAAAAACTAACGGAATTTCTTGTTTTTAACGGAAATTTTTTTTTCACCACCCCTACTTTCAAAATTATAATTAAATAATAATAATAATGATAAATTAGCTTTTGATAATTCTTTCAAACTAAAATATCTTGGAGCTAACTTATCCGAATCGACTTTTTCTCGAATCTGATTTATATATCTAATTACGATTTATCCAACGAGACCAATATTCATATATTTACGATAACTCCATCAATATCTAAATATTTGACACAAATAAAATATAATTTGATAAATGTATCATTTAGTCCCTAACTTTCAAAATATTAAAATATAGTATATAAAAATTGAATTATATTTTATGAAAATTTTTGGGGTATTACATTCTCACCCTCTTAAAATATTTTCGTCCTCGAAAATTTACCCATCACTTACCAACATTAAGTCTAACACATGATATACATATATTATCGTAATGCATATAATACTTTAGCGATAAAATGAATTGTATTATTACTTAAAAAAGAGTAAAAACTTAAGCCATGCAAAAAGTTTAAGCCTCCGTTGTTTCTCATTAAAAACTCATAAAAATAAAAAATATAACCGTTATCCATCACATCAATCTATCAATTTTGAATTTCTATCTCTTCTGTGGGGTCCAATAACGGCTATATTTTTCATTCTTATTCTATATTAATGAGAATCAAATGGAGTTCAAGTAAACTCATCTTTTTACCCCTTAACATACCTTGAGTTTTTTATTTGTGATTTTGGGTTGGAAATGACAGCGAGAAGCATTTTATTTAATTATTTATCAATTATATAAACATTACATCATTAATTATTTAATTAACCAAAAAAATTATATCTTTATTAATAACAAATTAATTCTTAAACAAAACTATTAAATATAAACTAAGCAAATGTGCATTGCACGTTACTTACACCTAGTATATAAAAAATTACATATAAGTAAAATGTCACTTATAAGTAAAAACTTACGTACAAGAAATTATAAATTGAAAATTTCACTAGAGGACTTGTAACTTCATTAAATTAAAAAAAAAAAAGACTTTCAGAACTGATAAATAATAAACTTTCAATCATGGGTTGAACTATTTTAAAAATTACTATTAAAATCACTCATAATTAGTCCGCTTATTAATGTTTATAATTGATACTAGATGTAAGCAACGTGCAATGCACGTTTGCTTAGTTTATATTTAATAGTTTTGTTTAAGAATTAATTTGTTATTAATAAAGATGTAATTTTTTGGTTAATTAAATAATTAATAATGTAATGTTTATATAATTGATAAATAATTAAATAAAGTGCTTCTCGCTGTTATTTCCAATCCAAAATCACAAACAGAAAACTCAAGATATGTTAAGGGGTAAGAAGATGAGTTTACTTATACTTCATTTGATTCTCATTACTATAGAATGAGAATGAAAAATATAGCCGTTATTGGACCCCATACAAGAGATAGAAATTCAAAATTGATAGATTGATGTGATGGATAACAGTCATATTTTTCATTTTTATGAGTTTTTAGTGAGAAGCAAACGGAGGCAAGTTTAAGTCTTTACTCTTTTTTAAATAATAATACAATTCATTTTATCGTTAAAGTATTATATGTATTACGATAATATATGTATATCATGTGTTAGACTTAGTATTGGTAAGTGACCGGTAAATTTTCGAGGACGAAAATATTTAAAGGGGGTGAAAATGTAATACCCCGAAAATTTTCATAAAATATAATTCAATTTTTATATAATATATTTTAATATTTTGAAAGTTATGGACTAAATGATACATTTATCAAATTATATTTTATTTGTGTCAAATATTTAGATATTGATGGAGTTATCGTAAATATATGAATATTAATTTCGTTAGATAAATCGTAATTAGATACATAAATTAGATTCGAGAAAAAATCGATTCGAATAAGTTAGCTCCAAGATATTTTAGTTTGAAGGAATTATCAAAAGCTAATTTATTATTATTATTATTTAATTATAATTTTGAAAGTACGGGGTGAAAAAAGATTTTCCGTTAAAAATCAGAAATTCCATTAGTTTTTCCGTTAAATCAAGAAATTCCGTTAGTTTTTCCGTTAAACCAACATATTCCGTTTAATAGTCACTTTATATATATAGTAGGTGTAAGCAACGTGCAATGCACGTTTGCTTAGTTTATATTTAATAGTTTTGTTTAAGAATTAATTTGTTATTAATAAAGATGTAATTTTTTTGGTTAATTAAATAATTAATGATGTAATGTTTATATAATTGATAAATAATTAAATAAAGTGCTTCTCGCTGTTATTTTCAACCTAAAATCACAAACAGAAAACTCAAGATATGTTAAGGGGTAAGAAGATGAGTTTACTTAGACTTCATTTGATTCTCATTAATATAGAATGAGAATGAAAAATATAGCCGTTATTGGACCCCCATACAAGAGATAGAAATTCAAAATTGATAGATTGATGTGATGGATAACAGTCATATTTTTCATTTTTATGAGTTTTTAGTGAGAAGCAAACGGAGGCAAGTTTAAGTCTTTACTCTTTTTTAAATAATAATACAATTCATTTTATCGTTAAAGTATTATATGTATTACGATAATATATGTATATCATGTGTTAGACTTAGTATTGGTAAGTGACCGGTAAATTTTCGAGGACGAAAATATTTAAAGGGGGTGAAAATGTAATACCCCGAAAATTTTCATAAAATATAATTCAATTTTTATATAATATATTTTAATATTTTGAAAGTTATGGACTAAATGATACATTTATCAAATTATATTTTATTTGTGTCAAATATTTAGATATTGATGGAGTTATCGTAAATATATGAATATTAATTTCGTTAGATAAATCGTAATTAGATACATAAATTAGATTCGAGAAAAAATCGATTCGAATAAGTTAGCTCCAAGATATTTTAGTTTGAAGGAATTATCAAAAGCTAATTTATTATTATTATTATTTAATTATAATTTTGAAAGTACGGGGTGAAAAAAGATTTTCCGTTAAAAATCAGAAATTCCATTAGTTTTTCCGTTAAATCAAGAAATTCCGTTAGTTTTTCCGTTAAACCAACATATTCCGTTTAATAGTCACTTTATATATATAGTAGGTGTAAGCAACGTGCAATGCACGTTTGCTTAGTTTATATTTAATAGTTTTGTTTAAGAATTAATTTGTTATTAATAAAGATGTAATTTTTTGGTTAATTAAATAATTAATAATGTAATGTTTATATAATTGATAAATAATTAAATAAAGTGCTTCTCGCTGTTATTTCCAATCCAAAATCACAAACAGAAAACTCAAGATATGTTAAGGGGTAAGAAGATGAGTTTACTTATACTTCATTTGATTCTCATTACTATAGAATGAGAATGAAAAATATAGCCGTTATTGGACCCCATACAAGAGATAGAAATTCAAAATTGATAGATTGATGTGATGGATAACAGTCATATTTTTCATTTTTATGAGTTTTTAGTGAGAAGCAAACGGAGGCAAGTTTAAGTCTTTACTCTTTTTTAAATAATAATACAATTCATTTTATCGTTAAAGTATTATATGTATTACGATAATATATGTATATCATGTGTTAGACTTAGTATTGGTAAGTGACCGGTAAATTTTCGAGGACGAAAATATTTAAAGGGGGTGAAAATGTAATACCCCGAAAATTTTCATAAAATATAATTCAATTTTTATATAATATATTTTAATATTTTGAAAGTTATGGACTAAATGATACATTTATCAAATTATATTTTATTTGTGTCAAATATTTAGATATTGATGGAGTTATCGTAAATATATGAATATTGATTTCGTTGGATAAATCGTAATTAGATACATAAATTAGATTCGAGAAAAAGTCGATTCGGATAAGTTAGCTCCAAGATATTTTAGTTTGAAAGAATTATCAAAAGCTCATTTATTATTATTATTATTTAATTATAATTTTGAAAGTAGAGAGTGGTGAAAAAAGATTTTCCGTTAAAAACAAGAAATTCCATTAGTTTTTCCGTTAAATCAAGAAATTCCGTTAGTTTTTCCGTTAAACCAACAAATTCCGTTAAATATGCACTTTTTATATATAGAAAGATACTTAAAAAAATGCTCGTAATCGATACGTCGAAACTCTCAAGTAGGCCCTTAGACTAAAAAGTGGGATCAGTGGGGATCTCAGAGAAAATGTGAAATGGTAATATTAAGATTTACCTCGTTTCCCTTCTCGTCAAGACTTTTAAATAAGCACTCCAATAGTTAACTCATGAGCCAAGTACGAAAGAGTGACTATAGGTCTTATGTAAAAAGTCCAGGAAGTAGATTGTTTTCGCACTAAAGATGATTGATGAATCTACAAAATATCAATAGAGCATTGTCATATCCGAAAATAGCAAGTTTCTCACTATAGAGGGCGATATACTCATGGAAAGAATTCATTTCCATCAATATAGATTTTACCCTCATGTATAATAGGGGACATTGAGACGTAAAAATAGGATCCTATTAAACTTTTGATATAAAATAATAAAATCATGAACATGTCTTTCTTCAATGTGGAAATTACATAATTCCAGGGGTTTAAAGTTTAGAGTTCAAAAATCAGGGACCAAACTTTATTTTTCAAAAATCAGGTAATATATAAATATCCTAACCCTAATTTTTCAACCCCCCCTCCTCTCCTCTCCTCTCTTTCTCTCTCTACCCCCTCCCTTTTCTCGTCTTCCCCCTCCCCTCCCCTCCCCTCCGCCGGCAGCACCCTCGACTCCCCCCTCCTTTCTGCCGGCAGCGGCTTGCTGCCGCTGCAAGCTGCTGCCGGTCCCCTCCCCCACTCCTTTCTGCCGGCAGCGGCTTGCTGCCGCTGCAAGCTGCTGCCGGTCCCCTCCCCCCTCCTTTCTGCCGGTCCCCTCCCCCCCTCCTTTCTGCTGGCAGCGGCTTGCTGCCGCTGCAAGCTGCTGCCGGCAGCACCCTCCCCTCCCCCCCTTTCTGCCGGCAGCGGCAAGCCGCCGCTGCAAGCTCCTTTGAGCAGAAACCTCCCCTCCCCCCTCCTTTCTGCCGGCAGCGGCTTGCTGCCGCTGCAAGCTGCTGCCAGCAGCAGCGGTCTCGAGCAGCAGCCGACCGCTGCTGCCCGCAGCGGTCGGCTGCTGCCGGCAAGCTGCGCCATCTTGCAGGCAGCAGCTTGCTGCCGCCGCTGCTTGTAGAAGCAGGCGGTGGTGGTTTGCTTTTTTTGTTGGCAGATCTGTGTGGTGGCTGGTTGGCTATGTTGGTGGCTGTTGTATCTATGGTGTGTTGGTGTGTGATTGGATCTAGGAGTTGGGAATTTTTTTTCAGATTAATGTCGTGGTGAGTGTGCGTGCTGTGGGGTGCGGTGGTGGTGGCACTATCGGTGTGCGGTGGTATTTACTTGATGTGGTGGGTTGACAATGGTGGTGGTAGTCGACAGTGGTGCAGGTGGAGGATATTGTGATTTGGTTTTCTGTGACTAAAAATATGATCTGTGACTTTCAAATTCTATAATATGTGACCTATTAATTTGAAAATCTGTGACTTGTGACTTATAAATTTTGACATGTGACCAACTAATTTTGAAATATGTGACCTGTGACCAATAAAATTTGATATGTGACCAACTAATTTTGAAATATGTGACCTGTGACCAATAAAATTTGATATGTGACCAACTAATTTTGAAATATGTGACCTGTGACCAATAATTTTTTTGAACTGTGACCGTCGGAATAATTGTCGGAATCGGAGATGTCGTCGGAACGGTCGCCGGAGAAGAGTGGTGGTCGGAACGGTGGCCGGAATAGTCCCCGGAATTGTAGGGGGTGGTGAAGGTGGGGAGAGTTAATTATATTATTTAATAATTAATTAATAAAAATATTTTTAATTAATAAATAAATACCTGAATTTTGCATTTTTAAACTTGACACCTGAAAAATGAATTGTGTCAAAGTTAATACCTGATTTTTGAATTCTTCCCTTCTTCAATATCAAGAAAAAAAGAGAGCTCCATATCCAAATTTAACTCTTAAGCATAGTTCCCTTTTTTTGAAAAAAATAAAACAAAATATTCAACTCTCATTCATGAAAGAAGGTGATTTAGTCGCACCTCCAACATGTTCGTACGAATAAAGTAACATCTTCGAGCTAGTATATAAAATTGATTTTTATGATTATTTAGTTTATCAATGACACTATAGCGTAAAACACAATTCTACTGTTTATCAATAAATGCATGGTTGTTCGGTGAACGGAGAAAAAAAATAGACCATTATCGAACCAAGCAACCTTATTTTTGTTAGTAAATTTGAGAAAATATATTACCTTTGTAATCTATTATGATCTTTTCTATTCGGCACAAGCAACACCTAGTAATCATCAACTGATGGACTTGAAAACTACTGGGACGGTTCATAGCCCATAATCCAATTCCAAAATAAAATCACAAATCCAAGTGACGCTTGCTACTCAGTTATCACCGCCGCCGGCCGTCCGCCCCTCTCATTTCCTCCGTTCGTAAAACTCAGATCAGGTAATCCCTCCCTTTTGAACTCCATCATCATAAAACCACTGAAAGAACGCATTCTAATTCCTAGTTTACCACGCAGCTTTCTATTTTTCTTAAACCTACCCACAATTTTTTAGATCTGTTTTTTCAGTTTTTGGATGATGAGTTTCTTTATTTGTTTAGCTTTCAAAAGTTATATTAAGAAAATCTGATTGTTTTTCTTTTCTTTTTGTTTCAAATTAGGGGTTGCTGGTGTTTAGCTGGATTGATATATCGATGAATCGCCAATTTAAACCTTGAACCAAATTGCGTGGCTTATTAGGTTTGATTATATTCTCTCTCCTTTTGCTTTTTGTTTGTCAATCTAGCAAACTTGCTTGAATAAATTTTACATTTATCAAGTTTTTTGAGCAAACCGTGACAAAATTTTATGTTGGAAAGAGAGCAGATAGTTGTCTTGTGGGAGCATTGTTTTTTTTTTTTTTTTTTCTCCTCTCTCTCTCCCCTCCAACGAATAGATAATTGTCTTGTAGAAATATGGTTTGTACAAAGCGTTAAAATTGCCTAGCTGATGCTAATGGCAGAATCATGGAAATGGAATTTTTTCCCTTTGCCCAGATTTAGAATACTGAACATTCAGGATCATATATATGCAATTAAATAGTTTTTGCCTGAATACACCTTTAAGAAGAAGATTGCATGGAGGAATAACTTGAATTCTTAGATTTCTGGAGTATGGCCATGGAAAGACAACCATGCGATTTCATTTGCAAAAGATTCTATAAAATCAAATCTTTTAATACCTCTCAGTTCATGTGTTTGATTTCCTGAATAATCAGTTCTGAAAGAATCTAGAAAGTGGAGATTCCGAATCTTTTAATACCACTCAGTTTTTGTTACTCTTAACTGTTTATTTATCACAGCCCTGATACCGAATCTTTTAATACCACTCAGTTCTTGTTACTCTTATTGTTTAATTATCACAGCCCCGCACCCTGCACTGCCTACCAGCACTTTCATTTCCTCCATTTATGAACAGTGAGTCTAGAAAGAGTGCATTTCAATACTTGCTTTAATTTGATTGGGTTCTCATAAGAATTTACATTTATAAGGTTTTTGAACAAATTATGACAAAGAGAGAGAGAGAGCTCATAATTGTCTTGTGGAAACATAGGCCTTGTTTGATGCCAATTCTCATTCCCATTCTCTTTTTTTTTTTTTCCCCTTTCTTCATTTCAACCACACATTCTCCAAATAAAATAATATTACACACAAATCTAAAACTTTTCATTACTTTTCAACCATACATTCTTCCATCAATCACTATTTCAGAATTCATTTTTTTCCCCAAAATGGGTGTCAAACGCAAGCATAGTTTTCTACAAAACCTTCAAATTGCCTAGATGGTGATGATAACAGAAAATGGAAATTGATTTTTTTTCCTCCATTGTCCATTGTTAGAATGCTGAACAATCATCACACACACACACACACACACACACACACACAATTATGCCAATGTTGTCAATGGAAGAGATTATGGAGATTAACTTTCCATAATTAGTGTATATATGTAATTAACCATACCATAGAGCCAAAAACAGCTATCATTGCGAGAATTAACCTTAATTGGGATTCTATTTATTATATAATGAGAGAGTATTCGGCCAAATCTTGTCAATGGTATTAGGGCTAAAGTTCAGAATCCATAGCTGAATCTTCGGTTTCTTCTCTCTTTTCTGATTTGGGGCATTTTAGCAATCCAGTATTTTTGGTGATTCCAGTCACCAACTTCAACGAACAGTTAGTGGATGTTGATAGTGGTGATTTGTCTTCTCTGGCACGCTGTGTTTTATCTGTGGCTGGTTTAATTTTAGATGTTCCTTAAGGCAAAGAACTTTGTAGTCACATTGATGGAGCCTTTTCGGCTCTTACGGAAGCTAAAGAGCTAAGTTAATGGGAGACAAAAGATACTAGCAATATTTCTTGGATTTTGGGATCAATTGAGCCTCACATGGTGAATAATTTGCGATCATTTAGCACAACCAAGGAAACTTGGAATTATTTGAAGCATGTCTACGATCAAGATAACAATACAAGGAGATTTCAATTGGAATTGGAAATTGCCAATTATGGTCAACGTAACTTGACTATTCAAGATTATTATTCTGGGTTCCTCCTTAATTGTGGAGCGAATATTCTGGTATTATTTATAATAAGGTACCCCAGCTGGATCTGACGATCCTTTAGGAAGTACATGATATCAAAAGGCGTGATAAGACTTGGATTTGAAATTGCTCGGATTGGACTGTATGGAGATCAAGTTCCTTCTCTAGATGTGTGTGTGGTGAGCTTTTACGTAAGGAACAAATCTAGGTACACAAGCTGGTATGGATAGTATTTGGGAGACGTCTGAGTTGCTCAACGTTGCATACGCTGCTCAAGGGCAAAATCAAGGAAAGGGACCAATGCAATGCTACAGTTGCTAGTAATTTGGACATATTGTTCATTATTGCAGTAAGGAATTTTGCAATTATTGTAAACAAAATGGGCACATTATCAAGGAATGTCCAACTCGTCTTGAAAATTGACAAGGCCAAGGTTTTTTATGCTACTGTTTTAACACTTACTCTATGTTCTAACATTGTGTGTCCTTTTTTGACCTCTAGCACCAATCACTCTGCCCTTACTCCAGAAGTGGTACAACAAATGATTCTCTCAGCCTTTTCTGCCTTAGGACTTCAAGGTAAATGTAAGAGTGTTCCTTCTACCTGGTTTGTTGATTCTAGTTCTTCAAATCATAGATTGATTCTTCTGATTCGTTGCATAATCTTCAAAAGTATACTGGTGGACAACCCATTCAAATTGCTAATGGAAGTAATCTTCCAATTACAACTATTGGTGATATTGGTCCATCCTTCAATGATGTGTTTGTATCTCACAAGTTGTCTGCTAGTTTGATTTCTGTTGTTCAGTCGATGGATAATGACTATAATGTCCATTTCTCTCATGTTGGTTGTCTTGTACAGAATCAGAAGTCGGGGAAGGTGATTGTGAGGGGCCTAAAGTGGGAAGATCGTTTCCTTTTCCTACTTATGGTAGTTGTGCCGATGCTTATTTTGAAATTATTTATAGTGATGTTTGGGGTATTACACCCATTATTTCAAAATGGCTATTATGGATATTTTGTGACATTCGTTGATGATCACAACCGCTTTACTTAAGTCTACTTCCTTCAATCCAAAGTCAAGGTTTTCACTGATTTTTAGAACTTTGGCTTACATTAAGACACAATTTTCCATGTGTGTTAAGGTTTTAAGATCTAATAATGGTGGTGAATATATGTCCCATGACTTTCAAGCCAGAAAGGTATTGTATCCTAATGTTCATGTCCACATTCTCCTCAGTAGAATAGGGTGGTTGAACGTAAAAATTGTCATTTGTTGGATGTGGTTCGGACCTTACTCTTTAAATCTTCAGTTCCGCCCAAATTTTGGGAGTAAGCTTTGTCCACAGCAGTTTATTTCATTAATCGCCTGCCTTTTCAACAATTGAATTTTGATTCTTCTTATTATCATCTTTATAGTATGTATCCTGATAATCATACAGTGCACACATTTGGATGTGTGTTTTGTTCATTTACCTTATGAACATCACAGGCTTACATCTTAGTCACTTAGGTATGCTTTCGTGGGTTTTGCATTTCTCAAACAGGGTTTGTATGTTATGATGTCGTTGCCAATCGTCTACGCATTTCTCGTAATGTGATTTTCTTTGAAAATCAGTCTTAATTTCCGCAACATGTTGACCCTTTTGAGCGTGTTCTACTTTGGTTCAATGACATTTCTTTACCTATTGAGCGTTTTACACCTTACATTGTCTATCAGCGATGACGGCCACCGCCTTCAGAATTCCCTCCCGACCCTGATGCAGTATCTACTCCCTTACGGGACTAGATTTCCTACACTAGAAATACTAGACACCGTGCGGTCTTAACGTTCACAATTCCCATCCCTACGAGAAAACGTTAAGTCAGATTTTCAACGTCCCCAAAATAATTCAACCAAGTAAGCTAAATTACTAGAACTTTGAGTAGAGTATTTGAAGTAATATAAAAGACAAGTAATCTTGAGAGAAAATCTCTTTTTGTATTTAAATAACTTAACTCCAATCTAATTAATTACAATGAGACTACATCCCTATTTATAGGCAAAATCCCATGCAAGTGCCTAGGATTTAATGGCTAGGCCCAATCCTCATCCAAGGGTTCACAATGCTTGCAAGTTGCCTCTAAATCTCCTAAGACCAAAGAAAGTAAAGTTGGAAATGATTTCTTGCAAGTGGGATGTCTCTATAAAAATTCCATGCTAGACATGTCTTTTTCATAGTCATCAATTTGGCTTTTGCCTCTTCCCTTGGCCTTTCTCTTGCAAGTGGCTTAAGTAGCCAACTTGTATAAGATATCCCAAAATATCCCAGTATTTAGCCAACGTTATTTCTCCCTACAAAACCACCCGGTGTGCTGGGAAAATTGCCTATGTCATGCAGAATGCAATCTGTGCGTTGCAGTGCTGCTTGTGTCCTAACATGACTGCAGTCTCTGTTTGGCCATGTCCTGCCTGCGTCCTGGGTGTTGCCGTGATGTCTGCATGTGTTGCAGATGTGTCATCGGCTGCCTACACACTTGAATATTCGTGACGAAGCTGCCACGACCTAGACACGAACTTGCCACCATCTGGACACGAGTCATCTCCCCAACAAATTAGGTGACACTGGTATAGCCATGTACCTTTGAAGCTTAGACCTAATCAACCATAGGTCTACTTCATTTTCCCACCTAGTGCCATGAAATTCTCGTGCCATGCTAGGTTTTAAGGCATCACCTTACGATCCTTCACACGTGGCTCCTAGGAAGTCCTCTCGCACTATTCGTCCTCTTGATATGTATGGTTTCTCTGCATCTTTAGCCACTGTTACAATTCGTATCTTTTATTCATAAGTCGCTAAACAAGAACGCTGGAAGAAGGCCATGCAAGAAGTTTAGACCTTTTAAGAAAATCGTACATGGGATATTGTTCCATGTCCTACCAGTGTTAAGTCCATTGGGTGTAAACGTGTATATTCCATTAACCTGCTATCTGATGGGTTACTTGATAGATATAATGCACGGTTAGTGGCACTCGATAGTCAACAGGAGTATGGGGTTGATTATCAGGAGACATTTGCTCCTATAATAAAGATGACTGCACTACGGCTTGTTCTGGTTATTGTCACTTCCAAAGGTTGGCCTTTGCGCCAAATGGATGTTAAAAATGCCTCTTTGCATCGAGATCTTAAGGAGGTTTATATGACCCCCAAACCATCTTCCGATGTTTGTAAGCTGAAACAATCGCTCTATGGTTTGAAACAGGCCCCTTGTGCTTGGTTTGATAAATTTCGATCTACGCTTCTTAATTTCTCCTTTGTCTAGAGTCAATATAATTCCTCTCCGTTTCTCGCAAAACTGTTGGTGGAATTATCTTGCTTCTAGTGTATGTAGTAGATATTGTTATTATAAAAACCGACTTTAGATTGATTTCCCAGCTTCAGGATTGCCTTCAAAGTTCTTTTCATATGAAGGACTTGGGGGTCATTTGCAGTATTTTTTGGGTCTTAGGTATGCTTTACCCCAACTGGTACGTTCTTGTACCAGCCTAAGTACACCCAAGAGTTAATTACTTTGGTAGGTCTTCAGAATGGTCATATTATTGATGCTCCTTTGGAAGTGAATGTAAAGTATCAATATGATGAATGAGATTCTCTCTGATCCCTATTTGTATAGGCAACAGTAGGCTGCTTAAACTATTTGACTATTACTTGAACTCATATTTCCTTTGCAGCTCAAACAAGTTAGTTTATGCAGGCTCGATATCTTCACCTGGTGGCTGCCCGTTGTATTTTTTGCTATTTTCAGGGTACGCCTACCCATGGCCTTTTCTTTCCTATGGATTCTCCCGTTCGTCTAGTGGCCTATAATGATGTTGATTAGGCTGAGTGTTCTGATATGCGGCGATCGGTTATTGGTGGTTGTATGTTTCTTGGTGATGCCCTTATTTCTTGGAAAAGTAAGATATCGTGTATGTAAATCATCTACTGAGTCGGAGTATCGAGCTATGACATCAGTTTTTGGTTGACGAATTGATGCTTTTTGATCGACTCGCATCAATTTGAGGGGGATATAAATGGAAGAGATTATGGAGATTAACTTTCCATAATTATTGTATATATGTAATTAACATTACCATACATTCATCACATAGTTGATAAAACAACTTTTATAGCTTTCATAGTTTAAAATTAGTATAAACAAAAAATCATCTCTTTTGTATTACAACACTTGTCGAATTTGATAATAACTAGTAAACCATAACAATGCATTATTCTCGTGGGACGATACTTTTAGCTCACTAAATTATTACTTATCAATGATCTCGCACTATTGCGATTTTTATCCGAACAAGCTTTTGCCTCCTCTACAGGCCTAGGCGCACGTCTACGTTTATCCTGAGCTGCATTTAGTATTTTTGTCAAAACTTTATCTCTGATACCTAATTGAGGTAATTCAAAGTGCATTAAAAAGATAACTCAAAGGGTTACAATTCCCTTAGAAATAACATTTTTCCAATTCGAATATTTGCTTTGCCAAAAATGGGTCTCAATATGAGGCTGAAAATCCGGAGCATAACTTTTTCGGCTTGAACGTGATGTATGATAATACTTTAATTATATTTCATCACTTTGACTTATATTCTCATCCAATTGACACCTAACACTTCGAATATCCATCATGAGGTCACAACTTTTGTGTATTTGTATTTTAGTTCCCGAACTTTAGATCTCTTACAATTGAGCCTCTTTTCACAATTTTTCATCAAATCATAAATTTTACCTATTAAACACAATACATAACAAATTAGATAATGTCATTAAAAGAACTACAAAATGTCATTATTTAAAGCCCACAATAAGCATATCAAATACACTTATCGTTGTAATTGTGAGCATTAATCTTAATTGGGATTCTATTTTTTTCTTATAATGAAAAGAGATCCTCAAGAGGAGGGTATTTAGCCAAATCTTGTTGACTATTTAACAGCTATTATTAGATAATTCTTTTTCCTACACTCATTTTCAACTACATGTTCATATAATAAAATATTCTGCATATAAATCCAAATGTTTTCCCTGAAAACATTGTTCAAAATTTTTTTTTTCCCCAAATAATGATTGTCAAATAGGGGCTAAATGATTTTGTTGCCTAAAACATTTTTATCAAGAAGATTGCATGGAGGAACAACATGAACACTTAGATCTCGAGTACAGTCATGGCAAGACAAATGTGGAGGATATTAAAAATTTGCTAAAACAACTCACCTTTTCCCAACAATTAGCTCCAAAATTCTTTTGTATTAATTAAACTCACATTTGAAAACGATTTTATTGAGATTTTATACAATAGAATCTTTCAGTCTTTCGATTCACATTATGCGAGATTCTAAATCATTTTAAAAGAATCAAGAATGTGGAGATGAAAGAAAACATTGAATGTTTGGTACATTACGACCATGCAAAACTGGACATTATAATTGACAATTTTTGTTACATGCTTTTTCTTCTTTAATAATAATAGTGGTTAATATTGGATACTAAGCATGTTCAGTTTCTACTTTTATTATCACACATTGAAATCGTATAAAGCGAAACGTTTAAGTGAAATTATCTCATTTTCAATTCTATTAAAGACTTTTTTCGTGTTTCAATGCCCTTTGAGACTCCAAAAATTGGACAAGGTCATTTTCCTAAGAACATATATACTATATTCATTATTATAATGGTAACCTAATGCTTTGGCTCAAGTAGACATGTGATATACCTAGTCTAATCCTAACATTGATCAAGTGGTAAAATTATCCAATCTCATAAAATGTATTAGTTTATTTGGTTTCTACTTCTATAAGAAGTAAATTATTAGTTTTCTTATTCTATGATTAATTCTTTTACTTAGTCTACTAGAATTAGGAGATTACATCTTCTAATGTCTATATAAAAAGGGATTGAACTTGTTTGTAATCAAAACTCATATTCAAGTTATTAGATAATATTCGAGTTTTTTAGTTTTTTCTTATTTTACAAGATTCAAATTCCGCTACCGCACTAGCTACCATGTTATCTTTCCAACTAAGCTATCCTACAAAATATTTATCGATTACTTAGCCGTAGTGAGATGGCTAATCTCTCATTTTTAAACACTTGTTAGCAATGACCAATCACTCATTTTAAACGAGCACTTAGATATGTTATCATCCAAGTATGGTAATAGGCTATGATGCACCGACACGGACACGCGTGTCCGACACGATGTGTTGAATACGTCGACACACGATTTTTGAAAAAAGTACAAACACGACACGATTAAATTCTTAAAAAAAATTCATTTATATAGTATAAATTAAGTTTTATACTTATTATTAATTTTTCTTGTTGAAATCTTTTAAACATAATTACCTATTTGTTACTTGCTAATAATTTTGAATTAACAATATATAATATTTCTAATATTAAAAGAAAAATGATTACGGTAGAGTGTCCGAGAAGTGTCGGTATCGACTCGTATCTGACACGTGTTGGACACGAACACGCTACCCTTATTGAAGTGTCCGTGCTACAGAGGTAATAGGCCATAAGCCTTTTAAAAAATCTATTCATTAACTTGCCATTCCTTTTTTTTTTTTTTGCCGAGGAATGATTTGTAAATTACAAGAGCTCGACGTAGAGTATCATCGACAAAAAAATGGTAGGCTACTTCTCCCCATCAAGTACAACAAGACCAAACAAAGAACTCTTCTATGGCAATATGAGGTGCCTCCATGCTGCTACTGGGGCATATGAAGATTTTAAATTGGGTTCCTATCAATTTCCAACCTAGGATAATAAGCTCGGGAGTTTATTCTTAGTTTAATGTCGAGAAAAGAAAGAAGTCTTCAAACACGTAGTGAACATTAGCTCTCCTAGAAAAAGGAGGTGATCTTATTCCAACTTCTTACAACAATCTTTTTACGACTTCACTCTAGTTTTATGCCTTGGACATCGTTATCCTTGTGATTAAGGTAATGACTTTAGGCTATTTTATGGAAGTGTATTCCTTGATTCTTGTGTCCTATGAGTTATGAACACCTCTATTAGGGTGGCATGTCTGTGCCCATGTGTCGCGAAGTGTAGGAACTTGACACTCAAGGACATGTACCTGACAAGCCACGTGCTCTTGTCCTACTTTTCGTTATATCTTTTAGATTACCAAACATTAGAGATACTTTAAAAACACTTTTCAGGCAAATGTTTAGATGCTATATGCAGTTTCCGATATTAAAAATCATAATAATAGTATAATATATGAATTTAAATGGACGTGTCCCTTAACGCGTATGAGTCCTAAATTTTAAAGAATTCGAATGGACGTGTCCTCGACATGTTTGAATCTTACTTTTTTGAAGATTGTTTAATTTATTTGGAGATTATTTTGCAATTTTTTGACCTTTTTTTGGTTCATAGTGAGGACTACGTCTCAAAACAACTCGAGGCTTACGCATCGCCTCATGATGGAAAAATGCTTTGTACATGATTACGTGTTAAACATTGCTGAGCATTGTGCCTGTTTGTAGCCCATAACTAATTCCAAAACCTTGGACAATTCATCCGCTCCGCTTACCGCTCAAATATCTTCGTCGTGCACCATCGTACCCTGTTTTCATCTCCATCTATGAAGTGAGATGAAGAAATTACTTAAAAAGTGACGATAACCTAGATCAAATAATCCTCGCTTCTTCGACTTCATCATCATTAGACCTTTGAAAAGAGCACATTCTCATTCCTAATCTGCGCTCTATTTTTTTTCTCCTTGGGTTATAAGTTTCTTTATTTGTTAGCTTCCAAAAGTTGCATTAAGAAAATCTGATTGATTGATTAATCACCCTTTGTATTTTTCCTTTTATTTTTTGGTAAAAACTTGATCGACTGCTCTGATTAGTCCTAATCCTACATGTTTTTAAATAGATAGACGATCTATGCTAGATCTTATCTGTTATTTTTTGTTCCTTTTAGTTTCTCAAGTTTTAACCTTTTGCGCAAGATGATTGCCTAATTTCTTGTTATTTCTTACTTTGTTTCTTTCTTAGGTTTTGGGAAAGAAAATCCAAAACAATGAGAATCAGGGGACGAGATCGTATAAGTTGGTTGCCAGATGAGATCATTGGTCATATCCTGTCATTTCTTCCAACAAAATATGCAGTTCTAACTAGCACTCTGTCCAAGAGGTGGCAGTACCTCTGGACTTTAATTACCAGTTTTGATTTTGAGGATAACATTTCAAACGAAAGCAATCATGCTTGCATAGCACGTCACGTGTTAACTAGTTGCTCCTCAAAACAGATTTATAGGTTCTCTTTGGCTGTGAATGGTTATATTTGTAATCTTTGCTTTGATGCATGCACAAGTGAATTAATTAGTCGCAATGCTCTTGAACTTAGACTCGAGGGATCACTTGTTACTCACGGTATCTTCACATTCAAAACCTTGACTGCTTTGGACCTCAAGTCGAATATTATACTATTAGATACCGAGGATATTCCTACTTTTGATCTTCCAAATCTGAAAAAGCTTTGTACTCATCTTTTCTATCCTTCAAGTGACCTCTCAGAAAAGCTTTTCTCTAGTAGCCCAGTACTAGAGGATTTAACAATAGAGGGAAATGTAAGAAGTGAAACTAAATTCAATCTTTCCTGTCCCCTTTTGAAGAGATTGAAGATACAGTTACAAGCATGGGACTTCGTGGGGCTGAAATATAAATTTGTAATCAATGCCCCAAACCTCAAATACCTGGAGCTTATTGATATGTTTAAAGCAGAATATGTTGTTGAGAATCTGTCATCTGTGGTTGAAGCAAAACTGAAAATGAGACAGGGTGCTGCAGATGAAATATTTGGCACCCTTGCAGCTGAGCTTCTCTGGGCTTTTCACAATTTGCAATCCTTATCAATGGACAAAGATTGCTTAGCAGTAAGACTCTTTTCTTTTCCTATATATCTATGTCTTTTATTCTTCCCTATATATGTCCGATGTTCATATGTTCGTTAATGTATACTTTAATTAGCTAGCATGGTCTTGGCCTTACATTTTATTTTATTGTTGATAATTTTAAACCAATGAATTCCATGTGACTACAGTCGTTACTGCTCTGGGCTCTCTCTTTCTTTTTGAAGGTATTTAACGATCCCGGACGATGTGATCTGCCTACTTTCAACGATATGAAACGTCTAGAGCTGTTTTTTAATGATCACAGTGATCAGCAAATGATAGCTCCTCTCCTTAATGTTTGCCCAAATCTAGAATCTCTCATAATATTCGAGGTAGAGTAGTGATGAAAAGTTTTAGCTATTTTCGTGGAAGTTTTAATATCTCTTTTAATGTGTCTTAAGTAAGGGAAACTTCAATGTTATGTTGCTGAACAATCCAGCCTGCTGGGATGTTAATAACCAAAATCAACTGGGATGTTCATAACAAACATTAACAAGAAATAGTGCTTGAATTCTTGTATCCCTAGTTGAAGAGATTGAGCTGGATGGATTTATTGGCAACACATATGAGATGGAAATTGTGATGATGTCAATGAATGTCACTTGTATTTGAAGAACATCAATGACTTCCCTTATGCTTAGTTCAAATTCAGGTGCTGCTTGTTTGCAAGCATACACTGGAAATACTGGTTTTTATAGATAGTTACAGTCTAGTCATTTAAAAAATGGATTTTATTTTATTTTTCTTGCGTTCTATGTTATGCATAGACTATGTGGGATGATCCCAGCAAATTTGTTCAGTGAATTGTGTTTTGTAACTTAAGTTTGATATTGTTATGCTTCTACTTTAGATTAAGTGGTAAAACAATATGGTCAATTAATGCACAATAACCATTAAAAGATGCAATTTGTATGTCATGCACGTGGACTGTCATGTTACATGAGGATTATATCTTAATATTTTATTTTTTTATCATCATGTGTTAAATTTTCTCTTTCCAAATTCAGTACAATTGTACTTTTACTCTGAATGGAGTGGTGAATAAGTAAGGTTGGCATCTTATATGGACAATAAATGCATAATATGCATTAGCAAACGATGTGTGCATGTCATGCATTTTATGCAAATTTCTTTGCATAATATTGTTGTTTCTTGCTCCAGTCATGTCTTTATGCCAAAATGTATGTGTCTTGAATCAACGAAATTCCGTCTTCTTAGATGACAAGGCATGGAATTAAGTTTTATACTAAGATGTAGGGATTGAAATGACGGTTATGTGACATCTTTACAGATTTACCGTAATATCTCCTTTAAAGTTTAAATATCTATGATGATAAAATTGAACAGAAACCAAAATTAATGCTGCCAACATTTTTTTCTTTCCGTTATGAACTAAACATAGATGGAAAATTCATTTTGACACACAAATTTCTCCTATTGCCACCATCTTCAACGGTTCAATCACTTAATTATTAAGACCCAAAGTTGGTTAAAAGCTCAAGTTTTTTGTGACTTGGCTGTGAAAATTTCATAGGTTTACCATTTGATAAATTGAATAAATGAAGAAAAGATAAGTTGAATCCTTTTGGCTAATGTCTCTCGACAAGTGAAATGTTTGGTGACAACTAAGCTACTGCTAATCATTTAGCTTGATTGGAATGGAACAGCTATATAATAAATTCTTCTATTCATTATTTGTAGAACATTGTTGAAAGGTGTTACGGTTGTATTAGGTCGGCTATACCAAAATTTCTTTATTTGTCTAAAACTAGGATAAAATTGGTAATGTCATGGTGCTTTGCTTAAATTGATGATACATTTTGTCAAAGCTGACTTCTATCAGTAAATAATTCTGAATTCTGATATGTCAAGTCTCAATTTAGAAGCAAATTCATACTTTCAATCTTTTTATCGTACATTTTATATTGTTGTATAAAGTTGTTAGGAGGTAAATTTATATGCAATTTTGTTGGTTCAACCATATGTGGGAGATTTGTCTTGATATCCGCATGTAGATTTATCTTCCTTGCACTTTAAATTTAGTTATATAGTATAGATGGACTTTTAGAGCCAGTTCTAAAGCCAGATGGGGGACTGCAAATGCTAAAAGAAGCAGTAAATTAAATGCCACCATTATATTTAATGTATCTCATTTATTACGTGTATGTCACAATTCACACCATTGAAAATTTTCAATTAGTTCTTATGGTGTGAAATAATCAAATGATTAGAAACCTTCTATAATCGATCTACTAGTGAAAATAAACTGTTAGATGTAAAATTGTATTAATGCAGAAATTATAGCATAATGACAAACTGAGATTTGAAAATGAAATTTTTTTATATCCAACGCCATGAAGGAACAAAAAAAAAAAAGAAATAAAGAAAGAAAAGATCAATCTCTCCTGTTTAATATATTCTGACAAGTGTCTCTTGATTTATTGGCAGTCATTTGCTGAGGGTGACAAATCACGGGCACATCAGCGTTACATGGAAATATTTGGATTGAAGCTGGTACCAATCCATGTGATGGGACTGAAAATATTTTGATTGGAAGTTGTAATTAGTGTGATGACACCATGAATTAATAGCTCAAAGACGTGACCTAGTAATCAAAGTGTTGACACATTGAATTAATAGCTCAAAATCGTGAGTCTCAGAATTTTGAAGCATTTGATTGGGTCCTGGACTATGGCCCACTGCCATTGGTATGTACATTTTGCAAACAATTATTCATTTCTCTTGGGATTCTTATGTTTATTCGTATATTTTTTACTTATTGTAACTGCAAAACAGCATTTTTCATGTTTGGTATTTTTTCAACCGAGGTCCAATTTATGGCTCTGTTGTGGAGGAAACCTTTATACGAATTAATCTTACAATGCATTTCACTGTTTTGACCATATGCGTGTAATCTGTCATGCAATCCACATTTGGATTATTACAATTTATCTTCCTCACACTGATGATTTATTTATATACTATATAGATGAAATTGTAAGGCCAGATGGGTGATTGCAAATGCTTTCTTATCTTTGAAGCCAGTAAATTAAATGCCACCATTATATTTAATGTTTCTCATTTATTACAGTTTTGATATAATCCACACTGTTGAGAATTTTACTAGTTGTAACGCATGTTTGATAAGTAATTATAAGATGTGGGTCCCACGAAATATGAGGATTTTTGGATAATAAGTGGATAGTAGTTGTGTTGGGATCTAAATCATGTTTGTTCAGAAGTGATTAAATTATAATCATTTCCCAAACATGTAGTGTCCACATTCGTTTTACAATTGATCTGTGAAAATAAAGTATTTTTCTGAACTTTACTAATGCAGAATTAACACTCGGGTCATTGCTTTGAGATCTAAAATTGAAATGATATCAATTGAGAACTCCATGGAAAAATATCAATCTCCTCTGTTTTATCTGTTCCGACAAGTATCTTTTGATATGAAAGCACCATCATTTTTTGTTTGATATTTATGAGAGATTTGTTGGCTGTGATTTGCAGTGGGTGGACAATATCTGGAGGAATGAAGGTGGTAGTTAACGATCTTATATTTTTGAGAATGGTTGCCTGAAAAGTCGAAATCAATGTGATGGAGCTGAATATATTTTGATTGAAACCCAAAATCAGTGTAATGACACCATGAATTAGAAGCTCGAAGTTGTGACCCCGAAAATTTTACAACATTTGATTTGGTCCCGGTCTTCAGCCTACTTCAATTGGTAAGTATATAATCAGTATTTTTTATTTTTTTTTAAAACTTTTGGTACTATCTATGTTATTGTTCAACCAAGGGTAAATTAAGACGTGCTATGCTGCATTCTGCAAGTATTTCACCACTTCTAGCAGCCTGGATTAAGTTCATAATTATATGTTCATATAATACGTTGTCTGTCGTACTGAGTTACTGAATTTTTATCCAATTGAGGTTCTTATGATATTTAGAGCTCTGTAGATGAGGAAATCTTTATAAAAACTAATTATTCTTATATCAGTTTGTATCTTTTAGTGTGTTAACTTGGTTGATGTGATGAAAACCTAAAAATTTCCTTTCTAACATTGAAAATAATTTAGAATTTTCCAATTTTATCTTGTTTTAGTTTAGGATTTTGTTTGGACAAGATTAGATAGCCTTCCGTAGTTTGTTAAGCTTATGATGTTAGAAATCTTTTTGAATTTAAGTTTCTTAAATCTATTAAGTGCAGCAGATGATACTGATGGAAAATTTTCCTCCTAGATAAATTGTTCTCCTCTCTTCTTCCATTTCCTTTTCCTCTTCTAATCTCTCTCTCATTCCCTATGCGCTCTGTACATCATGATTTTTCTCAAGGGAGTATCAGGAAGCAGCTGAGAAATAACAACTGTGTACTAGTGTAGGCCCCGAAACCGTTTTATCTTGGGTAAGAACTGTGATTCCTGGATTTGTGTGGTAAAAAGTGAACTTTTCTTTTCACTACATGAGGTTTTCTCTGCCAAGTATATATACTTATTGATATATAGTTTGGCTGAATGAGAGTTTTAATAATCTTTGAAGCAACTTCGAATGGATGAAGCTCAAAAAATTGTTTAGATTTTACATATCTGCACAGGATTGGCAGTTGATTCGTGTCTTTATTATGAGCTGCTTGCAAAAACATAAAAAGAAGATGAAAGAAAAGGAGATTTTCCATGTTCATGAGATGACTGGTGGCATGCCTTGGTGATTAAGCTTAATTAGGATGGTCACGCATGTAGTCTTTTATATCTTGCTTGAGCTTTTGTGAAAATATCTAGTTGATTTGGTTTTAGTTCTCGCTTATCTGAAATAAATAATTAACTTTCTTGTTCAGAAATGCAATGCTTGGGCTCTGTGTTTCTGCTTTACAAATGATGATTACAAATGATGATTTTTATTTGCAAAGAACTGAAATCTCATCGTCCTTACGTCTTGTGTGTGAAATATTGAAATCTAGCCAAGTTTTAAAAAAATAAATCATTGTAGTTTATTTATTGATACATTCACGTGTATTTGAATAGGCCTTTGACAGCCGATTAGGAGTATTTAATTAGCATCATAAAGACTCATACGTAAGAGAGATATTTGATCTCCAGTATGCTAGATTCTCCTCTAAGATGTCCTAAGGTTTCGGTTGCTTATAGTTTACGCATCTGAGTTGGGGAACCTTGCATGGAAGGGAGCCATTACAGGAGTTCTGAAGCAAGTTTTTTGCTCATATTGGTCACAGGACAGGACAAGCAACCAAATGTTTCTGAAGCAATTTCCATCCACTGGGTCTTCTTATGCCACAGAAATGGAAAGCTGAAGATCAAATTGTCTAGTTTTGTAGGTTGGGTTCAAAATTGCTACAAACGCTATAGATTGAGAACCGAAGTATTAATTTTTACAGTAATTTTTGGGGCTTCTTCATTTATTCTAGTGAAAGTTACATGGAGTACTTTTAATTTCCTACAAATTGCAGTTTTACGACTCGCATTATTTTTTTCCAAAAATATTGATCCAAAGTTAAAAAGTTCAAAGATCAGTACTTTCCCTCCCTTCGCTTCACCGTCAGAAAAAATAAAATATAAAAAAAGTAAATACCCTTTGAAGCATATTAGGTATGCAGACGGCCGAAGAATAGATGAGATGCTGTTGCGACACTTTCTTCGAGGGAATTTTGTTGGTCATTCCAATAGAGATCGACATTAAACATGTCAACACATTTGCGACTTATTTTTATGTGTTGACGTGCTTTAGCAATTACTCGAGTTTCTATTCTTCAAATCATTCTTCTTTTGAGAAAAGATGTTGCAAACATGTTTCTTCCATTCTTTGGTGTGCCTGCCTGCATGCCTTGTGTCAAGTACCACCTAGTCATTTATCATCAAATTCTATGACAATCATCTAAAAGATTGACCAAAAAAGATAAAATAAAATTGAAGAAAAGATAAATGCGTTCGTATTGTTGTTAAATCATTTGTCCATTGCATGACAGCACTGGCTGCTTCATTTTTTAACAATTACACTAATCATTATGTATTTTTATGTAAAAATTTTAGTTTTGAGTCCAACCAAAAGAGAGAGATTAACGGGACTGCGTTTAAAGATTTTCTCAAATCCACAAATTTCTGGTTTTTTCTGAAAAGAATCTGCTGATTAGGTTGGATTTGGAATCAACATATAATTTGTCTTCAAATTATATACGCTTTTCTAAACTTCCATCTTGTTTGCTTTTGTTTTCGATTACCTAAAAGCATTTTACTAATGGGAGTAGTCTTACGACTATTTTGAGTAAAGTAATTGTCCACTTTCATTAAGTTAACTGAGTCAATGGTTTGCAAGACAATTTGCTTAATATTGGATAAGAATCATGCTATTTGTACAATCAAATGATTGCCAAATAGGTTGATAAACACTCACAATAGGAGGCCCAATTTTTTTATTTTTTGAAAATTTTAAAGCATGCAGGGCCCACACACAAGTGAGACGTTATCAACCTCTTATGTACAAATGGAATTACCCATTGGGTAATTACAATTTACAACTCACATTCCCTCTCTCCATCTTTCTCTATTCATGAAAGGCACTAGTTTTTCTTTAACAAACTGAATCTTATTTTTGATAAATGTGAAATCGGCCACAACCTTTACTACTAGAGAGAGACAGAGTCAGAGACAGAAATGAACCACTCCCAAAAATGGTATCACTAGGGTCCAAAACCACATTTTGAAGCATAACCAATAATCATACGAGAACAAAAGAGCATCTCATAGTAAATGGCTTGATGAGTTGTATAAATATAGCTTTTCTCTCTATACAACCCACCCAGTCAACTATTGTCTCTTCTAAACATTGATCAATGGCATTCTTGACAGCAATTTCTAGCAATGAAAACTCAGTACTTCACAAACACCTTAAAAATGGCTTCTCTCTGCCAACAAAGACTCCTTTCAGCCACCACCTTAATATTATCTGCATGAAAACTCAGCCTACCCATGTGGCAAAGAGTTCTATTTCTCAATCATTACAAGCCCAAGAACTAGTGACCTCCAAACCCTCAAACTTAGTATTTCCTGAATTCAATTTTGATGAGTACATGAAAATGAAGGCAAAACTGGTGAACAAAGCTCTAGATGAGGCAGTTCCATTGCAAACTCCAATCAAAATCCACGAGGCCATGAGGTACTCTCTTCTTGCTGGAGGAAAACGCGTCCGGCCTGTATTATGCCTTTCTTCTTGTGAAATAGTAGGAGGAGAAGAATCCATGGCTATCCCCATGGCTTGTTCTGTTGAGATGATCCACACAATGACACTCATTCATGATGACCTCCCGTGCATGGACAACGATGATCTGCGCCGTGGAAAGCCCACTAATCACAAGGTTTTCGGGGAAGAAACTGCGATTCTTGCGGGTGATGCACTATTGTCCCTTTCTTTTGAACATGTAGCAGCCAAGACTCCAAGAAATGTGTCACCCGAGAGAGTAGTTCGAGCCATTTCTGAACTTGGCTCTGCGGTCGGATCACAAGGGCTAGTTGCAGGGCAAATGATGGACATAGCCAGTGAGGGGAAACAAGTGAGTTTGGAAGAATTGGAGTACATTCATGTGCACAAGACATCAAAGTTTCTAGAGGCAGCAGTTGTTTGTGGAGCAATTATTGGTGGAGGGCATGTGATTGAAGTTGAGAGGCTAAGGAAATATGCCAGATGCATAGGCTTGCTTTTTCAAGTTGTGGATGACATTTTGGATGTTACCAAGTCATCTGAGGAATTGGGAAAGACGGCCGGCAAGGATTTGGAGAGTGACAAGGCTACTTATCCAAAGCTATTGGGACTCGATAAGGCCGAGGAGTTTGCCGGAGAACTGGTGGCTAAAGCCCTGGAAGAGCTCAGTTACTTTGATGCTTCCAAGGCCGCGCCACTCTATCATTTAGCTAATTATATCGCGCACCGGCAAAACTAATTTCCCAGTTAAAGGAAAAGATGTTAATTTCTTTTGTGATTCTGTTTTCTTCTCCATATGGTTTGGAGATTATTTTTGTACAGAAAAGTTGTCTTGAATTCAAACGGACAGAGGAAGTGATTGATGTGATCAAATGCTATGAACATACAATCATGCTTCATGTACCCAACGATAACACATGTGGGGTGCGTAATTTTTTTATGGGTCTTACTATAGAAACGCAATGGATGACATAAGGGATGACCAAACACACACATAGAATGTTGACATTTTTTTATTCAGGTCGGAACCCACGTGCAAATGTGAGGGTGGTGTCAACCTCTATATCAAACTTTTGGGCACTTCATCAAAATCCGTTTTTTATTGAGGTGGGTCCGGTGTGGGACCCACATCATGTGAAAGGGTGTAAGAAACTTGTGTACATTTGGCTTAATTCATGAACATATACACTCTTCGATAGTATGATTAAAACCATAACCAGTCTCTGAGTATAAGAAAAATGTATAGAAAATACACTTGACACGTTTTCATTGGAAGAGAAAAAAAGACGAATAGGCGAATAGAGTGCTGCCACATCAACCCCCTTTTTTTTTTCTTCCGGCCAAAAATCCTACACTTGCAGCTTTTTTCTTGAGCCCATGTTTGATAGCCATTTATTTGGAAAAATATTATTTTGAATAATGAATTTTTGAAAAATTCGTGATTAAAAATAGGAAAAATTTTGAGTTTACATGTAAAATATTTTATTGTGTGAATTTATAGTTTAGAGTATGTAGATAAAAAGAACTTTGAAAGAATGAAAGACAAAAAGAGGCTAAATGCTTTCCTCTCCCTATGGGTTGGAGAGTATTTGTGAATTGTATACCATTTTTTTGTTGTAAAATATTGGGCAACTTGACCATTGGGTATAAGAACTAGAGGAACTCGACCAAGTTCAAGTGCGCTCATAAGACAAATAATAGAAGTAGACTAAAGTTATCTTTAATAAAGATGGGGAAAAAAAAATTACAGGATTTTTAGATAAAACATAAAAATCTTTATTAAAAATAAAGTTTACTCTATTTTTGTCATATTCTTATAATTTAGTCTTGTAAGTTGTAACCTATAAAGAAAATTTTGTCAAAAATTAAGCTAACGAAACTTTTTGAGAGTGTCCGTCCATATTTGATTCAGCTAATAAGATTGATTAAATCTAAATCATAGTAAATAATTAATATTAATCACAGATTCACACAATTTATGGAATTCACAACTTTTCTCATAAAAGATCTTTCTCTTTGGATGTGTGTTCGGTACTCTTCGACTACTTTTCACATTCAACATGAGAATAGCCGGTCATTTGAAATTTTATTCCTCGTTAAACCCTAATGTGCTCTATTTTTTTCTTGGATTGTCAGATTTCATTGTTCGTATCGAAATAAATTATTATGGTAGGCGTCCAAAATTGAATTTTCGAGAAACTCAAACCTCTAAAGACAGAGAATGCGAAATAAATTCTTCAGTCCATTTTTCATTATTTTGGACTCTTTAAATAGAGACACATTTTCCAATAAATCCTAAAAAATTGGATACGCAAAGCCACTATAACGTAATGGACTTTGCTTTATGTACATAAGGGTGTCTATAACTTTCACATGGAGTGAGACGCACATTTTTGCGGGCCCCACCTCATGTGAGGGTTATAGACAACCATACGTACATATATTATGTACACCAAGAATTTTTCTAACGCATAATATGCTCCATGAATCCTACTACTTTGACTTCTTCGAAATAAAACCGTGAAAGACTAAAACATTATTACAATATGAAAATAAAAATAAAAATAAACTAATCAACTATTTAACTTAAATGTCCTCAATTCAGATTGTGATGGATTTTTAAAAATTTCCTTAATTGAGATTTTAATGAATTTTCATTAAAATTTAGGTGTATTCTAATGAAATTCAATAAAATCATTTAAATTTAGGTACCATAACTATTGGATTTATAAAGATTTAATTAATAGATGAATTTTAAAAGATTTAGATGGATTTCAAATTTAAAAATACACATAACCAAATTTTTGAAATTTCACCATATTTGATGAGATTCTTATGGAATTTGTGAAAATATATTCAAATGTACGAAATTCATTAGAATTTATAATATTTTAAAATCTTTTAAAGAATAAAAAGTAGCTTGTAACCGCCTGTATTGGATAATACATAGAGATTTTCCTCTGAAAACAATGTACTACTAAATTTGATCTCCTTTTGATTTTAGATTTTCTTATTTTGGTTCAAGTTTTGATCAACTTTTCTAAACCCTGATCCTGTATTTTTCTGTTTATTTTTTATTTATATATTTTTCAAAAAATTTCCTTTGTACAAATGGTTAATGATTTATCACCCTAATTCTTGTTGCGTGATGGAAGATAACTGATTGTTGAATGAACCGTGAAATTTCTTCTAATTTCTTTCTGTTTTTTTGCTAGTTCTAAGGGAAAGAATACCTTATACAATGAGAACCAAGTTCTAGAGGGAAAAGAATTTTTAAATTGTCGAAGGAGATAGAATTAGCTGCTTGCCAGATGCGATAATTGGTCGTATTCTTTCTACACAATCTGCAGTCCAAAACCAGCGTTTTGTCGAAGAGGTGGCGAAACCTTTGGACTTCTATCATCAATCTTGATTTCTACTTGGCTGGTTCGAATGCATTTTAGGTAGATCATGTACTCAGTCGTAGCACCTCAAAATAGATTAATAATTTCTGCTTGATAAACGGCAGCGTTGCTTTTGATCGCGTTGTTAAATGGGCGAATGAAGTAGTTAAGCGTAATGTACGCGAGTTTGTATTTGAAGGATCTTCGATTTCGCCATGTATTTTCACGTGCAAGACCCTAATATGTCTAATACTTCACTGTTATGAACCATTTTCCCCAAGGAATATTCCTACTTCCTTCCATCTTCTAAATTTGAATAATTCTGAGTACCAATCTTATGTATATCCTTCAGGTAACTTCACAGAGAAACTTTTCTTTAGTTGCCCAATACTAGAGGACTTGACTATTGAGGGATTTGCATGTGAAAATATATTCACTATTTCCTGTCTACTTTTGAAGAGATTGACAGTAGGGGTTACAAGCGGATTATGGGCAGTTGATATGTAAAATAGTAATTAATGACCCAAATCTCAAAGACCTACTGCTTATTGATATGTTCACAACGGAATACATTTCGGAGAATCTGGCGTCAATAGTTACAGCAGAATTGAGAATGGGACGTTGCCCTGATGTTGAAACATTTCACAGTCGTGCAGCAAGGATTCTCGGGGCTTTTGGCAATTTTGAAATCCTTGGCGATGGATAAATTTTTCATAGCTGTAAGCCGTTCTACTTCTATACATGTTTTCTGTATGAGCAATTCTATTTAGCAATACTGGTATTAATCTAGGTGGCAATAATGTGACATTAAATGAGTATGCTATTCATAATGAAGATTATCGATAATCGCTTTACGTGAAGGTACTTAAATCTGCCCAGTGCTTTGATCTACCTGCTTTCAGTAACCTCACCAGTCTAGAGCTGTACGTAAATTGCTACACTGATCAGGGAATGATAGCTTGTCTTCTTAACATCTGTCCAAATCTAAAATTTCTACTAATACGTAAGGTAGAGTGTTACATTGAACAGAATTTGCTAGTTTCTGCTTGAAATTTTTTTACAATTTTTAAATATTCATTCTACCGTGTCTCGTGTTAGGAGAATGATGAGGATTACCTCGAAGAGGAAATGCAAACCAGCCTCCTCAGTGACGTAAAAATGGTGCCTGAATGCTTGATATCTAGCCTTGAAGTTATTGTGCTACAAGAATTTGATGGGACTACACGAGATGGAGACGGTAAAGTATTTGTTGGCTAATGCTCGGGTTTTGAATTAGTTCATATTCAGATGTGGCTTGTTCATATGGTAAATCATGCTATGGGGATACTGGTTGGTTGGTTAGTATAAATAGTCAAAGTACTTATCAAGGATAAGAAATCATTTTGGTCCTATCTGATGCAGAGATTTTCTTGGTTTTTTTTTGCATAACGTAAAGCTCAAGAATATTTTACACTGCTTTGCCAATTGAGTTCGACTAGATATTCTCTTTTTGTGCTTCTTATTTTGTCAATTGCATTTCTAATATGCTGAACTCCAGAGAAATAGACAGAATATTAGACAAATTTGTCACTCTTTTTTTTTTTTTTTTCTTTTCCTCAATCGTCTCCTCATGTTTATTCGAGTGTTTTCAGTTTTAAAAACAATTCAATAGTATTCACAGAATAACTAAAGACAATGACATTGATTGCGTTGAAATGGTTTGTATGCCAAAGGGAGTGAGAGGGTTTGTGATGTAGAATCAATAACAAACTATTATCAAACCTAGAAATTGAAGCAAGAAGAAAGAAACGAGAAGAAGAAAAGAGAGAGAAGCCAAGAAGAATGAGAGAGGGAAAATATGGCTAAGCCAAACTCAAGTTTAATCAATCATTCAACTGTGTAAATTGTACTGTAAAACTGTTTAAATAGCGAAAACCTAATGGGTTTGGGCTGTCCCACTAATACAAGCCCAATAATAATAAAATAGAAAGTAAACGACAAAGTCCAATAATTTAATAAAGTAAACCCTAACGACAATAAAATAAATCTCGAAAAGCCTCGTGATGTCCGCATCAACTCTCCCGGGGTGGAAGAGAACTCGACCCCGTCGAGTGAAGAGGTAGAGCACGGCTGCAATCAATCGCCTAACCATAAACTCAGAGGTTGGGCGAGCTTCCTCCGGCGCCCATAAAAACGTGTCAGCGGTGGTCTGAATCTGGTGTCGCCACCAATGTCTCCTGGATGCATGGTAGAAGAACTAGGCAAAGGAATATCCTGCTGACTCCGATAGAGCTCCAATAAGTCCGGGTCAAGCTGCTGTAGTGTCTCTCTAGTGATCCATGTGCAATCAGATTCAGGTCGATCAACCCAACGAACAAGGAAACGCTGAACATCCCCATCTTTAGTCAACACCACCTTTTCATCTAAAATAGCATCAATTTTATCTTTGTGTACTGGGAAGTGTGGAATGGGATTAGAAGTAGCAAGAAAGTCCGGGTCCACATCCACAGAAGGAGGTAAGAAAGGATCATCGGATGGATTGAAATGACCTTTATAAGCAACTAAATCTTCAACATTAAAAGTATGGTGGTAGCCAAGATGTGGCGGAAGATCAAGAACATAAGCATTTGGGCCAACTTGCTTTAAAATTTTAAAAGGACCAGCACTACGAGCTTGCAATTTAGAGGCGGGTCCATGTAGACGCCGCTCTGGTCGAATTCGGATCATGACATAATCTCCAATATTAAAATCAACATGTCGTTTATGTAAATCAGCTCTAAGTTTATATGATGCGTTACTAGCTTCAAGTTGTTTATTGATCTCAATATGCAAATCATGAAGATGTTGTGCAAATGTTTCAGCTGACATAGACACTCTAGCATGGGGGGACATCGGAATGAGATCTAAAGGCTTCCTAGGCTTAAAACCATGAACAACTTCAAATGGACTCATACCTAACGATCGATTCATGGAGCTATTATAAGCGATTTGGGCTGTAGAAAGAATTAAATCCCAATTTCTAAGATTTTCTCGAACCAGACATCTTAATAAATTACCGAGACTACGGTTAACCACTTCCGTTTGACCGTCAGTCTGCGGGTGATAGGCAGTAGAAAATTTCAACTTTGTACCCATTTTGTGCCACAACGTTCTCCAAAAGTGACTAGTGAACCTAACATCCCTATCAGACACAATGGTTTTTGGAAGACCATACAATTTGACAATCTCATTAAAGTACAAAGTGGCAACCCTGGACGCATCTGAAGTTTTACTACAAGGGATAAAATGAGCCATTTTGGAAAAACGATCCACTACCACAAAAATAGAGTCATGTTTCTTCGGGGTACGTGGAAGCCCTAACACAAAATCCATGCTCACATCTTGCCAAGGGCAATCTGGAACGGGAAGAGGCGTGTAGAGGCCAGTGTTTTGCTTCTTTTGTTTGGCCAACTGACAGGTGTTACAAGTGCTAACTATCTTGGCCACATCTTTCTTCAAACTAGGCCAATAGAATTGACGTTCAGTCTCCTCTATGGTCTTATCTCGCCCAAAGTGACCGGCTAAGCCTCCCGCATGAATTTCCCAAACTATGAAGTCTCGCACTGAGGTCCGTGGGATACACAATTTATTAGCTCGAAAAAGATAACCTTCCTCAAGGCGAAAGCCATCCACAGTATTCGGCTGTCCCTTATGCAAATCAAGAAAGATATCCTTAAAGTCAGGACAAGTTTCGTACTCTTCCTTAAGCCGTTCAAAACCTATAGCTTTAACGTTCATGACCGACAGAAGGGAGATACGACGACTTAAGGCATCGGCCGCCTGGTTCTCAATCCCTTTCTTATGTTTCAAAACAAAAGAGTAGGCCTGTAAATACTCAACCCAGCGACCGTGTCTAGAGTTCAACCTCTTCTGGGTGGTGAGATAACGGAGGGCCTCATGATCTGAATAAAGAACAAATTCTTGGGGTAGCAAATAATGACGCCAATATCGCAAAGCCTGCACAACTGCGTACAACTCCTTATCATAAGTCGAGTACCTTTGCTTAGCGTCATTCAACTTCTCACTGAAATAAGCGACGGGGTGGCGTTCCTGACTAAGAACTCCCCCGATGCCGACCCCGGAGGCATCGCACTCAACTTCAAAAACTTTGGTGAAGTCAGGAAGGCGCATGACAGGAGCTTCCGTCATTCGCTTCTTAACTAGTTTAAATGCCTTAGTCGCTTCATGAGTCCAATGAAATTCTCCTTTCTTCAAACACTCCGTAATGGGAGCCATGATTGTGCTAAACCCCTTGATGAAACGACGGTAAAAGGTGGCTAGGCCATGAAAACTCCTGACATCATGTACAGTCTTAGGCTCAGGCCAATCAACAATCGCCTGAATTTTGGCAGGATCGGCAGATACTCCCGTAGATGATACGATGAAGCCTAGGAAGACGACGCTATCGGTGAAGAGTGAACATTTCTTGACATTAGCATACAATTTTGTTGCCCGAAGGGCAGAACAAACCTGCTTGAGATGATCTCGATGTTGTTCCTTCGTCGTACTATAGACGAGAATGTCGTCAAAGTAGACGACAAGGAACTTACCCATGAAAGGACGAAGAGTTTGTGTTATTGCTCGCATAAAAGTGCTTGGAACGTTAGTTAGGCCGAAAGGCATAACTAACCACTCATAAAGACCATCTTTTGTTTTAAAAGCGGTCTTCCACTCATCACCTGGGCGGATCCTAATCTGGTAATATCCACTCTTCAAATCAATTTTGGAAAATATTGTAGCACCAACCATCATATCCAACATGTCGTCAAGCCTAGGAATAGGGAAGCGATACTTTATCGTGATCCTATTGATGGCACGACTATCGACGCACATCCTCCAAGAGCCATCCTTTTTGGGCGTCAACAACGCCGGAACAGCACAAGGACTTAAACTCTCACGGATGAATCCTTTGTGAAGGAGTTCATCCACTTGCCTCTTGAGTTCAGCGTGTTCAGTAGGATTCATCCTGTAATGGGGTAAATTAGGAAGCGACGCTCCTGGGGTCAAATCTATAGCATGTTGGATGTCCCGTAAAGGAGGAAGTTCGTCAGGTAAGTCAATGGGGAACACATCCTGGAACTCTTGAAGGATCGTCTGGGCTTCAGGAGGGGCTACGGATGGGGGGCCCGATGGAACCTCCAAGACAACCAAGGCAAACACCACCGAATCGCTCACAAGTGTGCGTTCGAATTCGGTAGGATTAATGATGTGTAATCCCTTTCGTTCCTCCCGATTCTTTGTTTCATATGAGCTAACAGGTTTCGGTGGAAGAGGGTTAAGGTGAATCTTCTTGCCATTAAACACGAAAGAGCATGAATTGGATCGTCCATAAATGGTGACATCTAAATCGAACAACCAAGGTCGACCAAGGATGACGTGACCGACATCCATGGAAATAACGTCACACCATATATGATCCTTATACTCGAGAAACTGAATGGGCACCAAACAACGTTCCTTTACAGCTATCGAGGAAGTATCGACCCAAGAGACGTTATACGGCTGAGGGTGAGGTACAGATTGCAACCCCAGACGGGTTACAATAGCTGTCGACACCGCATTAATGCAACTGCCACTATCCACAATGACTTTACACCCTTTATTATTGATCTTGATGTAAGTGTGAAAAATGGCATGACGACGCCAATCGTCAGCATTTTTGGGCTGGGTCAGTGTACAACGTACAACACCCAATCTCGACGTGTTTGGAATAAGGGGCATTGACTCTGACTCCACTGGAAGGGTTCGAATACAACCTAAGAAGGTATCTTCGTTATCATCCAAGTCCTCAAACTCTTCCAACTTAGGTTCATAAACCTGATCCTCCAACACACCGTCCTCTCTACTCTCACGTTCTTCCAGAACTAGGGTTCGGCTAGGACAGTTAGATGAAATGTGACCAAAACCCTTACAGTTAAAACATTGCAAGCGGGATGACGTCCTTGGAAATTCTGGACCCTTACCTTTATTTTCCCCGACAAAAGGACCCTTAGAAGGGGAGGGCCCTAGGATAGATTTTTGGGGCACAGCAGGTGTTGCTGAACTGGGTGCTGAAGAAACGGGATTACGGTTGTCACCACGACTTCTAAACGGAGTCCTAGTAACTAACTCATAATCTCGGACGAAGGCATAAGCATGATCAAGAGTAGTGACGCCCCGAAGGACAAGCTCACGTTTGAGATCATCTCGGAGGCCTTGCCGAAACCTACTTAAGGTCATGGCTTCATCCTCAACGACCTGGCATCTCATTCTAAATTCATCAAACTGAGTGACGTACTCGGTAACTGGTCGATTGCCTTGCGTGAGAGTATTCCATTGATCCAACAAATGACCCTTATACGATTGGGGTAGATACTTCTCTTGAAGGCGACGCTTCATTTCACCCCAACTCCCAACAGGAGGAGCACGACGACGCTCAAGGAGTTTCTCAACACTTTCCCAAAAGAGTTGGGCGGTGCCGGTTAGCTTCAGACTAGCAAATTGAACTCTCCGGTCTTCCGGGACTCCGTACCAAGCGAAGAAGCGGTCCATGTCTCGAACCCATTGAGTAAATACCCGAGGGTCTAAACAACCATCAAATGTTGGTGCATCCAATTTAATGTTTCTAAAGAAACGTTCATCGTGGCGAGGAGGGGACTGAGTATCATGACGGTGATGCTCTCGCTCCCTTTCACGAACGTGATGTCCATCCCTACGGTTATGCCGAATGTGTGGTCGGCCACCTTGGGGACGACGATAATGCGCGTTACTGGATGCTTCTGAGTTTTCCGCTTCAGTTGAGTGTGGGATTTGTTCAAAGGTGGACATCCTAGCAGCTAAGCCTCTAGTTTCCTCTCGGGCATCGGCAATCTCAGTTTGACTAGCTGCGATTTGCGTTTGTAACTGTTGTTGACTAGCAGCGATTTGTGTTTGTAACTGTTGTTGACTAACAGCAAGTTGTGCTAGTTGACGAGTAATGGCATCAAGTTGGGATGGGTCCATGGTCAGGTTATGTGAACTAGATGTGACAAGACCACTACGCAACTGCATGCAATGCACTACCGACTAAATGAAATGTATAGAGAGATCAAATGACAACGCGATTTGAAGCCAAAATAAAACCTGATAGAATTTTTTTATTTTTTTATTTTTTTTTGTATATTTTTTTTTTGTAATTTTTTTTTATTTTTTTGAGATTATGTAGATCCAAATAGGGCAAGCTAATAACACTAATCGATGTAAAATAGTAAAGCAGGTCAAATATAAAGCAGCAATCTAGTCACGTGGAACAATGATAATAGAACACGATTATAACGTAAAATAAGCACGATAAAAGGTGGGAACAACACAATTATGGAGTGAGTGATGTGGATTTGTAGGGGAAATTGAGATCACAGCAACACAAAGAATTAATTGACACAATTTTATACTGAGACAGCAATGTAACTAAAGAGAAGGAATAGAAACGTTCCTGTTGTTCGTCGAAACAAGCGAGCATCAAGTAATTGATTTCCAGAGACGAGAAACAGGAGCTCTTCGTTTTGGTTGCTGAAGTCACTTCACCAATCAACTGGTGAAAGAAATGTGTACCTACAAAATGTTAGAAAATCGCTTTTTTTTTTTTTTTTTTTCAACTAAAATAAATTACACAGTATAAAATCGAGGCCCAAATCGAGGTCCGACGTACGAAAAGTAAAATAAAGTAAACAAATACTTTAATAGAGACCCAAAAAATACTAGCGATATACTCTTTTTTTTTTTGCTGAATAATTTGGGGGTTGTTGGTTGTTGGTGACGCTGGCGGCGGTCAGATTCGTGGTGGGTACGAGTAAAATCGGGTGGGGCTGTTGTGGCGGGTGCGTGGTTTGGGGAAGGCGAAGATAATTTCTGGGATGTTGGGGTTATTTAGGCGGCGGTGAATTGACGGTGGAGGATTTTGGTTGGGCTGTTGGGTTTCGACGGTTGGGTTTCGGTGTATGGTTTGCTGCTGAGTTGATTTTCAATTTCAGCAGTGAATTGATGTAGGATTTTAGCTCTGATACCAATTTGATGTAGAATCAATAACAAACTATTATCAAACCTAGAAATTGAAGCAAGAAGAAAGAAACGAGAAGAAGAAAAGAGAGAGAAGCCGAGAAGAATGAGAGAGGGAAAATATGGCTAAGCCAAACTCAAGTTTAATCAATCATTCAACTGTGTAAATTGTACTGTAAAACTGTTTAAATAGCGAAAACCTAATGGGTTTGGGCTGTCCCACTAATACAAGCCCAATAATAATAAAATAGAAAGTAAACGACAAAGTCCAATAATTTAATAAAGTAAACCCTAACGACAATAAAATAAATCTCGAAAAGCCTCGTGATGTCCGCATCAGTTTGGTTTCGTGATTAGAGCTGTTTCAATAAGGCACTGGTAGCAAAACAGAAGCAGCGGATGTTCTCCAATCTAGATTCCCTGCTGGCTATAATCTTGAAAGGTAAATATTTTAGGGGGGTTGATTTTTTGGCAGTCGGAACAAAAAATGTACTATCTTTTCTATGGAAGAGTCCTTAATGGGAAGGAAGTTTCTGGTTAGGGGGCTGAGTTGGAGAGTGGTTTATGGGGAACAGATTGAAATTTTCAGTGACAGTTGAGTACCCCGACTACCATCCTTACCGGGAAGAGAGGGAGTGGATTTTGTGAGTTATTAGATCGATGCACCGGGGAGCTGGAATATGCAGACGTTGAATGATTACTTCATCTGGATTGATCGTGATCTCATTTTAAACCCGCCTTTGAGCCGACTAGACAAGGAGGATATATGATAATTTGGCACCTTAAGTCTTAAGAAATTGAAATCAGCAGAAAATGTGAACCAGCAGCAGAAACGAAATTGAACCAGCAAGAACAACAGAAATGAAAATATAGATTCAATAGGTAAAACCATATTGAAGGAACTCATGATGGAAGAACAATTTATTTATTCATCAAGCTCAAGTGTAAAGGTGAATACAATGCCCTATTTATAGACTAAAATCTCTAACAATCTACCTAACAAACTAACAGCTGGAAGAAGGATCTAGAATAAGCTAGGAGCTGCTGAACGTGCTGGTGAGCATGTGAGATTAGAATGATCTGGAAGAAGAGCTGCATGTGCTACTGCTGGAGAAGAGCATGTGAAAGCCGTGTAATCTGATATTGGAACTGAATCTAGAATATTCCAACAAGTACAAAGGGGTGTACTTGGTACAGAGTGGGTAGAGAGTGTTGTGTAGTGATTCGTTACTTGATGAAGGGACGAGACAGGAGGTGCTGGTTTCACCATCAAATGGATCATGTGACCTTATCTGCTTTACTAAGATAGCAGTTTTACATCTACAATTACTTTCCTAGCGAGCCTCTCCATATGCTTGGGATACCCCAACCAGAAACTAGAATAGAAATTACTTAGCAACAGATAAATTGGGCCACTACATTTTACCAAACACCAGGACTAAACTTATCTTTATCTGGTCCAAACCGGTGCACCAGACACAGCTCATGCCTTGTGTTAGATACAAATCTCGAAACCAGTTAATGAAAATTTTCCAATAGTTTTGACTCTTATTCATCTATCTGAAAATACACCTCTGTAACTTTAATCTAACTTACCACCCCACAAAACAGAAACAGAAACAAAAAACAAGGCTTGAGTTTATAACTGTTTTCATCAGCTGCTTCTACAGAAGATATTTGCTTATTGCTATTGTAAATAAATTTTAAGTTCTTCTCCAAAGTCCCAAACTTTCTTTCCATTTGTTGGGATAACATATGAGAACCAAATTGTTGAATGCCACAAATATTAATATATTTGATAAGTTCGGTAGTTCATTCAAGAATCAAATGAGAGAAAAATCTCGTTAATTCATTATCAGAAGTCTTGGTTTTACAATGAAATAAATCTCCTATTTATACTAATGCTAGAAAATCTAGTAAAAACGTAATTAGGTTACAAAAAAATGTAAAATTGGAAATAAAATAGAATTCTAGTTTAGCAAGAAAATTCGCGTCAAAACAGTTTTCTCGGATCCGGGCAGCTTTCAGTATTTTGGTCATATTTTCATCTCTCGATATCCGATTGAGATGATTCAAAATGCATTGGAAAGCTTACTTCAAGGGCTATAGATATTCTAAAAATACAAATCTTCAAATTCGAACGTATTCTATATCAAAAATGAGTCTCAAATTGAGACTAAAAATTCGAGTACTTTTCAACTCGTTCCGGCTTCCATCCCCAACATATTACTTGACAATTGGCTTGTTGTCTTCAATATTATGGACTCCGTTACTCGAACAGGTAAATAACCAGCTTTATCAACTCTTTGAAGTCTCAAACTTGACTCTTACCTCTCTCCAACAATCATCAGAATCTTGATAAATTGTGGCGCATCCCGAATCATATCATACTCTCTCTCTTCAAGAGGATTCGTTATCGAATTCATACTTTCAATGCCCATATTATAACCCTTGCTACCAATCAATGCAAGAACATGAAACAGCCCATTAGCTCTAGGATGCAAGTTGGACCTCCTTTGAACTCGAACCCGCCGCCTTCGATTGTAAACCCAATCACCTTCACCTGGATCAAAGTGTGCTCGCCTCGACTGCTTGATCTTGCAAGTTTGGGATGCTCCCATAGCAACTCCATCTGATGAATATACATGCATTATCCTTGCTTTACTTGGTCCATGCACTTGTAACAATATCACTTCTAATGTACCAATGATGTCCCTTCAATTATCTTCTTCACTCAGCTCTCTACACATGAAATTCCTCCGGTACCTTTAATACTCCGTCGTCTCTTCGGGAATCACAAAGTCGATTTTCGACAAATAAGAGAAATTCAACTGAAGCTCAATCCCTGTGTCGGGTGGTACTCCAATGGGGTAGTTTGCAGGAATAAAATCTTTGGTAACCTGCAAAACAGAAATAACCAAACTAGGGAGGGAATTGTGTGTTTTCACCAAAACTCTTTCTCCCTCACCCTCATTTTTAATCAAGCTCACTTCTTTTAATCAAGCTCAGTTCTTTCTTTTCTCCCTAAAGAATCACTTTCTTTTATCTCTTGTGACACCTTTTCATTTTTTGCCACCTCTCCACTTTCATTTTTGTTTTCTACCTCTTTTCTCTCATGCGACTCCTCTCTTTTTTCATCACTATGAGCTACCTCGCTCTTTTCTCTCTTTCTCTCTCTCTTCTCTACCTCTCTTCTCACTTTGAGTTGATCATCATAAGCCTCTTGTGTTGCCAAGCTAGCCAGAGTGATTTTCACCTCATCCCAAAGAAAGCTATACCTATTCATCACCACATCATACACAGTTTTCTTCTCACGCCTCCAAGGTTTCCCCAACAAGACATGGAACGACCTCAAGGGAACTACATCACACCACACCTCATCACTATATTCAATGTTCTAAAAAGCACACCTAGGCGAAGCGTGATGAAAACGCTTCACCTTGAGCCTAAATAAAAATTAAGCGGTCAACTTTGTTGTTGATCGCTTAATGTTCGCCTAGGCGAGCCTCATGCCCAGATTTTAAGGACGCCTAATTTTTTCCTTTTTAAAAAAAAAAAAATAAAACCCACAGTCCAGACTCAGGAGCCCACTATCCCTTCAAATTTCAAAAATTTCGGATTCCAGAAAACTGAGAAGATGGAAGAATGGAAAAAAGATAATAGTTTAAAATGAATTGGAGTCCGATAGAGACTTAGATTAGATAAAATTTAAACTACAAGTTATCTACGTTATGTAATTATAATTTTGAAATTTATCTTTATGTAGGAATTGTTAAATAAATATAGTATTTTATAATTTTAGATGTTTGGTATGTATTATTGAATTATTGAATTTTTTTACAATAATTAAAAATTAAAATTAAAATTAAAAAAACGCTTTTTTACACCTAAGCTTGTAAAGTTTGGCATCTACGTCTAGCCACACTTTACGCTTTTTTGAACACTGGCTATATCTCCCAAGGGTGAATTTTATTAGAGCATGCTCGGTCACATCTACCTTTCCACACTCCTTCAACCAAGTCATCATATAAGGACTGAGATGTTGTATAGGTAACCCCAATTCTTCAACTATAGTGATGCTAACCAAGTTTGATATGTCATCCCTATCAATAGCTAGACTGCATACCTTACTATCCACATAACACCGAGTTTGAAAAATATATCCCCAGTAATAATGCATTCTCTTATGTAAGTGTAATCACGAAGACTCGAGAGAATAAGGAAATTGGATAATTAGATGAGTGCGTAATTTAATCCAAGAAAGTGGTTCTTAAATTTGGAATTAGAATGGAAGACATAGATTTTTGAAATTGGAATTGATATTAGGGTATTGAACAATTTTCAAGAAATCAGATTTTTTTTGGACTGTACGGATGAACAGTAAGTTTTTTTTTACCTTTTTTGGTTTTCTTTTTAAACTCAAGAATCAACTACGATAACAACGAAATAAACGGGAGTTGCTTTGGACTCAAATTGAGCACAAAAACAACTTTTGAATATTTATTTTTTTTGAATTTTTTTTATCAAAGACTCAACAATATTACTGGACACAAGAATACAAAACACAAAAAAAAAGATAGAGCATGAATCTAGAGCTCAAGCTCTAATACCAAAATACGCGAACTCGGGTACGGGATCAGTGTGGAAATCGCAAAATTAATTGAAAACGCTGAGAAAATCCAAATTCAGGTTGTAGACGATAGAATCCTGCCCGAGCCTCACAGACCAAAAACCTAAGATATATTAAACCTTAGACCCGTTGATGTGCGGTAACAAAAATCATGATTTTGCGAACGCTACAAAGGGTGTCTAATCCTTTGATAAGTTCTAAGGGTTGAACGTCACAAATATAAAAATATATTTAATAAGTTCGATAATTCATTTAAGAACCAAATGAGAGAAAAATCTCGTTAATTCATTATCAAAAGTCTTGATTTTACAATGAAATAAATCTCTTATTTATACTAATACTAGAAAACTTAGTAAAAACGTAATTAGGTTACAAAATATTGTAAAATTAGAGATAAAATAGAATTCTAGTCTAACAAGAAAATTCGCATCAAAACAGTTTTCTCGGATCCGGACAGTTTTCAGTATTTTAGTCATATCTTCCTCTCCCGATATCCGATTGAGGTAATTCAAAATGCGTTGGAAAGCTTACTTCAAGGGCTACAAATCTTCTAGAAGTACAAATACTCAAATTCGGACGTATTCTATACCAAAAATGGTCTCAAACTGAGACTGAAAATTTGAGTGCTTTCCAACCTGTTCCGACTTCCGTCCCCAACATGTTACTTGACAATTGGCTTGTTGTCTTCAATATTATGGACTCCGTTACTCAAACATATAAATGACCAGCTTTATCAACTCTTTGAAGTCTTAAACTTGGCCCTTTCCTTTCTCCAACAATCATCAAAATCTGGATAAATTGTGACGCATCCCAGATCATATCAAGAAATTACACATCTACATGCACTACTTCTTAGTCATGGCACCACAAGTAAAATCGCCTCCTCTGATCATTCTCTGTCTTAAATTATGCAATCTCTTCAGCTCATATGAGTTGTAAATCAACATTTGTATCCCTCATATCAGATAATAGTCTTTGATCATTCTCCAACCATTTCAGTGTAAAGTTTATTAGCTCTCATTTTTTCTCCCTTTTGCAAGTGGCCAGCAACCAGCGTTTTGTAGACATATGAACTTGGAACAAGTGATCGAGCTTTCATTTTCTCCAGATACTTGCCCGCTTCTTGTAATCTCCCACATTGGCAGAGACTGATAATCAATGAAGTGAAAACCGACGAATCAGGCATAAGTAATTTGTGTTCCATCTCAAAATAAAGTTTTAGAACTCCCTCAACATCACCATCTTTACCATAGCCTGCAACAAGATAGGAATATGTATCCTTGTCTGGAACAAACCCTTTATCTAACAATACAGTCAACATCTCATTAGCCCTCTTGGCATCCCCATTTTCACACAGCTTACTAAACATCTCATTAACCGCTGAACAACTAGGAACAAGCCCCATTGTTACCATTCTCTCACAAAATTTTAAGCTAGCCTCCAATCGTCCAGAAGTAGAACAACCTTTAATCAAATGATTGAAGGTTTCGTCATATGGCTTTAAGCCCACATTTTCCATTTCTTCCAAGAACCCAACTGCTTCCTCAATCCTCCCCTTTTCACAATATTCCCCAATAAATACACTATATACAAAAGCATTCCCTTCAAAACCTCTCTTGAGCATTTCCTCATAAATCTGCTTTGCAGATTCCAAATTCCCCATCTTCACCTTCGCAGAGACAACCAAAGAATAAGAAATATTATCCAAGATCATATTCATCTGCAACATTCGCTTCAACAACACCACTGCATCTTCAGTTCTTTCCTCCTCTATCATCCTATACACCAAACAAGTATTTACAATCAACCCAGGAACTGAACACCTCTTCCCATGCATTCTATCCACAATATCAAGAAATTTCTTCAACTTCCCTTCTTTACACAAAGCACCCACCATAATCCTAACAGTCACTTCATTTGGATAAATTCTTGCCTCTATCATGTGCTCATACACAGCCCAAACTAAGTGGACTCCCTCAGATTTTTGCATAACATGAAGCAAAGTATTAAAACTAATCACACTCAATGTAAACGCATGTACATTCAAAAATTTACAAGCATCAAGCACATCATCAACCATTCCCAACTTTGCACAAGTTTGGATAAACAAATCGAACACAAAAGGAATTGAGCCAACAACTTCATAGCTATCAATCAATGAATGAAGAACAGTGAATACTTGAGAATTACCATTGGAGGATGTTTTCATTAAAGCTGATTCTAGCAATGCTTTAGCATCCTTGATAAGCCTCGATTTAACTAAAATGTGAATTGCTATGCAGTAGGTTAAAAGCCCATGTTTTAAATGCATTTGCTGCGCTGACCAGTGGAAGAAAGTCAAGGCTTTTCTTGAATTAATGGGTTCTTTGAGCTGTAGCAGTATGTTTTGAATTATGGAGTTGGTGAATTGAACTGCGCTGAATTTTTGTGCAAGAACAGTCCAGTTCAAGCCTTTGTGTAGAGATTCGAGTATAGAGTTGACGAGTTTTTCCTCAGTAGTGTTTTTTGGTGGTCCATTTAAGGTGTGATTATGGGTGGAGAACGTCGAGGGAATGCATAATTTAGTGTAATTTTTGGGTTGAAAGATGCGAGACGAAATACCCATTTTTGTAGGGTGGGGAACGGGATCAGTTATCACTTCCGGTTATGGTGTACGCATTAGATCGTCTTTCCGGATTCTGATGGCGGTGGTTGAGCGATGGGTGTAGATGAACAGATTGGGAGCTGGAATTGGAGGTCGGCAGGTGTACCAGGGGCTGGGTTGGCTGAGGTGGTGTGGGATGGGGAGGATGACTTCTTATTTTTTGTTATTTTCATGTTTTCTTTCATGTTTTCTGTTATTATATCAGTTTTAATTGAAACATAAATAACAATTTTTTAAAACATATTTATTTGTTCTACACAACAGTTAATTTTTTTTCCTCATATTTTCTTGGATTTGATAAAAAAAACATAAATAATAAAATTAAAACAACAAATTCAAATTAAAAGAGAGATTTTATTCCACTATGAAATTGAAATACTCTTTATTTTAAATAGTCAAACTTTAAAATTAGGTTTAAAGACTTTGTAATTAATTATTTAAAAAAATTGAGTTTGATTATCTATATTTTAAAATGTCAAAATCACTATCTATTTGTACTTTATTTGAATTTCATTTATTAAAATTGCAAGTGTCAATTTTCCTCAACTTCAATTATTTATATTATATTGAATAGTTTAACATTTGACATTGAAAAATATATATTAATTGGAAAATGAGGGAAAAACAATTAATGAATGTTTAGATAAGTAAAATAATTTATTTTTTTTGGAGTAAATAAAAAAAAAAATTTACTCTTTAAATATAGCAAATGATCTTTATCATGATAAAGATGTCCTTTATAAAAAAAAAATGGTTTCTTGAAAATACTCTTAAAACCTCAATTAAGTTTCATTAAAAAAAAACAAAGTTCATTCTTTGAATGAAAAATCAAAATTATTGCTTTTCAATTTTGTTGGACTTAATCCTTTCTGTCTTCTATTCATTAATAGGTTATTTAAGAACATCTTCGGTGGATACGTAGATTATGAAAAAAAAAAAAATAATAATAATAATAACAAATCAACAAATGCTCGATGTAGGAAAAAAAAATATTTCTTCAATGCAGCTGACATGGACACTTCGAAGATGAGTTGGCAAGAAAAAACAGAATTTTGCTACTTTGCCGGCGGATGATTTCTACCATCCTCCTTAACAAATGGGTAAGTGAATGAAAATGATGATTGTGTTTAAACAATTCGATGATAGAATATCATGTGGCATGATATCAACATATCTGTCAAGGAGGATGTCAATGTAGCATGGCTAGAAGAAAAACAATTAATCTACTCGAAAAGGGGCAATTGATAGGATTGAGTGACAAATGCTGCATCAATACCTTTGTGACTCTTTTTTTTCGAACTTTGCAATGAAAGTTTGACATGTGTCCCCCTGTTTTTAAATTCTGTCAAATACCCTGTTTGTGCAGCAAGATTGGCAATTAGTTGATGTCGAATACACTTTCTAGTTCAAATAGTCTATTAGACGCTATGAAGGAGGCAAATAATTATTTTATTCAAGAATTATTTCATCCTCTCCACCATCAGTCTTGTGTATCCTCCCCATCGTCACCTCCACTAACTATCTACTCTCATCCACCTCCACCTCAACCACCTTTTTACTTTAGGTGTGTCAAGTGGACTGAACTGCTCACAAGCTCGTGGCTTTGTTTAGAGACGAGTCATGAACCAAGTCGAAAACTCGTTTTCACGAGTCTTGTTTTGGACTTGTAGGTCAACTTGCTTTTGGGCTTGTTTTTACTAAATTTTTTTTTTAAAAATAAAACCACAAGCGACTCGTGGATGGCTCGACTCAAACCACGAGGTCCATAAGTCAGAGTCGATAAGTAATAATTTTGAGTGATGAATCCAATTATCGTACCCATATAAAATATGTATTTACTACTAATTTTATCCCATTCTTGCTTCAATCTAAATTTATTTAGTAATCAATTATCAAATTCAATAGTTTATGTTTCTACTAAATTATATTAATTTTAATCTAAGTTAACGAGTTTGTGAAGAATTTTTTAAAACTTGGTTAGGAATTCAAATTTCATCTTGGTCAATTTAGCATGAAATCTATTAAATTAAATAAAATTAATCCAAACTACGTAGTTCATCCTAGCAATAAGAAATTTAGCCAATCATTTTCTTTTTTTTGAAATTAAATAACAATAAAATGAAAAACGTTACCAGGTTCAATACAATGATTAAAAAATTAATACAAGTTATTGTTGTTCGAATTAAACCATATGCACAGAAGAATGGTTTACAGAAGTTTTACTGACTCTCACATGTGTAGGACCCATCAAAATAAAAAATGAAAAAAAAAACAACCCACCCCATTCATTTTTGTGAGTTCTGTAAACCAACCACCCCCCTTCTGTGAATCATCATTCTGTAAGGGTAGCATTGTTCTTGTTGTTATTTGGAACCCAATTCCCAACAAAGATCTTCAATTCTTCCTTGGTTGACTATATCGTAGATCGGTTGGTCCACCTTAACCTAAAAGTCAAGGTCCCGGAGAGCATTCAGTCGCCACTCGAGCACCTCTGCACGTGCCTCCGTAGCAGCACTACGGGTCCGATGCCTTCTGGCTACGGTTGGCTGCTCGCCGGACATTTTTTTTGCTTTATATATCGGTCTCTTTCTAGATCTAACCTCTATGCAAGAAGGAGGACTCCTATGTTTTGAGTGGATACAGAATTTCTACATAGGTCTCAGACTTTCATCCTCTTTGCTCCTGGAAAGCATATATACATTTGATTCTTGACCGTGTTTACTCCTTCAGAGGAAGTTGTTCTATGGAACTTTTTACATTTTTGAATGTTTATAATTTTGTTGTTCATAAACAAGTCCTTCTATCTAACCTACCTAAAGATGTCTACAAGTTCTCAGTGGAATGGCTTATCCATTTGTTACGCTTCGCCACCGAAGGTCGGGTCAAAACGCCACGTAACAATCCAAGTGGAAAGAAAAGTCAACAAAAAGTCAATTGGTCAAATGTAAAGAGATCAAATCAATGGCTGAAGCTATTGTGTCGAAGCACTGTCTAAATGGCTGAAGCACGTAAATCCGAAACGCTTCCTATTAAGCTGAAGTGCTACCTAAAGAAGTCGGAGAAGAAGGCGAAGCTCTTCACACAGAAGACCGATACAAAGCTTTCTCCAACTGAGACCTTAGTTCATTCGAAGCTCCTGAACCTGAAGCTCTCTTACAAGATTTGTAAAAAATCTTTATGAATGATTGATGTAACGTTTGTAATAAAGAATGTCGGTGTGTCATCTTAATGTATGGGACGGTTGACCTGTTGTCAATATATTTATTGCATGGCAGACAGTAATGTGAAGCCTTAGTAAATGAGTTGAGGTCACGTGGTTCTGATCCAACGAACACCATGTCGGCCAAAACACTATAAATAGGAAGTCTTTTTAAATAAAAGAGGGATCTTGGAAAATCTAAAAAAAGGAATATAAAACGATCTTGTGAGCATTTTTTGTAATACACACATTCAAGAGGAAAAATTCTTCACATATCATCTTCATTGTTCTACATTTGTTAGCTTGATCTTTAGTAGATAATCATAAGCATTTGATTGGTGATTGTTGTTAGCGCAATCATCTTGTTTCATCCGCCAGTGCTCGAACACTTGTATCTTACGTCGTGAAACATCTCCCACGTTCACGTTTTCCTCACTTCCTTTCGGTACTTCGATCAAAACGCGTCGAGATTTGCTTGAGTTGACATGAGTGGGCCCGACATCTGTTGTCCACATCAGTGTCACATTTTTTAGGATCAACACCATCTATCTTCATGGTATTTTACTTCATCATAGGGCTACAAAGAGATCAAATAAGGTGGTTCGGCAAGCACCTTCTAGGTCTCAAGTAACTTTATCGAATTTGTTTTGGATACCTCAACTAGCTTTTGATCTGACTTATTATTGTTTAATATCCTTGCTCAAGGTTGCCATCTTCATGATTTTGGCAATGATATTGAGATGCAAACTTGATGTCTTGATCTCTCTGTTGCTGATGCCCAAGGAGAATACTAAATACGAAGGTGAAGATGAGCTTCCAATCTTGGTGTGGCTAATCATTCAGGTATAAATATTTTTATTATTCTTTCTCAATTTCCACAATATTTCTCCCTAAATTGGAATTGAAATTTCGCAGGTTTGCCAATCGGATTTGGTTGTTGGAATGTTCATTTGGGTACATTTTCTCTTCCCTATGCTTAGCAGTAATTTTAAATCGGATTCATCTAGAGATTTGATTGTAAGGCTAGGAACACGTAATATTAAATCAAGAAATAGAGATACAATGATCTTCTCTAAAAATAAAGAACAGAAAATTAAAGAAAAACAAGCGATTTCTTTCGGCTTAAACCTCAAAGGCTGGCCGTCCACTTCTAACGCCTACATCCTTCGTTGAGCATCCAATAAATTGGATTTGTGCTCGGTTCCACTACATATATATATATATATATATATATATATATATACGTATACAATGGTCAATCCACAAGATTCACAAAGAATCCCTTCAAAACCTCATAAACAACAACATAAAATAACACTAACTTTCTCATGGATATTCACTCAGAATATCACTACATAGAGGTTAACTATTACAGATCAACAATCTCTAATCAGTACTTTGAGAAGAAACAGAAGAGAGAACCAAAACCAGAGAATCCATTCAAACGGTGTAACTCAGAGAGAAATGAATGAAACCCTAGCAGACGAATGCCAAATGAAATGGCATAAGAGGATAAAAGTCTCTAGAACCTGATCCAACGGTATAGATCAAAACACGTGTCACAATTCGATTAAAGGTGCATTTTAATAAAGTAGCAATACTTAAAAACATGTAAATAGATATTTATTATACAAAGTAAAATCATTTCCCTAATCATAAACATGTAAATAGATATAAATATAATAAATTGTTGGGAGCATTAAGAATTAAAGGAGAGCAAAGAGCCAATTGCTTAGCTCATTTGCGGAACATTTGATTTGTTGGTGTTCAAATTTCTTTGAAGACATGTGATTGATTAATTTCGTAATTGTAGGGATAGTGATAAGTAATAATTTTGAGTGATGAATCCAATTATCGTACCCATATAAAATATGTATTTACTACTAATTTTATCCCATTCTTGCTTCAATCTAAATTTATTTAGTTATCAATTATCAAATTCAATAGTTTATGTTTATACTAAATTATATTAATTTTAATCTAAGTTAACGAGTTTGTGAAGAATTTTTTAAAACTTGAGGTTAGGAATTCAAATTTCATCTTGGTCAATTTAGCATGAAATCTATTAAATAAAATAAAATTAATCCAAACTACGTAGTTCATCCTAGCAATAAGAAATTTAGCCAATCAGTTTTTTTTTTTTTTTTTTTTGAAATTAAATAACAATAAAATGAAAAACGTTACCAGGTTCAATACAATGATTAAAAAATTAATACAAGTTATTGTTGTTAGAATTAAACCATATGCACACAAGCATGGTTTACAGAAGTTTTACCGACTCTCACATGTGTAGGACCCATCGAAATAAAAAATGAAAAAAAAACAACCCACCCCATGCATTTTTGTGAGTTCTATAAACCAACCACCCCCCCTTCTGTGAATCATCCTTCTGTAAGGGTAGCATTGTTCTTCTTGTTATTTGGAACCCAATTCCCAACAAAGATCTTCAATTCTTCCTTGGTTGACTATATCGTAGATCGGTTGGTTCACCTTAACCTGAAAGTCAAGGTCTCGGAGAGCATTCAGTTGCCACTTGAGCACCTCTGCACGTGCCTCCGTAGCAGCGCTACGGGTCCGATGCCTTCTGGCTACGGTTGGCTGCTCGCCGGACATTTTTTTTGCTTTATATATCGGTCTCTTTCTAGATCTAAGCTCTATGCAAGAAGGAGGACTCCTATGTTTTGAGTGGATACAAAATTTCTACATAGGTCTCAGACTCTCATCCTCTTTGCTCTTGGAAAGCATATACATTTGATTCTTGACCGTGTTTACTCCTTCAGAGGAAGTTGTTCTATGGAACTTTTTACATTTTTGAATGTTTATAATTTTGTTGTTCATAAACAAGTCTACAAGTTCTCAGTGGAATAGCTTATCCATTTGTTACGCTTCGCCACCGAGGGTCGAGTCAAAACGCCACGTAACAATCCAAGTGGAAAGAAAAGTCAACAAAAAGTCAACTAGTCAAATGTAAAGAGATCAAATCAATGGCTGAAGCTATTGTGTCGAAGCACTGTCTAAATGGCTGAATCACGTAAATTCGAAACGCTTCTTATTAAGCTGAAGTGCTGCCTAAAGAAGTCGGAGAAGAAGGCGAACCTCTTCACACAGAAGATCGATACAAAGATTTCTCCAACTGAGACCTTAGTTCATTCGAAGCTCTTGAACCTGAAGCTCTCTTACAAGATTTGTAAAAAATCTTTATGAATGATTGATGTAACGTTTGTAATAAAGAATGTCGGTGCGTCAGCTTAATGTATGGGACGGTTGACCCGTTGTCAATATATTTATTGTATGGCATACAGTAATGTGAAGCCTTAGTAAATGAGATGAGGTCACGTGGTTCTGATCCAACGAACACCATGTCGGCCAAAACACTATAAATAGGAAGTCTTTTTAAATAAAAGAGGGATCTTGGAAAATCTAAAAAAAGGAATATAAAACGATCTTGTGATCATTTTTTGTAACACACACATTCAAGAGGAAAAATTCTTCATATATCATCTTGCTCATTCCACATTTGTTAGCTTGATCTTTAGTAGATAATCATAAGCATTTGATTGGTGATTGTTGTTATCATCTTGTTTCATCCGCCAGTGCTTGAACACTTGTATCTTACGTCGTGAAACATTTCTCGAGTTCACGTTTTCCTCACTTCCTTTCGGTACTTCGATCAAAACGCGTCGAGATTTGCTTGAGTTGACATGAGTGGGCTCGACATCCGTTGTTCACATCAGTGTCACATTTTTAGGATCAACACCATCTATCTTCATGGCATTTTACTTCATCATAGGGCTACAAAGAGATCAAATAAGGTAGTTCAGCAAGCAGCTTCTAGGTCTCAAGTAACTTTATCGAATTTGTTTTGGATACCTCAACTAGCTTTTGATCTGACTTATTATTGTTTAATATCCTTGCTCAAGGTTGCCATCTTCATGATTTTGGCAATGATATTGAGATGCAAACCTGATGTCTTGATCTCTCTGTTGCTGATGCCCAAGGAGAATACTAAATACGAAGGTGAAGATGAGCTTCCAATCTTGGTGTGGCTAATCAGTCAGGTATAAATATTTTTATTATTCTTTCTCAATTTCCACAATATTTCTCCCTAAATTGGAATTGAAATTTTGCAGGTTTGCCAATCGGATTTGGTTGTTGGAATGTTCATTTGGGTACATTTTCTCTTCCCTATGCTTAGCAGTAATTTTAAATCGGATTCATCTAGAGATTTGATTGTAAGGCTAGGAACACGTAATATTAAATCAAGAAATAGAGATACAATGATCTTCTCTGAAAATAAAGTGCAGAAAATAAAAAAAAAACTAAGCGATTTCTTTCGGCTTAAGCCTCAAAGGCTGGCCGTCCACTTCTAACGCTTACATCCTTCGTTGAGCATCCAATAAATTGGATTTGTGCTCGGTTCCACTATATATATATAACGGTCAATCCACAAGATTCACAAAGAATCTCTTCAAAACCTCAGAAACAACAACATAAAAGAACACTAACTTTCCCATGGATATTCACTCAGAATATCACTACATAAAGGTTAACTATTACAGATCAACAATCTCTAATCAGTACTTTGAGAAGAAACAGAAAAGAGAACCAAAACTAGAGAATCCATTCAAACGGCGTAACTCAGAGAGAAAAATGAATGAAACCCTAGCAGACGAATGCCAAATGAAATGGCATAAGAGGATAAAAGTCTCCAGAACCTGATCCAACGGTGTATATCAAAACACGTGTCACAATTCGATTAAAGGTGCATTTTAATAAAGTATCAATACTTAAAAACACGATTTCACAAATTATGGGAGCACCATTCGAACTAGGTTCGAATCCTACATTCTCCACCTTGCTACCAAAATTTGGGATATAGTGTAGGCTTGAGCATAATCTCAATTAATTTTCATTTGCTCTAAGTACATGTACATGTATTACAAAGAATCAACAGATAAAAGTTTCAAACAATTTACAAACTTATTCAAAGGAATCACTTTTGTACCATATATGATGGATTTAATTGAGTTGTAACTTTTCCAATTCTAAGAATTCCTTTTGAAATGATGTCTCTTATAAAATGATATTTAACATCAATATACTTTGTTCCATCATGAAACATAAGATTTTTGAACAAATGAATAGTACTTTGGTTATCTGATTGCAACATAGCATGATTATTAGCAAAACTAAGTTCAGACAATAAATTATTTAACCACATTCCCTCTTTTACAGCATCAGCAGCAACAATATATTTTGCTTCCATTGAAGATAGAGCAATAACTTTTTGAAGTTGTGATTTCCAGCTAACAGTTGTACCACATAAGGTATAAAAGTAGGATGAAGTGGATCTCATATTATCTCTATCTTCAGCAAAATCAGAATCAGTATATCCCTTTAAAATTACACCATTTTTACTTGACTCAAACATTAAACCTAAGTTAAGTGTGCCTTTAAGATATCTAAATAACCATTTTAAAGCATTTCAATGTTCTTCTCCAGGGTTACTTATAAATCTGTTCAATATGCTAATATTAAATCCAAGATCATGTCTGTCACAAATCATTAAATACATAATAGAAAAAATAACATTTGCATAATGAACTCTAGACATTCTAGCATATTCTTCATCAGACTTTGGACAATATTCAGAAGATAACTTAAAAGGATTAGCAAAAGGCAATGTTATAGGTTTACAGTCTTGCATGTTAAATTTTTTAAAACTTTAATTACATATTCATGTTGATTCAGAAATAAAAAATCTTTCTTTTTATTTCTCCAAACTTGCATGCCTAATATCTTTCTAGGAGAAGCAAGATCCTTCATCTCAATTTCAGACTTCAATTTCAATTTAATATCATCAATTTCAAATTTATCACAACTGGCAAGTAACATATCATCTACATAGAGCACTAAATAAAGAGAATTTTTACCTTCATCACCTTTACAGTATACACAAATATCATACTGACTTTTTTTAAAATCAAGTTTTAGTACAAAATGTATTAAATTTCTTATACCATTGTCTAGGAATTTGTTTTAAACCATATAAATATGTTTTTAATAGACAAACAATATTTTCAAGATCCTCAATTTCAAAACAAATAGGCTGCTTCATGTAAATAACTTCATATAAATCACCATACAAGAAGGCATTTTTAACATCCAATTGATCAATTTCTCATTTAAATTGAGCAACAAGAGCAAACAACATCTAACAATAGTATATTTTACAACAGGAGAAAAAATTTCAGTGTAATCAATCCATTCTTTTTTAGTAAAGTCTTTTGTAACAAGTCTAGCTTTATATCTAATGTTTTTACCATCTACATCTCCTTTCCCTTCCCTTGTTTTATGTTATAGATCCACTTATAGTCAATCAATTTCTGCCCTTTAAGCCTTTTAAGAAGTTCCCAAGTCTTATTTTTCAAAAGTGAAGACATTTCATCTTCCATGGCTGTTATTCAATTTTTACTTTCTTTACACTTAATGGCATCATCATAGGAGTTTGACTCATTTTCAAACCGTTCTTGATAAGTGACAAAAGGAAACAAAATCATTACCACCAAATCTAGTAGAAGGTCTGATTTGTCTTCTCTCTCTATATTTCTTGTGAGTTGATACTCATTAGAAGGGAGAGAAGTAGGATGAGGTTGGTCAGGTTGATCAATTTTACGATCATTTTCAATTTCAGGTTCAAGACCAGTTTCATCTACTACAGGTACACGAGGTTCTTGCTCAATTTGAGGAGGCTTCACCTCAATTTAAATATCTTTACAAGTCAAAACATTTTCTTTTCATTCTAAACATGACATTAAAGATTAATTGAAAACATCTTTTCTAAAAATGACTCTATACCCCATTCACATTTAACCTGTAATCTTTAGCCTTTAACATGTTCATCATAACCCAAGAAAATACGTTTAAGTGATCTAGGTTCTAATTTTTCAATGTTTTGATGAGCATATGCAGTACAACCAAACATTTTTAAATGAGAATAATTCATAGAACCATCAGACCAAAAAGATTCAAGTACTTTAAAACTTAAAGCTTTGATACGGCTTCTATTAACAAAATATGCAACAGTTTTAACTTCACCCCAAAACAACTTAGCCAAACGAAAACTCGAAAGCATGCGTCTAACTTTGTTCAATAGAGTCCTATTCATTCTTTTAGCTATTCCATTTTGTTGCAGAGTATAGGTGACAGTTTTATACCTCAAAATGTCACGTTCATTACAAAGATTATTGAGTTCATGATTACAAAATTCCAAACCATTGTCAATCCTCAAAATCTTTATCTTGTAATTAGTTTGATTTTCAATTTGAGTTTTACAGTCTTTAAAAGTAGAGAATGTTTCATCTTTATTTTTTTAATAAGAAGACCCAAATCTTCTTAGAAAAATCATTAATGATTAGTTAAAAATATCTGAAACCAGATTAAGTGCACATAGCAGCAGAATCTCACAAGCCAGCATGTAAATATTCCAATATTTGTTTGGATTTATGAATTCTAGTTGGAAAATGTAGTTTGACTTGTTATCCTAAGATACATTATTCACAAGAACCAAAATCACCAAGATTTAATTTTCCAAAAACTCTTTTTGATTGTAAATTATTTAAATCCTTTTTTCCAATGTGGCCAGTCTATCATGCCACAATTCTTGCAAGTATAAAGTTTTCAGAAGAGCGGAAACAGTTAAGCCAAGTAGGGGTTTAACTTTCAAAAAATAGAGACCATATCTTTTAGGGGTGCTAATGATTAAATCATTGCCCCTAAAATTTTAATATGTTCTTGATCCAAATTTATGTTAAACTCTATATCATCTAACATATCTAAGGACACCAGGTTCGTCTTCAAGTCTGGAACATGCCTAGTTCCTTTAAGAAATAGAACATTACCATTTTCGAGTAACAATTTTATGGTACCTATTCATTTTACTTTAAATGTAAGGTTATTTTCCATTATAACTTAGTGGCATCATCATAGGAGTTTGACTCATTTTCAAACTGTTCTTGATAGGTGAAAAAGGAAACAAAATCATTACTATCAAATCTAGTAGAAGGTTTGATTCGTCTTCTCTCTCTATATTTCTTGTGAGTTGATACTCATTAGAAAGGAGAGAAGTAGGATGAGATTGGTCACGTTGATCAATTTTATGATCATTTTAGATTTCAAGTTCAAGACCAATTTCATCTACTACAGGTACACGAGTTCCTTGCTCAATTTGAGGAGGCTTCACCTCAATTTAAACATCCTTATAAGTCAAAATATTTTCTTTTCCTTTTAAACATGACATTAAAGATTAATTGAAAACATATTTTCTAACAATGATTCTATACCCCCTTCACATTTTACCCATAATCTTTAAACCCCCCCCCCCCCCCCCCCCACAATTGTCTTCTCAAACTTAAGAAAATAGTTTTTATTTGGACACATATGAAAAGAACAACCTGAGTCAAGAATCCATTAATCACTCAATTGTTTTTCCAAATTATCAAGGGCCAATACAATATCAGACTCAGCTTTATTATATACTAAAACATTACTCCCATCATCAAACCTCTTCTCTTTTAAATCATTTTTCTTCTTAAAACAATCTTTAGCAAAATGACCCAATTTTCCACATTAATAACACTGCTTATCTTTAGCCTTTTTATTGGACTTATACTTATCACTAAATCTATTTTTATTCTCAATAAAAGACTTAGAATGATAATTTGATTTGCCAAAACCTTTCTCTTTTACCAATAAATTGTCTCCATTTCGACTATTGCTTGAATCAACTTTCATCTATAGAGCCTTATTTCTTAAAGAATTTATTATCACATTAGTAGTAAGTTTTTCCCTACCGTACTTTAGATCAACCTTGATGTTTTTATATCTATCACTAATGGAGTTTAACAAGACTACAACCATATGATCTTTTGACAGTTTGTTATCACAGTTGGCCAAGTCTTGGGTAAGTCTTGTAAATCTGTTTAAATTTTCATCTAAATCAATTGAGAGATCCATTTCGAAAGAAAAGAATTGTTTTAATAAGAAACATTTATTTTGAGTAGTCTTTGTAACATATTTTGCATGTAGTTTGGTCCACAATTCAGAAGCAGTTTTTGTTTCACAAATATTTCTTATCATATTTTCAAATAAGTACAAAAAAAATAGTACTTCTAGCAACTTCTTCAAATTCAGTTTTCTTTGCAGGAAGTAAATCAGCAAGCCATCTATCATCTAAAGCCCTAACACATCTCTTTTGCATTAAAATAGCCTTCATTTTTTGACTCCACATATTGAAATCAATATTTCCATCAAATTGACTAACTTCAAACTTAGTGAAGCGATGTTATAGTCAAGGATGATTCACAGATTGAAGATAGCTTTCACAAATATGCAAAGAACAGTAAGAGTATAGATTGATGACACTTAAAAAATCACAGTAATACACTTAGTAAGATAAAGAGAGAGTTTCTTAGTCCACAATCCTGATATCCATATAACAACCCCCACCCCCAACCAAAAAAAAAAAACACCCCTTTAATGCCCCAAACTTCAATTGTTAGGCATATCACCTACATATCCTGAAACCAATACCCTATAGGCATTTGGCCTTCTCCAGTGATACCATATATAAAAATGAATACAGCAGCGATGCAAATATTAAGGGAATGGATATTCTGTAGACGACAAATACTTACACTGTTACTTCTGATTTTTGGTCAAGGGGATTGTTTTTCAAATATTAAGCACTTAATATATCCAAATGGATTGCAGAAACATATCAGACAACAGTAAAAACACGAAATGCATAGAAATAGGAACAAATAAATCATTGTGTTGCATTGTAAAATGTACAATTATTTTGAAATGGAGAAAATATCATCAAAACCGGGCAAGATAACGCTATAAAAAAAACAAGAAGATGAACAAAAAAGAGGGCTCTCATCTACTATACGAATCCCAATACACAGCTTTTTATTTACTCATTGCATAGAGTGCTCAAGAACCAACCTCACTCGGTGTCCCAACACATCCAATTCCGCTATCCTTTGCTTCTGCCACCGCTCTTCAAAACTGTCCCCATCCACACTCGCTCTTTCACCGACATGACCAATTAGCCCACTCTTCACCTCCTTCAAACAATCATTGAACACATTCATCACCACCTTTGCTGCCAGTTGCTCAAACCCAATACGGAACCCACCTTCCAAATCGACATTCTGTCCTCCAACTACCGGTTCTCCCTCCTTGAAACCCATGCCAAAAGTACCATTTCGCCCATCCCTCATTCCCTCATCCCCTTCAAATTTCACCTTCACCTCACTCAACTTCTCGTCCTCATTGTTATCATCATGGTAAATATCTCCACACGCATCTTCATTTTCATTCTCATTATCAACACAATCCAATTCCACATTTTCAATACTGTTACCTTTTTCTTTCACCAAATTGATCGGAAATGTAGGTAAAAAGCCTACTTTAACCCCAACGAGACTCGACTTTTTCACCAACTCCTCACTGCTACCCCCAAAACCACCATAATCATCATCATCGTTGCTATTATTATGATTATTATAAGTATTAATATTCCTCGTACCACTGAATGGCGAAGTGGCCGCATAATCCGGGTGCCATAGCTGTTTGGACAATTCGTAAAGCGCACGATCTTGTGGCGACAACTGAGATTTGTCAAGCCCTTTAGACAGCCTCGTCGATATGACCCGAAACTTCTTCCGGAGCCTCCGCAGCTTCTCCGATAACTGTGACTTCGTATAAGGCTGCGACATGGTATTGGAGAATCGTGTATAAAAAATCCCAAGGTCCCGTGGGAAGGTTAAATTCTCCGATGAGCAGTCTAATAGACCCTGCAAGAACCTGATCTCGTCCGGCTCCGTCCATATCCGGTGGAACTTGAAGGGCGGTGATAGTGGATCCCCGTCGCCGCCGCAGGGAGAATTCGGGTTAAATGGATTCTGATTGAGGGGTGGGCTAGCATCGGGGATTTTGCGTTTGACGGGGAGTTTGGAAGTGGAGGGTTTGAGTTGAATTGGATGCATAGGGGTGGAGTCCATGGAAATTTGTCTGCAAATAGAATATTATATGAATTGAGGGTTCAAAGGGGGATGAGTGAATCAGATTGATTAAAATTTGCTCCTAATTTTTATTTTTAAAATTTGGGGATATTGGATTAGGATGAAATTAGGGTTCACCAAGTCAGTTTGATTCTGATAAAGATTTATGGGCGAGCGTTACTTGCGTTTAGGAATAGACTTTTTAAAGGACAAGTGGCTAATTTTAAATTAAGTTTCCAAAAGATCCTTAATTGTGTAAAATTAAGAAAAATGTTTGTTATAAATCATTATTTACATAATTTTTGTGGGTTGAGTAGGTGTCAAAAAGAAAGTAGAGCAGTTGATCCAATTAAATTTCATTACATCATCATCAGTTCATACAAATTTGTAAATTATGGTGTACATACAGCACAACTAATATGATATTTGAATTCTTGTTCAAGAATTTACGTAGCCGTCTTTCATTTTTCTCTCATTCGTAATCTTGTATTGATCAAATCATACTACTACTCGTATCGAGTCTATTGCATCATATATATATATATATATATATATATATATATATATATATATATATATGTTTTGAATTTTAAACTTCTAGGATAGATTCAATTTTAGGGGCTCAATATTAATGAACTAGATCCAATGGGCCAAGAGTTCACAAAATCGAACTTGAAATACAAGGGTAGACCGTAGACTCGTCTCCTAAATATTTCCAATTAAGAATAAAACTATTTAATATAAGACAATTATGTATTTTTACAGCCCAGAGATACATGTAAAGGACAAAATTGAATAGAATTCTAGAATAAATAAGGTTTAGAAGGTCATCAAACATGTCTTTATTCGACAAGTATGACAGTTCATTAGTTCTCACACTGTCATTGTTTTGCACATCAAGATTGTTTACTTCAAAAGATCCACGATGACATAGTACATGAATGACAACTTATAAATCAAAGTAAATTTATTGTTTTTTTGTGTCACGGAACTTTTTTTTTGGGTATATATTCAAGATATGCGGGCATTTCATATAAAAATCCGGAATTTCAAGAAAAACTTCATTTGTAATTTTTCTAATTTAGCATAAATTCCATTGTTTTGTTTGTTGTTGGTACTTTGGTACAACTTCGTTGCAATTATTAAACTGAAAAACACTTTTGGTTCTTAAGAAATGAGAAGAGGACGTTGAACTTGAATATTTAAAATGTCGGTAAGAAATAGGGATGTCAACGAGTCATTCGAGCCGGTTTGTGATCCGAAACTTGAGCCTCGATCTAGGCTCGAGTAAGATTGGTTTGAATTTTATTTGGCTCAAGCTGAGTCAAACTTTTACTCGGTCAAAAAATTTAGGTTTGATCCGAACTTTTGGCTCAGGCCTGGTTCAACCGAGTCGGCTACACGCTGCCTATAAATGATTTTAATTTTTTATTTTTTCTTATAAAAATATAAGGCAGTAGGCTACGAAGACAGCGTGTAGTTGCATGTATGCATTTATTCATTTATTTTAAGTTCGGCAGCCGGGCTGGCTCGAGCTCTAGCCAATACCCTAAAATGGGGCTCAGCTCGAGCATCGGCCCAGTTCCACTTAGTCGTGAGTCGAGTTGGCTCGGACTTTTCCCTGACTGAGCCTCCAGCCGTTCAAGCCAACGAGCGAAATTGACACCCCTAGTAAGAAATATAAATTCATCCAATATTTTCAGTTATCCGTGAACTGTATAAAGTATTGGGTTTGTTGATTTGACAAGTTATTTTGATAGTTTTTTACGTTAGTTTGATGTCACTAAAGATTTTTAATATGAACTTTAAAAAATAAGAACGAGTGTTGTGATGTTTAGATAAATAACGTTGTACACTTGAAATTTTAGATGAAAAATGCAAAACAATCCAAGATTTCAGCATGAAACTAAAGAATCAACACTACTATGATTTAAAATCGTTTAATATGCAGATTAACGATAAATGATCAAGAGTCCGTTCATTGTCTAGAAAGGCATATTTGAATTTAATTAAAAGAATAATTCTACTTGTACATAAATGAATTATACAATGATTTACATAAGACCCAACTATAATTAAAATATCAAATTTTATAATATCTCTTCCTTCTAATTTCAAGGTTTTCTTCTGAAATTCTTCCTTAAAAAGTATAGATTCAATGATTATTCAAGTATTTAATTTTGCTTATTTACTAGCCTATAATTTCTCTTGTTACTTAACCCACCCCAATGATATTTTTATTTTTTTGTGTTGGTGAAAATAGGATTTTAATTTTTCAAAATTATAAATATATCATTTGGAAAAGAAGAATACAATCTAGCCAATGTTTGGTGAAAATTAAAATCTAAGTTAAAATTAATAATTAATTTTAACCATATATGTTATGGGGATCATAACAGTTCAATCGCATATTCCATCAATCTTTATCAAAATTTGCGAAGTGTCTAATTTTAATCTCCATCAAACAGCCTAGCATACACTAATTTTTTGTTTGTTCATTGTATTTTTTAAATGTAAGCCCCTAATATTTGTTCTAAGTTTATCCCTGTGGCATCAACTATTGAAAAAGCAGATTGTTTTGATAAAAAAAAAATTAAAAATGGGCCAGTTAAATAATAACTATTTTGTGGGGAAAAAAGTTAGTAGGAAACCTAGATGAACTGGTCAGCATGTCATGGCTTGCCCCGTTTCCTTCTTGTTATTTTGTCGGCCAAACCATTTGTAAAGAAATGGTTTTGCCAGAAAGTCACCAGAATACTTATAATGTCGGACTCCACCTTGTATTAAAAAAATGAGTGTCCTACCGTGTATGTCTTTTTTGTTGGCTTTCTGTGGCCTCTGCTTCTATACACGAAGCAGAGATCTTATTTTTTTCTTCTAAAAAGAAATTGTAAAATACTTGGAAGAAGGTCACATTCTACCCCAAAACAAATGTTTGAGATTAGCAATTGAGGCAACTAAAACCGACTACAAACCAACGCATCATAAAATCAAGGATCGAGTTTTTTTGTTCAGATCAATCTTAAACAATGGCAAGAAGTCCAATTTCGATAATAGAATCTCATAATCTCTAAGTTTTTCAATTTTTCGGTTGTTTTTCTTCATTTAGTTTGATTAGGTTAGAAGTTTTTCATTTTTTTGCATAAATTGTTGTTGGACAATGTGAATTGTGCTTTTAATTTTATTCATTTCTGTTGTAAACTACATTGGGATTTACATTTTGTGCATATAAGTGAAGAAAATAAATTGAGCTGTGCGATCGGATGGCTTGAACAGTTGAAGATTTGTTCTTCGCCGATGTTTGAGCCATGCAATCATATTGCTTGAGCAATTGCAATTGTATGGTTCAACCCCCCACTTTTTTACCATGGGCTTTACCATCCTTGCAATTCGCAGGCTACTTTTACCTTGCGACAGTATATTTAAAACTGTACAATTTTTTTTTTTTTCTGGATTATAAGATGCTTAATGGGTTATTTATTTACTCAATGTTAGTATAATTTCTAATTTAAGTTTACTATATATGGGTTATCAATTCCTCACTGACTGTTGTAGTCTATGATTTCCTGTGCTTTGGTTTGGATGGTTCCTTTTCTACTGACTTGGGTCTCTAAGAGACAAAAGGAACAACTTCATGAAAGGATAATTGAACTTGAAGCAAAACTTGACCAAAAGCATGCATTAGAGCTTCAAATGCAGAGGTTCCAATATGGTAACGAAACATATAACTGATGAAGGAGATAATATACAAAAAAGTTGGAGTTACTTGAAGAGGAGCTCAAGAAAAGGAAGAATATAAATATCTGATTTCTCTTCGTCAAAATCTTATTATGAAGGAAACGAATACCTACAATGAATTGATTCTTATCCTTGTTGTGTTCTCTTTCTTTCTTTTTTTGGCTATATATTGTTTAATTATTAATCGCATTCTCATGTATTCACATGCTCCAACCATGTTCGGCATATTGAAATCATATATATTATTTGTCCCGGCCGATTTCCATGTATCGCTCAATGTCACGATACTTATTTTTCCCATAGGGCTTGAAGGACACATGTTCGAACATTTGTGTCAAAAGGATGGGCAAGTTCGATGAAAAGCCACTCTCCATATAAAGAAAGCACTTACACATTTGTAGGTACTTAGGTGCGCGTAGGGCTATGAATGGATTTAATTTTGATCCAAATCAAATGAAATTAATGGGAGATGGATTTAGAGTCTCAATCCGATAACTCGATCAAAATACGAATTCGATAATCCGTTAACTAAATTGATCAAATATGAATATAGGTCAATCCGATTTAATTTGTTATAAATTGTTAAGTCAGTTAAATATTTTTATGACATGTTATTTGTCACTAAAATAAATAAATTAGAATAAAAAAATTTAACACCCCCAAATTTAGATACCTAGATTTGGAGATATTATCATTTAACTTTCTCTTAAAATCATTAATACGAAAAATGATTATTAATTTTTTTTTTTTTGACAAAATAAATATCAATGACTTATTATTTCAAAATAATTTGTGCTTAATAAAATATAGAACAATTAAATTGAATGTTAACTTTAAGTACAAAAAAAAAAAAAAAAAGAATTCAAGGTTTAAATATGATAGTATTGAGTCCGTGTCACCACAATTCATCATCTCGAATTATCTTGTCTTTGTCATCTGAAAATGGGGAGGGATAACATGGGATGAGCTAACGCTCAGCAAGTAAACCTCATGCATATGATGCGTGCTGATGATATGCATATGAATTACTTTAAAACAAAATGCATTTCTCAATATGTATATCCATTCTTTCATTTATTTAAAAACTTTAACATTGTGAGCTCAATTAGGGATGGCAAAAAAGCTCGGCGGCTCGCACGGCTCGGGCTCGGTTCGGCTCGGTTCCACCGAGCCTCATTTTGAGGACTCGGCCCGCGAAAAAAAAAAAAAAAAAATTTGCCGACTTATTCCACTCATCATGAAACTAATTATAAGTGACAAATTTATCTCATAATGTATCACATAGATTATTTTGAAAAATGGGTAATATTTGTTTGTTTAATATTTATTGTATTATTAGTTTATTACTGTTATTTTGAAAAATGGGTAATATTTGTTTGTTTAATATTTATTGTATTATTAGTTTATTACTGTTTTCATTTCTCTAAAACTCTAAGTACCTAAATACTTAAAGTAAGCATTTTCTCATTTACACAAATGTTTATTATTCTATATTAAGTGAAATTATTAGTGATATATATTGCCTAATTACATTTAAAAATTTAGCTAATTTCATCAATGGTTACTAAAATTTGTAAGAAAATTTAAATCGATCATTAAAAAGATTTCTTACTTTGTTATAATGGATAGTTACTCATTTATAAATCTAACATGTTATCCGACATAAGCCTATAAGGTGCCAAAAAAAAAAAAAACGAGCCGGCTCGGCTCGGCCCGTTAAGGCTCGGGTCAAAAGCTCGGGCCAAGCCTCATTTTTTTTGGCCGGGCTTGGCTCGGGCCCAAAAAAGCTCGGTCCAAAAAAGCTCGGGCTCGGCTCGAGCTTTTTTTTTTTCCGGCTCGGCTCGTTGACATCCCTAAGCTCAATTGATGTATTGTCTATAACAGATTGAATGCAGTGGTCCATATTATTTGGAACCCGATCGAATCTATCGATAGTATCGCAAAGTGGTTAACATTAACACGGAACATTCATCATTCATCATTGGTCGGATGCGCCGATCCCCCATGCCCCATTTTTCACTTACACCTTCATGGCATAGACATACACCTCGTAACAAAAACATTTGGGACACATATCTTTCTAAAATATTACTTGACTTATTGACATTTGGAAAAATTTTATTCCTTGAAACATTATGTATGTTTATGAATGCAATGGCATGTTTACATATGCATGTAATATTTATGACATAAAACATAATAATTAAATATCATGTTCAAATAAGGACAATTAAGATAACACATTTATACATTCAACCATATAACATACGCATAAAAATGATGGGAGATTTACTTAGCTGGAGTTCCTAGAAATTTATTTTTCTTGAATGACAAGTAGAAATGTTCTTGACTACCCACGAAGTCAACGTGCCAAAATCCTATTTCATTACCATTTATTTAGTAACTTTGACAAATTTTCAATTTAAATGTAACCTGGAGCATTGCTCTACTAAATTAGCTGATTTATGACATATAACTTCAATGTTCTCAACAATTTAATGTTTGAAGCAACAAGCATAGAGAACAATATTATTACTTATTTAATCATATTTGCCTATAATGTCAATATATAAAATATTATTGTTGTACTCAAGTACATATATAAATCTCACCTCAATGTAGACGAAGTTCTCGCACAGAATGCCTCCAATCACTGACCCATCCAAGCATGTATATTAGATAAAAGCACATGAACTCCAACTTCTTTTGCTTTCAACTCAATCGTCTTCTTTACAATACTCTCTGTCAATTTAGCATTGCCTCTTTCCCTGCATCCACCTAACAGAGTTCCCCATGTAGCAATGTCGGGCTCAACTGGCATCTCATTGATCAACAACATCGCTTCTTCCAAATGATCCTTTCGGGATAGAAGGTCTATCATTATGTAATAATGTTCAATCTTTGGACTGAGCTTAAACTGTCGCCCCATGCTATGGAAAATCTCACGCCTCCATAACTGCAAGCAAACAGTACGCAAGAAAATGTGTGGTCATTTAGACTAAGTCCTCTTTTTTGCATTAGATGAAAAAATCTGATTGCATCATTTGCTCTCCCATGGATAGCCAGAGAATTGATCATAACATTGTAGCAGAAGACATCCTTATTTCCTATCTTGATAAAATATATAAATACTCTATTGATATATCCACATTTAGCATACATTTCTAAGAGGGCTATCCCTATTATAACACCTAGATTAGGATAATCTTTTATCAGAGAGTGCACCCATTTCCCACAGTGAAGATCACTTAAGTTGGAACAAGTCGATAGAGCTGAAACAAAGGAGAAAGAATCCGGCTCAAGACCTTCTAACTGCATCTAAACAAAAAGATTGAGTGCCTCCTGAAATTCCACTTTCTAGGTATAAACCGACATCAAGCAATTCCATGAAACCACATTTCTCTTGGGCATTTTATTTAAAAGTCTCCTCGCGGTTTTGAGGTCACCTACATGAGCATACGCTCCAACGATAGTAGTCCATGACACCACATTCTTCTCAGGCATTCGCTCAAACAAACCTTTAGCATTCGCAGTTTCACCTGCTTTAACATAGCCAAAAATCACAGTATTCCATGGAACCACATCTCTTTCAGGCATTTTATCAAACAGCTCTCTCCCACTGGTCATATCCCCAATCCTCGCATACTTACCAACCATTCTGTTCCATAGTTCTATTGTCTTTTTACCCATATCATCGAAAATCTTCCTAGCATTTTCTAAACTACCACTTTTCCCCTAACCCATCTATTTTTTTACATAAAAATCAAAAAGTCCATTCCCAACTAAAAAGGCACTTACAAATCCAGACTTTATTATTTGACAATGCACTCTTCGACCTTTACTAAACAATCACAACTGAAAGCAAGAGTTCAAAACTTAAGGGTATGTGAAATTATTTGGTTTAAGATTTCTAAGAATCATCTCATTAAACATTGAAATGAAGTTCCTAAAGGGTCCATTATATGCATACCATCTTCTCATCTCATTCCAAAGAGTGATTTATGTATTTCGCTCCTTGTGGAGTTCATGCGGAGCTCTGCATCAATTCCACCCTGTGATTTTTCAAAAAAAATAAAATTAATTGTACATTTTTAAGATTACTAATTTAAAAAAACAAATAAATAAAAGAGAGACATCTACTAGTAATACTCAACTCCGAAATCTGCTTCGGCAAAAATACCGATATAGGAAACTCTTCCCATTTGTTTAAATTTCGACTAAACAATACTAAAGAAAATTCTAGAATCAAACCTCTAAAGATGAGTAGAGTAGATTTGTCCATATTTGAAACTCAATATTTGTACACGCTTAATATATACATGTAATGAGAAAGGAAAAATGCAGATTACTGATTCCATGAAGGAAACGTCATGGCGGATTCAAGTTTTTTGTAGGGCAAGAATAGATAGTGAGGATGTGATTCGATTCAACGATCCTTCCTCCTCCCCATCAGGATGTGATTTTCAGAATCGGAGAGCGACTCCAGTTCGAAGAATGTTGTCTGGTCAAGAAGCTCCAGCCATGGACGGCTGTTGGCTAGGCTGACGCGATGGTGTCTCATATATTGGAATAAAATGTACTGAATGCAGAAACATAGGAGGATTGTTGGGTGTTAATGGTGGTGATGGCGATTGTAGCAATGTCTGAGAGCACCATGAGCGATAATTATAATTCCAAATCAATAAAAATTGCGCTAACTCTTATGACTTCAGAAGTGTTATCACACAATTATACACATCATGTAAAGATAAAAATATGGGACAGGAAAACGACACAACAATCTTTTACATATTTTTTAACATGTGCAAAGTGAACTTCACTGTTCACTGCCGTGAACAGTAATGTGCTACTACTATCCATGGTCGTGAAATATACTCGTTACTATTGACAGTCAAATTCACAATTTTTCATTAGGATAACCTTATCATGAAGAAACTTTTTCTTTGTTAGAAGTTTTGGGATTGATTTAACTGGCAGCGGTGATGATGATGGAGAATTGGCTAGTCGAAGCTGAACTGGGGTTAGAGTTTTTGAACGGTTTAAAAATTGAGCCATTGATATGCTCCGCAAAATGCACTCTCTGTGCACCACAGAAAGACATGGTATCTCTCTGTAGTGCACGGAGAGTGCACCTCTTCGTGCACTACGGGGAGTGTAATTCGTGGTCATGCACCGTAGAGAAATTTGTCTCTCCGTGGTGCACCGAACGAGCTCCACACAATGTGGAGTAGTGCTCTGCAATGAGCGGATTTAGAACTCCGCACTGTGCGGAGACAAGTCTTGAGGTTTTTTTAACGTGCTAACAATAATCTACGACAAAATTATTTCTATCTTGTATTCAAATTGTTATGCACAAGTCTTTCTAATGGTATGTTGACACAATTTAAAGCTAAAAATGGAGGAAATTCAAGTGCATGCATAATCACTAACTCTGGAATGAAACTTTGTTAAGTTTTATGCAAATGGTTTGCCGCTTCGAAACGAAAATCGATCTACCTAGTCAAGTCAGATTGCGGAGGTCGAAGGGGCAGCGGGTCTTGGGGCAACACTAGGTATCAATCTGCCTGGTCAAGTGGCAGGGTGAAAGTTTTATAACATAACTTGTTTATTTATAGTGAGCACTTGTATTTGTCTTTTTTCAAAGACACATCCATTTCCATCGGTCAATATTCTTCTCGCGATTTAGGATTTTGCAACTAAGGATGATGCAATACATATACAAATGAAAAAACGTGAAAACTTTGTTAATAAATGACCAAGAAGGTATAGACATGTAATGAGAATTCACTCACCTAATCTAATATGTTTGAATACTCGTGAGGGGATACATAATTTTAAAGACTTGTTTTGTCCAAAAAATAATGTCAAGATATATGATAACATGTTTACAATTTTCCCTGCATTTCATTCCCTTCCATTACACCCCATGATACATTGAAGCCCAGTGTCCCAAGTTCCCTATCTCCACCAAGTCAGACAATATAGAGAAAACAAAAGAGATTAGATCCTGATATTTTAGCCATTCACGATGCGGCAACTCGTGATTTTAGTTATTTTAGTTCTTCTGCCTCTCTTTGCCACTGTCAGCTCTATCGTATTCATCTTCTTCTTCGTCCTCCACACCATTCACTATAAACCCAGCTTTCTCATATTCATCCTGCTCAAAAACACCACATGACAAATAAAAAATTCCAATTGAAAACCTTGAATTATTAACCACGCCAAACATTTCAGATAGAAATCTTCAATAATTACTCGATGATATTCCGTTCCACAAAGTTGTCGAACTAAAAAAAAAAAAGAACAAATATAATATCACCAAAACAATTTCGAACCTTACCCGATGGAGATCGTTTTTCCACTTCACGGCGCCACTGAGAACAAGTGAGAGAAATAGTAAGAAATTAAAAGTTTTGAGAGGAAGAATGGATTGAAAAATATTTTTACGATAGAAGATATGTATTGACATCTATTTAATAATTGAAAACCTTAAATAATTAACAACATCAAACCATTTTAGATAGAAATCTTCAATAATTGCTCGATGATCTTCTGATCTACAAGGCTATTCGAACTAAAAAAAAATAGCAAACACGAGAAATTATATCACCAAAACAATATGACACCTTACCCGATGGATTTCGTTTTGCCACTTCACGACGTCACCGAGAATGAGAGAGAAAGTGTGAGAAGTAAACGATTTGAGATGAATAATGAATTGAAAGATATTTTTAAGATAGAAGATATGCAAAAGATATTTATAAAATATCAACAGCAATGTCAATTAGTCAACAAAGATGGATATGAAGTAACTATAGCAAAATCAGATTGTTAGAGAATCAATGTGAAGACTCGTGGGGATTCCCTCTTTGGGAATTACTTGATTGTTAAATAATACAATGTGAATTTTTTTCGTCCACATATGAAACATTAATATGTGAGGTGAAAACAAAATGAATAGTGATCTAGAAGTCCCTCTTTTTAGAAGACTAGTTTTTGCCCGTACGATGTACGGTTTCGTTATGTTGTAGGTAGTGTTAGCATTTTAAATGGGTTGAGTTATCTTCCATTCAAGTATATGTTCTACATAAAAATTTTGTCGTCGTGCAATGGGTTGAAAAGTATTTTGTAACTTTTTTGTATCAGCCTCATGTTACTAAATACGGAATGCTCTCCACAATTTGATTCAACAGACACACAGTGGAACTATCATAAATTATATTTAGCTAATCAGGTATAACTGCTGCCAACCTATTCAACATTTAAATAATCAAGGTGCAGATCAAAATATAACTTAAATTCTCCATGGAACTGGATGCATAGGTTAGATGCTGTCAATACACCTTTTAGGCATTATAGAGTATATGATATTAACCCAACAAAATAAAGCGCTAGTAAGAGAGTAAGAAATTACTTCCCTTTTCACTTGTTATTGTTTATGTTGTCCATGGTGTGCTAAGATTGCCATAAAATTCACTTGTGGCCGGGGATTTGGGCATTTTTAGTTAACATGTGGTGTTTAGTTTTCTTCTAGCTTATGACAAACTTTCAGACCACGGAAGAATATTAAAACCAACTGTGACATTTCGTTGAGCATATGATACACATAACTATGATTCCCAATAAGCTGTAAATTCTTGAGTGAAGTATTAAGTGACATTCAACCATATTCACCAAATCACACAATATCAGATTATAGGAAGTTTATTTATGACCTCACAAGGAAATCTAAGATCATCACCAAACAGAGCATGTAAAACTATAGGTACAGATCCTATAACTTCAGATTCAGTAAAGATTAGACAATTCATAGTGAATTCAACTTGTACAATTTTAGCAGATTATAGTTGAGCTCATATAATCAACAAGATCACAAACTAATATTATTAATTAAATCAACATCTTCACGAGATCATCAGGCTTTTCAAGACTTTTACAAAAAATCACAATTATCATTATGGAATTCGCAGGCACACTGTAGGTTATAGTTGTTTTGCCAAAATTCAGCAAGATAGTTGTATATTTAAATTGCAACTTGCCATACTTAAAGTCCTGAAACTCCAACGCCAACATTTCCTGCTGATCATGTGCCATTTTTTCCTATACAAACCTCTTAAACTGCTTAGCCTCCATCTGAATCTCTGCATTATCCCTCTGCAACCTCAGAATCATCGACATGGCCTCATTGGCAGCTGAGGAGGCCGCATCCCTCTCCTCATCCAACTCGTCTATGAGGTCCTAAATGGTTTGCTGTTGGCTGCTGACTATTTCACGCAATGCCATACACTAATTTCCTATTTCTACACGAGCATTTTGTGGTAAAATGAGACCTGGGACTGTGAACTGGTTCTCTTCTTTAAGTTCATTGAACTTCCGTTTCACAGACCGAAGACACGTACCAGAAAATGACACATTCATTGTCGAACAGCTATACCCATGGTTGCAACATTTAGCCAGACTAATTGATGGGAGCATATCCTCAAAATCCATGGATCAACACTCAATTCACTAAATCCCAAACACCCCAAATCAAATTCAACACTCCAAGAATCTAGTGTGATGCTAAAAATTTATTTCAATGACCATTTACAAAATCAAACGCTACAAGGCTTTCCTCTGTGAATATTAATAATTCCCTCAACATTATTTGGAAACACTTTCCTTCTTTTTTCCTCAATCCCACATATTATCGATGATTTCACCAACATCTTGTAGCCAAAATAATTCCTACAAAGAAAATTAAGAAGAAAAGACCCTGAATTCTAAGAACTCTAAAATCTCACAATATCTACACTACCATATTCAAAATACAAAGCGTGAGAACACAAATTACCTCGAGCTTGGAGGAGGCTAAAAAAGTAGCTGAAAAATCAAGGTGAATATTCCCAGAATCTTCGCCGTTAGATTTTGGGAATGATATTCTTAGGAAAACTGGGTGAGATCTTTGGGTCTCCTTTTTACGATTGGGATATAGAATTGAAATGAGGGTGAAAACAAAAAATAGCTCATTGAACAATATAACTCAAGAAATCAGAAGAAACATACATGATTGGAAGAAATTGAATGTCAGTTCCAGGAAATTGTTTGAACTTTACCTTACTTCTCCTTCTTATGGTTTGATTTGGTTCGTTGAGAAAGGAATTCGTGGAAAAGCAAGAGAAGGTGTGGAGAGCTGGCACGGAGAGTTTCTTAATTTTTTTTTTCTTCCAACTTTCAATTTAAAAAAATAAAATCATCTGCAATTAATAATAGTTAGGCATTGTTTAACAAATATTAAATTATATAATATTTCCAATTAAAAAAAAATAAATTCTCTGCAATCAATAATAGTTAGTCTCTCTTGATTTCTCTCTACTTCTTTCATTGCAATTAATAATAGTTAGTCTCTCTTTCTCTTGATTTCTCTCTACTTCTTTCACTGCTCTATGTAACTTTTTTATCATATTCTGTATAAAATTTAAGCTTACATACTATCAAGTAAAAACTTGAACTAAAAAAAATAATTTTAAGCCTATATAATATCAAGCAAAAACTAAAACTGAAAAAACCAAAAGCCCTCACCCGATGGAGATTGTTTTGCCACTTCACAGCGCTATTGAGAAAAAGCGAGAGAAAGCCGAATACTTTAATTGTTGTTTGAAATCAAATATATTTGCATGTATAGTGTGGAAAGTGGAAAAATACATACAGTGTAAATAAATCGGTTTGTAGATTTTTATAAAAAAAATAAGTCGACAAATTTTTTTCGCAGACATTTTTTTATAATTAGGTCGGCAAATTTTTTTTAGCAAATAACCCGAAATGAATATAAAATAGAGATAAAATAGGAAGAGAGAAATTCGTTCAGAATGAACAGTAAACAGATGATTCCCTCTTTTAATAGAAGAGGGAATTGCACACTCATTAACATCTATACATACATGTATTTATATGTTTCTGTGTAGAAGAGAAAAATCAATCTTCATGGACAAGAAATATAAGAAGTCATTTGTATGGGAAACACAACTGCATAGTTTTCATGACATACCTCCTTCCAAGGTGATAGGGTTGATTAGTCAACAATTGAGGCATGGACGCTAGTGATACAATAATATGTGAGTTAATATTTCGAAATGAACAGTGAATACCTAGGTATCTCTTTTGGACGCTAGTGATACAGTAATATGTAAGTAACATTTCAGAATGAACAGTGAATATCAAAACCTTTCTTTTAAGAGAGTAGTGATTAATACTAATTATTTGCTTAATTAGTGACATTAATAAGTTTATTATCTTTCAACAAACGCCTTCAATGAAAGTCTTCTTTCCTACGTGGAGCGCGTAAACATCCGTCTGCTAGAGCGCGCGTAGGAGTCGCCTTCCGCACGATTTGCCGAAATTCGTAAAAGCACGAGTCTTCGTTTTTTCAGTGTATCAGTTTCAGAGTATTGTAATCTTCTCTATTTTTTTTCAACCAAAAACTCTCTGATGGCATTTCGTCTCTCAATCTTTCATCTTCTCTCTGGCCGAAAACCCTAGAAAAAGACTTCATTGTTGAGAATTAAAACATTTCTTCAGTTCGGTCTCACGGAAATTTTTTCATCAAAAATTGGTACGATTTCCGTTAAATTTCAGTAACCCGTTAAATGGCGTTTCTTATTTTAATTTTTTTATTTGCTTATTATGCGCCGGCTCGGTGAGACGACCAATAATTTTGGGTTCGAGATATGAAAATGTTCGTGTGCCGTTTACGTTGAATGCATGTTTTTTGGCTGTAATATTGCACGTTTTTATTTCGACTGTACGGAAAAGCGAATTTTTTTATTTTTTATTTATTTTGAATTATTGTTTTGCTGTGAAGGGTTCTGAAGGTATTGATTTCTTAATTATTTGACTAATTTATGTGTACATGCCATGTTTAGTTGTTCTGAGATTATGATCTACCGTAAATCTGGAAATTCTTAACTTAAATGTTCATTCCGGTGCGTTTCTGAATATTACTTTCTTTTATTTTCACCCGATCCGAGTTTAGATTTATTTTTGGTGCTAAAACGAATAAGTGTTCTGTGCTTTGGGTATCCAGAAATGTGAATGAAAAGATCTCCATGTATAAATGTATTATATTAATTGGAAGTTTTGAAAATAATTCTTCATAAATTTTTAGTCTTTCCATCGGGTGGTGAACATTAATTGGAAAACTTAGGATGTAAATTGGGTTTTTGGTTCTACAATAAATTACAAGTTACATCAGGTGCTTATTTATAAGTTAGAAGTTGAATTCCCAAATGCTCTATTTTGAAATTAAATAAAAACTAATCTCCAGTATTTACAAAACAGAAAAATATGATCACAGCAAAAGGAATATTTCCTTCAACAATCCGATGCTCAATTCTGCTCCAACGGCTTCATGCGCTTCTTAGATGACTCATTTGGATTTCCACCACATCATCTACTGATTGGATGCTGAGCTGGATCAGTTTCCTCCACATTGTACAATAATTTTAGTCCTTTTCCTATTGGTTGTTGATCATTGATTGAACAACGTAATATACAAATTGGTTTTTTGGTTTCTGTTTTCCTGTTTATTTACAACAGCAGAAAATATTGAATTTAGGTGGTTTACTTGGGAATATAATTTTTTTTTCTTTGTTTATATTTAAAAACACAATTTTGTGCAAATTCCTTCTGAAACAAACCAGACGACATAGTATTATTATTAATCTCATCTTTGATTATTTTCTTATTCAACCTGTTTTTCTCTTATTGATTGGTATTTTTTTCAGTTAGTACTATAGGTTGAAGATGTCCTACAGAAGAGAAAGACGGAGTGACAATAATGATTCAGAGCTGGAGGAGTTACAGAACAGGTACTATCAAGAATTGAGAAACAAAATAGTGAAAATCAGGTATTCTGGGAAATATCTCCAATGCCCTTACTGTTGGGATCATAGGAGAAGTGAATATGATTTCCGGGAGCTAGAAAGGCATGCTTCTCGCATAGCTAGAGACGCAAAGAGTGCAAGCTTTAAAGAAAAAGCTAGACATATGGGTCTACTTAAGTATTTGGACAGGTATGGGGATACATTGTGGAAGTCACCACGATCAAGTCGGAGAAATTCTGAGAAAGAGGTGAGTTATTTAGATGAAAAGAGCAATTCTACAGAACTTCCTGGAGGAAAAGTGACTGAACCGGGGGAAATAGTGACAACTGAACCGGGGGAATTAGTGACTACTGAACCGGGGGAAATAGTGACTCAACAGGGTGAAATAGCTATTGAGCCACGGGATAAAGCTTCTGAGCCAGGGGAAATACTTAATGAATCTGTGGAAACAAGTGTGTTTGCTAAATCTTTTGGTAGAACTACCAAAAGAAACTCGCGATCTAATTTTTGTGCAATACCTGCCAGTTCATCTACACATAGAGGCAATGATGAGCTTTTTGTGTGGCCTTGGATGGCTGTTGTTGCAAACATACCAGTTGAATATAAAGATGGAAGGTATGTAGGTGAAAGTGGTCGGAAACTGAAAGAGGAGTGGGTAAGCCAAGGGTACAACCCTGAAAAGGTTGAACCTTTGTGGAACTTCAGAGGTCACTCAGGGTTGGCAATTGTAGAATTTAACAAAGATTGGGAAGGTTTCAAGAATGCTATCGCATTCGAGAAGTCATTTGAAAGGGATCACAGGGGGAAGAGAGATTGGTTTGCAGCGAAGCATAAAGGAGATAAACTGTATGCTTGGCTTGCCAGTGAAGAAGAATACAGGTTAGAGGGTCCTATTGGCAAACACCTTAGGAAGAATGGAGACCTTACTACCGTGTCCGACATACAAAGAGAAGATAGAAGGAAAGAATCAACTCTTGTGAGCAATTTAACATATGCATTGGAGTCCAAGAGTAAGAAATGCGAAGACATGAAGAAGAACATAGGCAAGACTGAAATTTATATGAGAAACGTGATAGTGCAAAAGGAAGAGATGGTTCAAACCTATAATGAAGGTATATATAAATAAACTTAGTTTTGATCATATTCTTTTTTTCAAGTTAGATATAGATGAAGGTAAATATTACTTTATGAAATTTTGTTCACGATAACACAATTTTTTCCTGTTGTGTACTTAGAGATCAAGAAAATGCAGCAAATTGCATATGATCAGTTCCATAACATTTTCATGGACAGTGAAAGAAGTAAAGAACAACTGGAGGCTCAGAGAGTAGAGCTGGAAACACGGGAGAGAGAACTAAAACAACTCCGAGCCCTGAACGAGAGTGAGAAACTGAAGCTCGATTGCCAAAGGAAAATGGTATGTCTCTTGTTAGTATTTTTTTTTTGTTTCTTTAGTTTTTCTTATTGTGGAAAACTTCCTTAAGATATCACAATGTATAATAGACAAAGCAAATTACTTGGTGCTTAGCCTGTCTACTTACTTTGAGTCTGATCGTTAATGGAAGGTATTTAGTATTATTTCAATCTCTGAACCTGTGCATTAGATTTTCTGTTTCCACAATAATTTTGGTCCCTTCTTTTCTAAAGAAAGTGCAAATATTAGAATGATTGGGTTATTTTTTGCAGAATGAGATGGCTCTTTTGGAACAGAAGAAGGCTGATGAAAAAATGATGAAGCTTGCTGAGGATCAGAAGGTCTGCTGTCCCCTTTTATCATTTATTAATTCCGCTGAACTAAAGGAATTATAATGTTTCTTGATATCTGATTGTATTAGTCAATTGTTTTTGCTTTTCAATGATAGAGACAAAAGGAACAACTTCATGAAAGGATAATTGAACTTGAAGCAAAACTTGACCAAAAGCACGCATTGGAGCTTCAAATACAGAGGATGAGGGGTGCTGTTGAGGTAATGAAACATATGACTGATGAAGGAGATATGGAAGATACAAAAAAGTTGGAGTTACTAGAAGAGGAGCTCAAGGAAAAGGAAGAAGAACACGAATATTTGAGTTCTCTTAGTCAAAATCTTATTATCAAGGAAAGGAATACCAATGACGAATTGCAGGAAGCTCGCAAGGAGCTTATCAATGTGAGCTTTCACTCCGTTTACTTACAAATCCTGAGTTTATCTTATCCTACCCTTGTTCTCTTTTGTTGCTATATATTGTTTGATTATATATCGCAATCTCATTTATTCACATACTACAACCATGATTCAGCATACCGACATCATATTTACTACTTGTCGTGACTGGTTTCCATATAAAACACTCAATGTTGCTAAACTTATTTTTCCCATAGGGCTTGAAGGACACCCGTTCTAACATTTGTGTCAAGAGGATGGGCGAGCTTGATGGAAAGCCATTCTCCATAGCTGCAAAGAGAAAATATTCTCATGAAGATGTGGCGGAGAAAGCAATGGAGCTGTGTTCCTTGTGGGAGGAGTACCTTAGGGATCCTAGCTGGCATCCCTATAAGGTAATCATGGATGGAGAAAATGCTAAGGTACGCCTTTCTTTTACATTGCAGAGATGCATTACTAACTAAATCTATCAGGCTCTGCATTGATGAGAATAACATATGCACTCTATCTCTCATTACACTCTCAACACGTGGACATCGGCATGCACATGTTTTGTACAACTTATTAATGTTTTATTCACTCTATTATTGCACCCATTTCTGTTTTCAGTGAGTACACTAATCCTTCCTCTCTTCCTTCTCTAGCACACGACTTGAAATTGTGAAGTGTTAAAGAATTTTAACCAATCTGTTCCTGAGAGAATGGTTTTGTTTTAGTTCAATCTTCAGAGAGCTATTTCTGTTTTAACTACACAAACCATTATTAGCTCCTAATTCAAGGCCTCTTCAGGAACTTTTAATTTTTATAGTATCTACTCAATTCAATTTATTTCATCGACGATCTCTTCATCTGTACTATTACCCAACCTGCACCCATTAATTTTAAATGGACATTTTTAGTTTTTGTCATTTATCGAGCAATTGTTCTAATGAAACATCCTATATGAATGCATGGGTGTGTGTTTTACTCTAAAACTTGTTTTCTCTCCAAAACTGATCTGACTACAGTATTTAACATCACTGGTCTCTATATGTTCTAGTATATTCATTCACTAAATCATGATGCGCAGTTTGATGCTCATTTCCATAAAGATATTTCTTTAGGAAAGTACATTTTTCCATAGTTTATAACTGATTCCTATCTTTGATTTCAGCAAATAACAGCTTTTATTGAAAAAAGTATCTAATCGAGTGTAAGAAACATTTATTGTACATTGTAGTAGTATCATGAAAATGTGTCAATCCAGATGTAGTTCTATTTCCTCGTTTGTCAACATTCTGGTCTTTACTCAAGTTTATGATTTATCTTGTGCAATTGGTCAGGAAGTACTCAATGAGAATGATGAAAAGTTGAAGGAACTGAAGTCTGTATTCGGTGATGAAGTGTACAAGGCTGTGATTACTGCTCTGAGTGAGATCAATGAGTACAACCCAAGTGGCAGGTATCCATTGCCAGAGCTATGGAATACTTGTGAAAAAAGGAAGGCATCTCTGGACGAGGGGATTCATCAAATACTCAAACAATGGAAGATTTGCAAACAGAAGCGGAGGAGATACTGAAGGTTTTTGAGGAAAACTTTATTTGTGATTTCAGATATTACTGATGCAATGAATTTAATTAAGTGTGAGGAATTGATACTTGTGCTTGATTATAAATGATATGGATTATTTTCTAGTCTTGCGATACTTGTTGAGAACTGGACGGTTCACGTGAGCCCATAATCTTGTAGTTATGTTTTATTGGATAGTTCTATGCTATTATGAAGAAACTATTTTAGGAAGTAGCAAAAATTGGGTTCTTGCACTTCGAAATTTTCAGTATTTTTTCCCCCCCTCAACACAGGTAGTTACTATGCAGGAATTGATAACTTGGAGAATTGCATGAACTAATAACAGAATCTGTTTTTAACCTCCAACACTAATAACACTTCTCACAAGCTAGGATTGAGGCTGATCGAAATTCCTCAGGCCTATCGGCAAGGTTTAAGGTATTGAACATAGGGAAGAAGTTGCTCCACTGTCGAAATCAAATTGAGCAACAGGCTATGTGATAGAAATCTTGCGTTCAACATATCATCTTGCTATCCAAGTGTCAATTGCATTTGAAGTTGTTTTGGAGATGAGCTTTTAGTGCATCTCGTGGCCATCCTCAGATGATTCACTAAGAAGATATTGCAAGACTTCTCTAATATAATGTATGTATACTAGGGCTAAATAACAAAACCATCAAATCGCAAAACCAAATCGAAACTGCTTTTCTGAAACTGTTGGTTTGGGTCCATGCAGATCAATCAACGTTTTGATTTTGAAGCGGACCGAACCTCCTAGAAGTAGTTTGATTAGGTTTCAATCTTTGCAAACCGATTTTAAAACAAAAAATCTGAAAAATAAATTAATATAAATCTTATTCAACCCAATTAAAACTAGACACATATCAATTAAAAAGATGGACAAAGCTACATGTATATAATTTTTTTTACATAATTTTTTACCTACACTCACAATAGGGGTGTGGGTACCACATTTTTGAGAGTTTTTTTTTTTTTTTTTTTTTAATTCACGTGGGCCCTGCACACATGTAAGAGGGTGTAACATTTTCGGTAAGGAAAATTCGATACAAATAGTTTTATTTTAAAAAAGGTATGTCTACACTAGACAACTCAATTAAGGCCTTAGTAAGCCAGCACAAGTGTTCCTTCAACTAATTGTTCAACCAATACAGTGCATTTCTAAAATATAGCCTATATTCTTGTAAAATTAAAAGTTATTTTTTATATTCAATCAAATTCAACTATTAATTTCAATTATATATTCGTCACTGCTGTCCATTTATTAATCGCGTATTTAATAAAATTCAATATTATCCCTGTTAAGATGTTATTAATAAAAATTTAATGTGTAATACCACATAATGACACATGCTTCTTTTGTCACAATCCATGGAAAACAATGGATTGGGCCATTATATGTAGGGAAAAATTCATATCTAAGGTGTATTCTTTACCTCAATTCAAAAATCAGGTATGCATTTAATTAATTAAAAATATTTATTAAATAAAGTCACATTTTATGATTAATGGTCACAAATTCATAATTATAAGTTACAGATTTATTATTATATCATCAAATTTTGGTCACAGATTCATAATTATAAGTTTTGCAGATTTATTTACTGGTCATATATTGTCAAATTTTTTTTTTATCACAGATTATTTTTGAGTCACATTTGTTGGTCACAAATTATTTTTCAGTCACATATTGCCAAAATATTTAGGTCACAAATTAAATACTTGATCACAGATAACTAAATATTTGGTCACACACCACCAACAATAACCACCAACGTCGTCGGCCCCGCTACAAAATCGCCACCGCCTCACGACCACCACCTAAACCACCATAGATCCACCAACGCACATCACACCACTCAAAAAAAAAAAAAAAAAAAAAGACAGCGAACCAACCACCAGCAGATCCGATGCTGCCACCTCCACAACACACACCCAAAGCACCTCCACCGCTCCACCACCTCACCACTCGAGAACAAAAAAAAAAAATAATAATAATAATAAATACAGCTGCTGCGAGCAGCTACTGTTGTCGGGTCCGGGCTCGCAGCTACTGCCGGCTGCCGGACCCGGGGAGAGGAGGGGGAGTGGGAGAGAGAGGGAGGAGGGGGAAGTGAGTGAAAAATTAGGGTTAGACTTTTTATATTTTACGTGAGTTTTGAAAAATGAAGTTTGGTCCCTGATTTTTGAATTCTAAACTTTAAACCCCTGATTTTTTGTAATTTCCCTTATATGTAAAGCGGAATCTCTTATGATACTGTCACTTTGTCTTGCCACATTAGCTCTCTCTCTCGTTTCTATGTTTGTTTAGTCTTAGATTTCATTCGAGTGGCTCTTCTTCACCTAACCTTGTAATAATTTATGTAAACTATAATGCATACGTGCACAGCCATGGAGACTGTGATAAACAAACATATCATCTTCGAACTCCACAATTTGGGCTGGCAATCAATAGCTTATCTTTCGATTTTATTATGCTCGAAATGGAAACAAATTAATACCCTTTTTGGTACTCTTTTTTATTCATATATATATATATGAACATTTTTATATCCGATGTAAATCTCAGATTGCTTTGTCTGGGATTCTAGTACAAGGGGTCTGATTTATCAAGCGGCTGCAAGTCTCATATGGGATTAAAGAGAACAGGGCACTGTAAGTTACTCAGTTTTGTCTGTTTTTCTCTGGCTTTCTTAGGAATGCATGATTTTTTTTATTCCTTTTTTGTGACTCAAGTGTTCGCTCCGACTAATAATGAGGAGTGGCGGTCTTCCCCTTGGTTCGCCACCTTGGTAAATTCGGATGCAATTACAGCTTATAAACACAAGGGCCGGACATTAGAGGTGAGGTTATCCATTATCCTCCATGTGGACCTCCCTTTACGATGTGCGGATAAGACCCTCAGAGGGACGATAAAGCACACCATAACTTTACCTCCACGAGACATCTGCCATCCAGCTACTGCGGGAATTAGAACTTCCGATACTCTGTAGAGAACCTCCTGCTTTACCATTGCACAATGATTTGTTGATGCTGTTCTTATTTCAAGTTTAGATATATGAATGATATAATTTTAATCACGTGTTGGTATTGTACTGCTGACTTGTAAGTCATTGTGTAAGCCAGATTCCAACGATATTTATACAAGATAAAGTTGGAATCTTGCTAAGTATACTGAAGTCTGAAACCGTCTTGATGAGAAATCAGGGTGAAAAGAGATCCTTGGAAAAATCATGCTTAGAAGTGGTGCTTGGTGTTGATCTTTCATTTATTAGAAGAGATATTTATTGATACAATGTACTCATATTTTTATCTTATTTGGAAGCAAATGACTGACTCTTGAATTTCGATTGGTTAAATGGTAAAAATTATAAAGGTTCAGCAAAACTAAAAACAATGAGTGAATGATTATTTTTATCAAATAATGCACACTTTGTTTTAAGTAAACAGGAGAAGCAGAAAGGAACAAGTAGGATAATAGGAGGATACAGTGATCTCACTTGAAGTTGTCCTTTCTACTTCATCATCATGTGTTTACAAGTAAATAAACTAGAAATATTAGACATCTTTACAAGTGAATGTAGAGGTGACAATCAAGGTACTTTTCACGTGGATCTAGATGACTATTTTCTATTAAAGCTAGTATGAATTGGGAAACATGGATTTCAGATGAGACATGGTTGAAGACAGATCTCTCGTCTCTTGTGGCGTCGATTTGAATTATTGATATTATTAAAAAGTACCCTCATAACATACTTATTTGGTCGAAACCATACCAACCGGGAAAAAACTTCTCATGGAGTTCTGTACTCGCCGTAGATTAATATGGTACTAGAGGTAATAGAACTGTTTTTTACTTGTTTTCAATTTCTTGATATTTTATCACTGCATCTACTCCTTACAGGACCAAAAGCATCTTATTCGTTTTCGTATTGGTTTCTGGTTTGCAACTTGCACTTCTGATAACTGTGATTTCTCTTCCTCTCGTGCTTGTTAATTTGAAGTCAAAATTGAAGCTTACAAGTCTGAATCACTTTTTGTAGTTTAATTCCTCGAACTTTCAGCGAGGGAATAATACTAAAAATGTTCAATAAGGTTTTAGATTACGAATCCCAAGAAAATATTATGTGGAGAAGCAGAAATGCAAACACTACAAGTACACCATCATCTGCAACTAGCTGCCATAATAGACATAATAATGAACATCCCACACATATTGATCGGGAAGACGAGTATGAAGATAGTAGCTTTGGCCTTCATCAAGAAAACTGTTATTACAACTCTGGTGATGCTATGAAAGATTTGCAAGTAAATGGGTTGGAATGCAACATCTATTTGAACGCATTTGACATTTCCCTAGAAGAATTTGAAGAAGAGAGACTGTGCATCCTAGAGGATCTCAAAGCTCTGGAAGCCCAACTTTTCGCATTGGGTGATGATGAGCAACAATTACCTGCTGATATAAAACAAGTTGAGAATTTCACGCCCATAAATATGAAAGAGTACGATGAGATTTACTACATTTTCAGTCCTGAAGAAAACCAATCAGAGAGAAAAGAAACAGGTTCTATGGCAAAGAGACTCCTTCCACTTGTTGACGCAGACGATACTGATACTGTAGAAGGGGAACTGAATCAAGTGGAGATAAATAACCTACCATCTTGGACGAGTAACAGTCTATTCAGTGGATCTGAATTGGAACAAAACGAGCTCCCATCCCGGAGGAGCTTCATTACATGTATCAGAGGCTACGGGCTCTTGGAGCAGATACGGAGTTTCTGAAGCACTGCTTATGCTCCATCAATAAAGGAATTAAATGAGTGGTTCTTCTCAAAGAAATTCTGCAGCATCTTCGTAATCTGAAGTCTGTGGAACTCTGTGCTATAAACTTGGCTGGAAGCCTTGCAACATGATTTATTACTGGACTTCAGAAGAATGACAGTTTATGTTTCTAAGATGAGTCCATCTTTCAATTTATATTGTGGATTTAGTAGAACTTTCAAATAATAGGATTTTAATATTGGGTTTTCTTAATACATACAAAATCACATTTTAGTAAGGCTTTCCAGTTCCTGTAAAACCATATCTAGCTCCATAGCTTGGGGATGAGATTTATCTCCAACTACAAACTCATGGACTGCATCTTTAACCTGAATCCAGCTTCCACCTGGGGGCTTTTCTTGCATTACTCCTCTCATTTTTAACCGAATGCGACTGACTTTGCTCCATTGATTCTCGTTTGCATACATATTCGATAAAAGCACAGGGGCTCCTCCACTTCTCTCAGTGACCAACTTAATCTTTTGCAAGATGGTTTCCCCCAATTCCACATTGTTGTGAAGCCTGCAGGCATTAAGTAACGATCCCAATATGGCCAGATTCGGCTCCCATGGCATCTTTTGGACAATACTGTAAGCTTGCTTGAGCATGCCAGCTCTACCTATGAGGTCAACAATACAACCATAGTGCTTAAGATTTGGCTCAATCTCGTATTTTGTTTTCATACACTCAAAAATGCGTAAACCTTCTTCAACCTGTCCTGAATGTGCACAAGCTGAAAGAGTTGCGATGAAAGTTATAGCATCAGGAATTAGTCCATGCACTAACTCCATTCGAGAAAACAGATTTAGAGCATCAACTCCTCCGTGCATTGCATATCCTGAGATAACTGCAGTCCAAGAGTACACATCCCTCTTTGAATCCTGCATTTCATCAAACACTTTTGCTGAACTTTTCATACTTCCACTTTTCGCATAAGCAATTGTAAGTGAATTAGCAATGGCGACATCCAATGCAAGCCATCCGGCCTTTTCTAGCAAAGCATGAAAACACTTTGTATGATCCAAGGATCCTAGATTACCACAAGCCGACACAGTAGAGATCATAGTAGGGACATTTGGTTGCATTCGGCAATTCCCAGCTATCATTTCCCTGAACACTCGAAGTGCTTCGCGATAATTACATTGGTCAACAAGCCCTGATATTAAAGCTGTCCATGAAACAACATCCTTCTCAAGCATTTCATCGAACAATGACCATCATCATCCGACGACCCACAAACTAGATAAGCACTAAGAAGAGAATTTTGTACAAACAATTTGCTGCCAAGCCGGAGTTTGAAAACGTGACTATGAATCTGTTTAACCAACCCCAAATCAGAAATAGCCCCACAAGCCTGAACCAAGAATGGAAATGTATAGTTATCAGGAACCACTTCCTGCCTAACCATTTTCATGTAATAATTCAAAGCCATAACAGAATTTTGAGAGTCGGCACATTCAGCAAAGAATCTGATCACTGTATTCCAAGAAAATATATTGGGTTTCTCAATTTGATTAAAAATTTGAACTCCAAACTCAGATGTTCTCTTAATATCTCCTTCCAATTCAAACAAACTCAAATAAAGAATGCGGCTCATGACGAAAGGGTTCCGATGGAGACCCGAAACAAAGATGTAAGAGAGAGCTTGTTCGAAATGATGAAATGTACTGCAATTTTCTTCGAGAACTCGTAAGCGGGGGTGTCTTTGGAACAACTGGTTGTGGCGAACCCAATTGGAAGAAGTGGTTAGGGATGAAAACTTGATTGTTCTACCAAGATTTAACGGCAGCAGCAACTGTCGAAAGTGCAACTTGAATAGCATTCGATTTTCCTCTCCAAAGTCAATCGTGAAGAGCAATAAGAATGGTGGGGGGTAAAAGTTGCGGAAAATAATCCTATAGCTTGAATCAGCTGATGCATTGGAGTGTAGAGCCAAGCACAAAACAAAAACAAAGCACATCAAAATGGCAATTGGCTGAGAGCACAAATTCAGTTAAAGAGAGACATTTTATGCTCCATTGGTTAGTACGAGGTAACATGTACATATGATGCAATAACATAATTATGTGGGGCTTCTCAATCTTATTGAGAATCCACGCCAACATTTCTTTACTCATGTTGGCGTCTGGCCAGGTATTGTTTTTTTTCATCCGATGTGTTAATTTAATGGCATATGGAGATACGCTCTTTTGGCTAGTACGACTAGGAATTATATAGGATTTATGATTCTGAATCGGGTTCTTGGAGAGATGACAATATACATAGATAAAAAGATCGAAACGTGTTATGTAATTTAATGTAACGTTTCTTCAACTTACGAATCAAGATATATAACTCTTGCTTATATGTTGTTTCAAAACCAAATGTGTGTATATTGTTACCAAGAATTCGATCCATATGTAGATATACAATTCAACTCCATTTCTTGACTATTATAATCAATTAAGATATTGTAATTAATGAAAGAAATAAACTCAATAGAGAAAAATAAATGAAATAGGGAATTTTGCTTTCAATTTACGCCCTAAACTAGTGATTACACACAATTAAAAAAAAAAAAAACTATTTATAGAGAAATTATTGTGCATTAAACGTAAATTCAAGCGGCAACCTGTGGTGGATAAGAATTTTTGCATATGATTAGGACTTTTAACTGAAACCTTGAAAATCAGTGCCAAAATTACTTGAAAATTTAAATTATCATTTGTGGACATAATATTTTTAATGTTGTTCAATATTTTTGAATTCAACGTATCAAATAAGTATTGAGATGAATGTCTAGCTGTGCTTGACATCTTTTTTAAATATAAATTCAAAAATATCTAATTTAATGTATCAAACATGTCATCATTATCTACTGTATTGATGATTTGGCATGAATAACTAGTAGTGCCCAACTCAAAACGCCATACAAGAATTCAGAATTCTATAAGAAAACATCTACCATGTGCTATATATGTTTGCCCAATTCTTGAAATGAGTTGGCCAACTATAAGAGAGGGCCAACTGTTTGAAGACAAACTATCAACAACCCAATTGACGGATGATTTGAGTAAAGGATCCTCATGAGCCTTCATCAGGTTCAGAAAATGCAAGCATTCTCCACAATGGAAAACAATCACCTAATATGTGAAAACTTAGGAAGTGGGCTTGACTCAAAAAAACCACTGAACATCAACTGAATTACCCCTTATAAAGTGCCTTCAACTTGCACATTTTCAGCAAGATGGCAAAAATGGCAGCAATTTGCAATGTCTTGATCATTTCAGCAGCCTTAGCAGCCGCCCCTTCGATGGCCGCATCCTTAGTCACCTTTATTTTCGGTGACTCGTTGACAGAAGTTGGGAACAACAACTACCTACAACTCTCCCTTGCAAAGTCGAATTATCCATTTTATGGGGTAGATTATATTGGTGGAAAAGCAACAGGGAGATTCACGAATGGAAGAACCATTGGTGACATTATATGTAATATATTATTCGTATTCTTTCTTCATTATGATTTGTTTCAAATTGCACTGAAAATTTCAACAATGAAATGACATTATTTATCTTTATTTTATGGAAAATTTCAGCTTCAAAGCTTGGGATCCCTTCACCCCCACCATATCTTTCACTGGCACCAAATGATGATGCACTGCTAGAAGGAGTGAATTATGCATCTGGTGGAGCTGGAATTCTCAATGACACAGGGCTTTACTTTGTAATCTTTATTTCCCTATAGTACTTTCCAATGAAAATGACCTAAAATTATAAATCCCATAATATTAATTTGATTTAACAATTCTTGCCTTCATATTTCATTGCTGTAAGCCTTTGCATTAGCAGATACAGAGGCTATCATTTGATGATCAGATAAAGAATTTTGAGAAGACAAAGGAATCAATCAAGGCTAGAATAGGTGAAAAGGCAGCCAATAACCTTTGCGAGGAAGCAGTCTATTTCATTGGATTAGGTATGGTGGCCAACCCAAAGAATACATTTTTTTCCTATAAACTTTGCAAGTAAATGTGGTGTTCTCTATGCATCTCTGTTAATAAAAAATGATATAATCAAACTGTTTCATAATGTAGACTGAGTACCCCTGTTAATTACTGAAACACAGAAAAAAAAAAACGAAAAGTTCATTAAATTATTCTAATCAAATGTTCCGATTCAAATGTTTCCTCTTCAACATCATCTTTCAGGTAGCAACGACTATGTCAACAATTTTCTTCAGCCCTTTCTAGCAGATGGTCAACAATACACACATGACGAGTTTTTGGGGCTTCTAATCTCAACCTTAGGCGAACAACTCACAGTAAGAAAATCTTCCAATCAAATCAGTAAAATAATTTGTTCTATCAAAATTCTGGGAATCACTTAAAATGCATTCACAATTAATACGCTAATCATATGAAACCTAGGATATTAATTTGATTACTATTTAGATTCAATATCTTCAAACTGTTTTATCAGAGGCTTTACCGACTTGGTGCACGAAAGATGATGTTCCACGGGCTTGGCCCGCTTGGCTGCATCCCTTCCCAGAGGGCAAAATCAAGCCGAGGACAATGCCTAAAGCAAGTCAATCTGTGGGTGCAGCAATTTAACTCCGAAGTACAGAAGCTAATGGCCAATCTAAATAGACATCTCCCATCTGCACAATTAAACTTTGCAGACACTTATCAAGCAGTTTTTGATTTAATCGACAACCCTACTGCATATGGTAAGGCTGGGTGAATACATATATATACAAAAAACTCATTTACACTCGAACAAAACCAGTGTAATCTTAAGTGAAGCTGATTTTGAATTTTACTAAATCAGGTTTTAAGGTATCGAATACATCATGCTGCAATGTGGACACGCAACTTGGAGGGCTTTGTGTACCTAACTCGAAGGTATGCCAGAATCATAGCGAGTACGTATTTTGGGATGCTTTCCATCCTTCAGATGCTGCAAATGAAGTGCTTGCAGGAAAACTCTTCGCCGAGCTTTTCTCTCACCCTCCTTCAGCTGCTCCAGTTCCATCCCCTTGAACAGTTCAATAAGTTTAAGAAGCCTATAAATAGAACAGATTACATACATAGCATCGGATGCTAAGTAAACTTTTCCTCAATCTTTGATAGCCAGTTCCACATACAATGACAATATGATAAAAAATTGAAGGAGATTTAAATGATAGAATTTCAAGTTTGTAGTCCGACTTTCATCTCAAATTATTCCAAGGATATGTAACATATGTCAGTACATTGTATTGAACAACACCGTGAGTTGCTCCATCCATTTAACTGCCTCTCACTCATATTTCTAATAAAAATGTTTTCTTCGAAGCTTTTGTTAAGGGAAGAGGAGTAGAGAATCAAGAGAAAAAAAAATATATTACTTCAGTACAAACCTTAATTCAACAATCCCATAATCTCCTAACCAGCTAAAGAATACGATCTTTCAGTAAGTTCTCTGTACATAACTTTCTACTTCAGAACAAAAATCACGTGGATCTGATTGTTACTCTTCACCTCGAAATTTGTCATTCATTTCTTCACGAGACAGATTCATTTTATATTGCGGAAATTTTTGTGCAACAGAAAATTAGCTCAAAATTCTTTTCAGTTGTTCTTGGTTGAGTTACCAAGCTACAATCGCACAGCTCTCCATCCTATTACTCCAACCACAATATATGCTGCAGCTGAAAACACATTGCCAGAGATCAACTTGGCAGCAGAGTTTGAGCTCTTGGAATCCATAGCTGGAATGGTACTATTTAGAAGGGTTCCATTTTTGTCTCCACTGCATGAACATGGAAGGAATATTAAAATGTACGCATAATAGCTCATCAATATCTGAAGTCAGATAATCAATGCATGTTTGGTACATAATATTAAATAGGACTAGACAATATAATCTTATACGTGTGTCTCCGTGTGCATTGTCTTTCATCTAAGAAAGAAAATAAGACACTTATGGAAAATTTATATACCTTCCGAGATATAAGCAAGAACCATGACCTGCAACAATAGTTCAATGAAGAAATTTAAGTCATCCAGCTGATATATATGCAAAATGTAGCATTAAAATTATGCCCTTGCTTGATTGATGTTTATTCTATGAGAAGTGATTTTTTTTTTTTTGGAGAATGTGCGATAAAATGTGGGGAAAGTCACGAGTCAACGTGCAAAAATATTTCTTTTGGGATGATGTGATTGAAAATGAGTTTGAAATAGAGAGATTTCGAACAAATCTAAATCAAACAGGGGTTATATCAGAATAGTTTCAACATACTTGGATTTGTGGTAGTGATGGTAGCCACCCCATTGAAATCGCAACTTTCAGGAGTCTTTCCCGTCTGATGATAATATGTGTTGAAGGCATAAGTTGCATGTGCAAAAATGTTATCTGGATCATAACATGCTTGTCCCTGCAATAGAGGCGAACAATCCACCTTGCCAGGTCCACAAGCCCAGTCCAGAGCAGCCTGCAGCATTTTGGCGTCTGCGCCATCTTTTGCAGTACAGAAAGTCTGGTTTGCAGTATCATTTGTCAACACGGATCCAGAGCCAGTCAAGTGCAAAATATACACGGGCACCCCATTTGCATCAAATAGTCCCCAGTTCTTCTCAGACACAGGCCCGGGTTTTGTATCTTCATTGTAGAGCTCATAAATATAAGTGCTAACGCTAATTCCAGGATGCTTAGGAGTCCCGGTATTGTTCAATACATGTCTTATCAAATTGCTATTGTAAGTGTTGGCATTATCTAAAGTAGCATCTGGCTCATTTGAATCACCTTTCGATGGCCAGCCAGTTTCAGTCACCATAACAGGAATATTAGTGAAGTTAAGATAAGCCATTGCAAAATAAGCAGCATCAACCATGGCGTCAAAAACATTAGAGTAATGAAGAAGGGTGTTTGCATCGACAGCTTCTTTGTTCGAAGGAAGAGGCTTTAAAAGAGCATAATCTAGTGGAATGACACCATTTGATTTCATGTAATCGAAATAAGGATAAACGTTTAGCATGAAATACGACCCCGTCGATTGCAAGAAATTGAGCATGGGAATTAGCACCGGATTCCAAGAGTGGTTAAAGAAGGATTGAGATGGTGGGAATGAGTCGAGGATAATGGAAGATGCGAGAGGTGTAGAAACTTTGATTTGCTTATCGAGATTGGACGCCACAAGCGCTGACTGGATAAACTCTAGGGCGTTGACAAGAACGCGTGCAGCATTTGGTAGGGATGTTAGAACCTCAGAACCAACACAGATTGTTGTAATATTGGTGTCCGGATAATGTGCTACAACATTCTGTGACACCCAATTTGCAGCAGTTGAATTTGATTGACCAATGCCTAGTAGTTGTTCATTGGGGATAGAGATAGCAACTTTGATACCTGTATTGGCAAGTGCAAGAAGCATACCACGGTCCGCATTGTACAGCCTGACATATCGGATTTGCTGAGCTTTGAGGAGTGCAACTACCTGTGTCGGGTGTGGCATGTCTGAGAGATCTGTTCCGATATTCACGCCAACAAAAGCATCTGGAAAAATTCAATTTTCATGAATTGAATATGGTTTCATAAATTCGAGCACTTGTATAAACTAAAATGCACAAAAGTGTGAACTAACATCCTCCTTGTTTCTTAATGAACTGGTATTGACCGAGGACTACAAAATTCTACTGGCATTATCCTATCAAATGAGACAATGTGGGTATATCCACATCTTTAACCTGACTTGATGGTAAAAACAGCACGATAATAATTAAAATTCAGTTCAATGATTTTAACAACACCCACAATGCTAGAGGATTAAACTTAGATCTTAAATTAGAGCAGAGTTCTATATTTAATTCAAAAATAACCATTTTTTCTTGTGCATCCCTCTGACAAAATACATATGCAAAGATAATCTGAAGTGGAACTTCGCACTTTTCACACATACATAGTGAGAAATGCCACTTTCAAGTTGATCGCGAAATTTTCGCGAATTGAACTGAAACAAGCATCACAACAGAAAACGAACAATTAAAAAAATAAAAATAAAGAAAGAAATGAGTCTGAGCCACCAAATAATAGCAGGTGGCAATAATTCCCTTTGGATTCCAAGTCCCATCTAAAGGGAATAAATTGTTGACGACTTGAGACGAAGAATTGGACTACTTGTTGGAAAACTTGTACATATACATAATACAACAAGGAATAAAAGTAAATCATGAGCTGGAAACAATGTTTTTTCGGTCTTGTTGTTTTGTTCTAGAGATTTTTTTTGTTCCATTATACAATGGGAAAAAAATATAAGAAAATGAAAAGAGAAAATATCAGCTTCCTACGGCATTTGCAAACACAAATAGTGCTGCTGGGAGCTGTAAATTGGCAGAAGGCAATTAGGTTTTTGGATGAATTGTTCAAAATGACAGAACTCCTTTCACTAGCCATTGATGAAACTCGTTTGGCTGAGCTTACTTTGCAGAAAAATTAACTTCAAAGTGTTGTTTAAAAAAAAAAAAAAAAAACTGAAAATAATTTTTTACAAAAAAAAGTACTCAAAACTTACATTTAAGCAAAGGTAAACCTATCACATCCCCCGTTCCTGTTGAAGACTTGACTCCAACCATTATGAAAATTGGGAAAATTATGCACGCTCATGTTTCACAGAAAAAAAAAATACAAATATATATGGGGTGGGGAAGAAATATAGAAATATTAGTCTCCAATAATATTCTTCATATATTTTTCCACTTTATTTGTACCCCCAATAAAAAAGCAATTCTAAACTCAATGAAATCTTTAAAATATCAAGAAAACAATGCATAATATATATGTAAGACATGGGAAATCGCAAAAAGAACATGCTAATAATGCACATATATACCCCGTTTCTTCTATTCTACATAGGTTACCAAATCAACTATTCCACACGAAAATAAAATAAAAAAATTCTACCCGCTACAACAGCATATGAACAATCATAAAATACCGAAATCGAACTTTCAAAAGCACATACAAATGAAACTATCAACAAAACTAAAAAGGAACTCTATTAAAATAATAGTCTTCTAACACAAGTATCTTTAAAAGAATGTGTGTTTGTGTGTTTTTTACCTTCATCTGCAGAAACAGCTGACGCTGTCAAAACGAAAAGCAGCAAGAGCATTGCCATGTATAACTTCTTGAAAAACCACTCAAGAAAATGCAAAAAAAAAATAAAAAAGCAAGAAACTTGAGAGGAAAAAAAGTGAATCAGATGAAGCAAAATGGGAAGAACCTGAATAAATCAGAGTGGGGTAAAGGTGAGAGTGAAAGGATATTTAAGAGAGAGACAGAGAGGAAATGTTTGGCATCAATCACTAAAGGTTCATGGTCAGATAATCCAACGGCTAAGAAATTATCTTCGTTTTGTTCTTTTCTTTGTGACTACTTTTTGAACATTTAGCCCCTGTTTGAGCCAACTTTTTTGAAAATGAGAATGAAAAATATAGCCGTTATTGGGGCCCACACAAGAGATAGAAAATTTGAATTTAAATGTTGATGTGATGGATAACGGTCATATTTTTCATTTTAGTGAGGAAAAAATATGGCTCAAACGGGGCCTTAATAAAATTGGAGAAGTGAACTTTCTACAGTTCCACAGTGGAAGAAGAGTGAGGCGGTGTGTTTTGAATCATGTTACTGTAAAATTGTGATTCACAACTTCATATTTGACAGTATCGTGTTCATTTATTTTAAAAATTAATTTTTAAACCAGAGAATTTCACAATACTAAAATGTCAACAATAATTGAACAAATAGCTAAGTTAGAGTCCGTTCGATAGGGATTAAAATCGGATTAAAATTGAAAAATTAGTCGTTATTGTTGACTTTTATTAGACAAGTGAAATCCAATAACGATCATATTTTCAATTTTAGTTGGATTTTAATCCCAACCGAACGGGACCTTAACGTGTTTTTGGGAATTCCTGTCTTGAACTGTGAAACCCACTTTTATTGTAGCCGTTACAGGCAATAAAATACATGTCTGGCTGTTGTGTTTATCTTATGTGCGCATTTTAAGAGAGAAAGTAGGCTCAGACGCTCAGTAGGGCCAAAATGTACCAACAAACGACGCGATGACGGACTGAGGTTGTCTTGTCCGAGAATACAGCTGGTTTCAACGGTCAAATCCCGTCTCCTTTTCCTTTGTTTCTGCTCCCCGTATAGATTCCATATCATTATTTTCCTTTTCCTATTCTCCAGTTAATTATTTTGACCATATCCGTATTAATACACAAATTAAGTCCTCGTTCGGTAGCCATTAAAATTCAATTAAAATTAAAAATATGACAATTATTATGTCTCATTCGTATAATAAAAGTCAATAATAATCGCTAATTTTTCAATTTTAATCTGATTTTAATCACTACCAAACGAGCCCTAAGCCCTGTTTGATAGTCATTTTTTTATGACCGTTATTACGTCTCATTCGTATAATAAAAGTCAACAATAACATCTAATTTTTCAATTTTAATTTAATTTTAATTCCTACCAAATGAGCCCTAAGCCCTGTTTGATAGTCATTTTTTTAAAAAAAATGAATTTTTGAATAGTAAATTTTTGAAGAATATGTAATTAAAAAGTAGAAAAATTGAATTAACGTGAAGAATATTTTATTACGAAATGTATGATTGAAAATGAGTATGAAAAAATTGAAAAAATAATTGTCAAATAGGGGCTAAATTAAGAGCAATTCTATTTATTCCAAACTAGTCATAATCAATGAGTTGATTGAGTACTGGACATTTACAAAGACGGGAGCCGTAGTAGTGGCAATGGGCCGGGCCGAGCCGGCTCGGCTCGGCCCATGCCAATACGAGCTCGGCTCGTGCGCTCGTGGCTCGTTGCCCACGTGCCGAGCTTAGGCTCGGCTCGTGGGTTTTTGGGCGAGCTCGGCTCGTGCCCGAGCTCGCCCAAACGAGCCGAGCGACGAGCCGAGCGCTCGGCTCGGCTCGTTTAATTTTTTTTTTTTTTTTTTTAATTTATACACATAACATACCGACACTAATTTAATTGTAAAAGATATATATATACACATTTTGTGATTAATTTCTAAATATACATTATCAAAAAAATTTATAATTTTTTTAAAAAATAAGAACAAAAATTATTTTATTCAGTTACTAAGTTACTTGAGTAATAATGTAATATATTTTTTGTTTACCATTTTATACTTAAACTTAAAAATAATATATATGTAAAGTATAAACATATTTTATAAACCATTTTTTAAATATACATTTTTCAAAACATTTTTATTTTTTATAAATAAAAAAATAAAGATAGACCCTCCTCCTTTATCCGGGCTTGGGACCGGCTACTTCAATTTTTAGTAGGCGGAGTTAAAAATTGTACACGAACAACTTGTTACGTGTACAATTTTTAAAAAAATATTATAAATGTATGAAAATTAAATTTTGTGATGATTATGGTGAAATTAAATATCACTTACTTGGTTACAGGCAATTTCGGCATATTTATCTTGAATTCGATAATTAGCGTCTTCCCAATCTTTCACGCACATTAACGCTTCCAAAATATCTTCTTTGAGTCGACTCCTGATCTCAGAGAGAACCCTCTTCCCTACACTAAAAGTAGACTCCGAAGCTACAGTGCTAACATGAGGTGTTAGTAGATCTTTTGCCATTGTAGAAACTATTGGTCATCGACGTTCATTATCTTGCCAAAATTTAATTACCTCTTTTAAATTTTTCTTAACTTCTTTGTTAGTAGGCAAAGTATGACGAAAGTAATCGATTAATTCAGATGGCAACGCATTTGGACTATTACTCGAAGTTTAAATACATGTAGTGGATGACAAACTACTACTACTACCACCAGATGAACCACATACATATGCAAATGAATTAAATCTATATGAGTTCATGCTTTCGAATAAATCTAAAACTACATCGTCGTCATCCGTTTGATTAGTGGGAGGAGTAGATGTAGGTACACGAGTAATATGTGTATCCATTCTTGAAGCATATAATTCGTACATTTCACGTAATGTTTCTTCCAAATTCCTATAAGTAATAGGTATACTAAAAGTTAAAGAATTTGAAATTTTATCAATTACAAATTTAGTACCCGATAAATTATATCGGGGGTCCATGACGCATGTTAAAGGAAATAACATAGGTAATTCTTCCCAATATTTTCTGAATTTTAATTCCATTGAATATATAACTGCATGAAAATCGGGGTCATTTTGAAATCTTTTAAAAGTCCTAACAATTGTATAAAGACGTTCAAGAACCATACAACTTGTAGGATAATAAACGCCAGACAATATAGTTGTAGAATCATAAAATGTAGACAAATTTTTTTTTTTATTTTAAGAATTATATTCCAATCGGTTTCATTCAAAATAGTTTCGTCTTCATTTCTAACATGCATATTGTTATAAAATTCAGTAATTAAATGTTCGAAACCTTAACATGATTTTAATAATAAGTAAGTAGAATTCCATCTATAGCCTATGTCAGTAATAAATGTTTTTGTATTTGTCATTCCATTTTCTGAACAAAATTCTTCAAATGCTTGTTTTCGACTAGGTGTAATCGTGATATATATAAGTGCACTCCTAATTCGGTCAATTTCATCCTTAACATGTTTTAAACCGTCTTGTACTACTAAATTAAAAATATGACATACACATCGAATATGAAATAAATAACCACCAAAATCGGGTTGAAGTACTCTATGCAATTTATCGATAACAACTTTATTTACGGTAGCATTGTCGAAAGTAAAAGAACGAATTTTGCTCTCGCATTTATACTCTTTAACTATATTTATGATAGCATTAAATATAGTTTGGGCGTTGTGTGGGTACTCAACAATTTTAAAAGCAATAATTTTTTTATGCATAACCCAAAGTGGGTCTATATAGTGTGCAGTTGCAGCAATGTAACCTCTCTTATTAATACCTTCCCACATATCAGAAGTTAAAGATATCACACCCCCATATTTCTCTAAATCATTTATCAATAGTTGTTTTGCATGAAGAAAATATTTAATTGTATCAGCACGGAGAGTATTTCGACTTACCCCAACGTACCTCGGCTGAAGATATGTTTTGACGTAGTTCACGAAATGTTGGTTGTCCGCTATTGCTAGTGGCAACTCAGACGCGGCAACAAACTTCACCATTCCCGTTCGAGCTTCCTCCTCTGAATACATCCATGTAGAAAGTGGTGTAGTACCACTGGCGCCTGGAGAACCAAACTGTAGTTGAGTTTGACCAGCTGGAAGAAACCCATGTTTGGTCACACATGCTTTGTAGTGACGATTGAGATGGGTAGTTCCAATGCCTCTTTGCCATGCCAGTCGTTGTTGGCAGTATTTACATACTGCTTTGGTTTCGGGGATTCCATCGACCAAACGATCGGTTTGAACCAATTTAAAATGGTCCCAACATTTTGCCTTGTTCTTCCCCTTTCTTTTCCCTCTTGCATCGAGAATATTTGACGTAGGCTCTTCATTTTGTTCCAAATCAATTGGAACACTAGGATCAACGTCAACGTCATCCAAATCAATTGGACGATTACCTTCATGAACGTCGTAATCTTCAATATTTTCTGGAATTGGTAATTCATTGAGACCGGAGAATTCATTCCAAATTGATTTTGGGCAGGTGTTTGTATTTCGTTCTCCATACCGAACAAGTTTTCAACAAATGATCGTGAATCCATTTGTTAAGAATAATAGAAATTGAATATAGAAATGTAGAAGATGATTATAGAATGAATGAATGAATGATATATTGATATTGTTGATAAATAAATGGAGATTTGAGAATGTAAATTGTATAGAGTAGAGAATGAGAGAATATAGATTGATATTGGTGGAAAAAAAAAGTTTGATTTAGGTAGGTATTTATAGAGGGAAAGAAAAAAAAATATTCAGGGACCAAAACGGTCACTGAATAAATTCAGTGACCGTTTTGGTCAATAAATTCAGTGACCAAAACGGTCACTGAATAGTTTTATTCAGTGACCGTTCTGGTCACTGAATTTATTCAGTGACCAGAACGGTCACTGAATTTTATTTTATTTTTTTATTTTATTTTATTTTTTCTTTTCTTTTGTGGACGAGCCAATTAACGAGCCACGAGCCGCTCGGCTCGTGGCTGGTCAAAAAAAATTTTTTTTTACCGGCTCGTGGCTCGTCAAATTTTTTTTTTTTTTTTTTTTTTAAGCCGACGAGCCGGCTCGTGGGCTCGTCTTGGAAGAGCCGACGAGCCGAGCAGGCTCGGCTCGTCACCCGAGCGGGCGAGCTCGGCTCGGGCTCGGGCTCGTTTTTTTACGAGCTCGAGCGGCTCGTGGGCGTGAACAGTACGAGCCGAGCGGGCGAGCCGACGAGCCGCTCGGCTCAATTGCCACCTCTAACGGGAGGATTCGAGAACCGCAGATTTCTACTCGGATGAGCCCTTGACTTTCGCGGCAAAAAATTCCTTATTTTTGTTTGTGCCATTTTTTTGAAAAATGCATATTTGAATAGTATTTTGAGTCTTTTGACATCTTTCAACAACATATTTTTCAACAAAATAATATTTTACTTAAACCCAATTTTTATTTTTTTTTAAGCACACATTTTTCATCAATATGCTATTCAAAAATTCATTTTTTTGACGAAAATGAGGCACAAACAAATCTGAATTGAAAAATCTAGACGATTTCGATGATCGAGAGAGTGTCAAGTGCAGACAATAATAATTGATATCTAATAGGAGGTTGAAGATTGGTGCATGTAAGAGGAGCGTGGATTGTGTATTTAGAGAAGAAAAACATTGTTCTTGTTCATGATGATGATGACGACTCGTGTGTTGTAGAAAAAGAGAGTGATTTGTGCATACATTATCAATTGGGAAAATTTTATAATTAAGATTCATCCCTTTCAAATTTAAGAAATAAGATTTAAAATTTAAAATTTAAAATTTTAGATTTTTTAAGGTTTACAATTTTAAATCTCAAAAATAAAAAATTAAATTTTATTTTTAAATTAATTAATTAAACATATATTTTATTAATTAAATATACTAACGTCACAATTCCATATAATTTGATTACAAATTCTATATAATTGGTCACAAATCACAAATTTTACATGTCACAAATTATTTTACAGTCACAATTTGTTCATCGGTCACAAATAAAAAATTGAAACGTCACAAATTATTTTACGATCACAATTCAAAAAATTTATATGTCACAATTTGTTCATCGGTCACAAATCAGAAATTTTATGAGTCACAAATTATTTTACGGTCACAGATCAGAAATTTTAGAGGTCACATTATTTTATGGATACAATTCAGAAATTTTATAAGTCACAATTTGTTTATCGATCACAAATAAAAAATTTTATACGTCATAACTTATTCATCGATCACAAATCACAAATATTATAAGTTATAACTTAGTAGAAAGTCACAAATTGTCAAATTATCGCTCACAAATTAACAATTTTTTAGGTAACACATTTTTTTTTTTTAACACAATTTATATTTTTCATTGGTCCCATATTATTTATGGGTCACAAATTAATGAATTTAATGATCACAAATAACCAAATAATTTGTAACCACCACCAAAACTTGTGTCCATCACCTCACCGCTACCACCAACAACATGACAACCCAACCCTCGTCGCAACAAAGAAAATGGCTCCCTTTGACTTATCACTGAAGGGAAATTTCACAATCTGCTTCATCTTGATTAATACTAAGAGATTTTAGAACTGATTTTTCTAACATTGATGTCCCCTCAAAGCTTATCATTTGCCACAGATCCTTCTAGTGGTGGCAATGGCTCGGCCCATGCCAGCACGAGCAGAGCTCGTAGCTCGTTACCCACGAGCCGAGCTTCGGCTCGGCTCGTGGGATTTTGGGCGAGCTCGCCCAAACAAGTCGAGCGCTTGGCTCGGCTCGTTTTTTTTTTTTACACACATAACACACTAGTTTAATTGTAAAAGATATATATATATACACATTTTGTGATTAATTTCTAAATATATATTTTCAAAAAATTTTATAATTTTTTAAAAAATAAGAACAAAAATTGTTTTGTTGAGTTACTTGAGTAATATGTTTTTTGTTTACCATTTTATACTTAAACTTAAAAAATATATATATATGTAAAGTATAAACACATTTTATAAACCATTTTTTAAATATACATTTTTCAAAACATTTTTATTTTTTATAAAATAAAAAAAATAAAGATAGACCTTCCTCCTTTATCCGGGTTTGGGACCGGCTACTTCAATTTTTAGTAGGCGGAGTTAAAAATTGTATACAAACAACTTGTTACGTGTATAATTTTTTTAAAAATATTATAAATGTATGAAAATTAAATTTTGTGATGATTATGGTGAAATTAAATATCACTTACTTGGTTACAGGCAATTTCGGCATATTTATCTTGAATTCGATAATTAGCGTCTTCCCAATCTTTCACGCACATTAACGCTTCCAAAATATCTTCTTTGAGTCGACTCCTGATCTCAGAGAGAACCCTCTTCCCTACACTAAAAGTAGACTCCGAAGCTACAGTGCTAACATGAGGTGTTAGTAGATCTTTTGCCATTGTAGAAACTATTGGTCATCGACGTTCATTATCTTGCCAAAATTTAATTACCTCTTTTAAATTTTTCTTAACTTCTTTGTTAGTAGGCAAAGTATGACGAAAGTAATCGATTAATTCAGATGGCAACGCATTTGGACTATTACTCGAAGTTTAAATACATGTAGTGGATGACAAACTACTACTACTACCACCAGATGAACCACATACATATGCAAATGAATTAAATCTATATGAGTTCATGCTTTCGAATAAATCTAAAACTACATCGTCGTCATCCGTTTGATTAGTGGGAGGAGTAGATGTAGGTACACGAGTAATATGTGTATCCATTCTTGAAGCATATAATTTGTACATTTCACGTAATGTTTCTTCCAAATTCCTATAAGTAATAGGTATACTAAAAGTTAAAGAATTTGAAATTTTATCAATTACAAATTTAGTACCCGATAAATTATATCGGGGGTCCATGACGCATGTTAAAGGAAATAACATAGGTAATTCTTCTCAATATTTTCTGAATTTTAATTCCATTGAATATATAACTGCATGAAAATCAGGGTCATTTTGAAATCTTTTAAAAGTCCTAACAATTGTATAAAGACGTTCAAGAACCATACAACTTGTAGGATAATAAACGCCAGACAATATATTTGTAGAATCATAAAATGTGGACAAAAATTTTTTTATTTTAAGAATTATATTCCAATCGGTTTCATTCAAAATAGTTTCGTCTTCATTTCTAACATGCATATTGTTATAAAATTCAGTAATTAAATGTTCGAAACCTTAACATGATTTTAATAATAAGTAAGTGGAATTCCATCTATAGCCTATGTCAGTAATAAATGTTTTTGTATTTGTCATTCCATTTTCTGAACAAAATTATTCAAATGTTTGTTTTAGATTAGGTGTAATCGTGATATATATAAGTGCACTCCTAATTCGGTCAATTTCATACTTATCATGTTTTAAATCGTCTTGTACTACTAAATTAAAAATATGACATACACATCGAATATGAAATAAATAACCACCAAAATCGGGTTGAAGTACTCTATGCAATTTATCGATAACAATTTTATTTACGGTAGCATTGTCGAACGTAAAAAAATGAATTTTGCTCTCGCATTTATACTCTTTAACTATATTTATGATAGCATTAAATATAGTTTGGATGTTGTGCGGGTACTCAACAATTTTAAAAACAATAATTCTTTTATGCATAACCCAAAGTGGGTCTATATAGTGTGCAGTTGCAACAATGAACATCTCTTATTAATCCATTCCCACATATTAGAAGTTAAAGATATTACACCCCCATATTTCTCTAAATCATTTATCAATAGTTGTTTTGTATGAAGAAAATATTTAATTGTATCAGCACGGAGAGTATTTCGACTTACCCCAACGTGCATCGGCTGAAGATATGTTTTGACGTAGTTTATGAAATGTTGGTTGTCCACTATTGCTAGTGGCAACTCAGACGCGGCAACAAACTTCACCATTCCTGTTCGAGCTTCCTCCTCTGAATACATCCATGTAGAAAGTGGCGTAGTACCACTGCCGCCTGGAGAACCAAACTGTAGTTAAGTTTGACCAGTTGGAAGAAACCCATGTTTGGTCACACATGTTTTGTAGTGACGATTGAGATGGGTAGTTCCAATGCCTCTTTGTCATGCCGTCATTGTTGGCGGTATTTACATACTGCTTTGATTTCGGGGATTCCATTGACCAAACGACCGGTTTGAACCAATTTAAAATGGTCCCAACATTTTGCCTTGTTCTTCCCCTTTCTTTTCCCTCTTGCATCGAGAATATTTGACGTAGGCTTTTCATCTTGTTCCAAATCAATTGGAACATTAGGATCAACATCAACGTCATCCAAATCAATTAGATAACTACCTTCATGAACGTCGTAATCTTCAATATTTTCTGGAATTGGTAATTCATTGAGACCGGAGAATTCATTCTCAAATTGATTTTGGGCAGGTGTTTGTGTTTCGTTCTCCATACTGAACAAGTTTTCAACAAATGATCGTTAATCCATTTGTTATGAATAATAGAAATTGAATATAGAAATGTAGAAGATGATTATAGTTTGAATGAATGATATTGTTGATAAATAAATGGAGATTGGAGAATGTAAATTGTATAGAGTAGATAATGAGAGAATAGAGATTGATATTGGTGGAAAAAAAAAGTTTAATTTAGGTGGGTATTTATAGAAAAAAAATCGAGGACCAAAACGGTCATTGACATTTTAAATTTTTTTTTATTATTGGCGAGCCACGAGCCGCTCGGCTCGTGGCTTGTTATTATTATTATTATTTTTTTAAAATACCCACGAGCCGGCTCGTCTACAGTGACGAGCGTCACCCGATCAGCCTTGTTCGGCTCGTGCCGGGGCTCGTTTTTTTACGAGCCCGAGCAGCTCGTGGGCGTGAACAGTACGAGAATGAGTCGGGACAGCTCGTGGGCGTGAACAGTACGAGCCGAGCGGGCGAGCCGACGAGCTGCTCGGCTCAATTGTCACCTCTAGATCCTTCTGTAATTGAAAAGCTTTTCTGGTGGAATATTTTTAATCCAAACTTCTCTGTCTATATTGACTTTGCCTAATCTGTCACCGGAAGATCAAAGCTTCTCACATTCAGAAGAGAAAGCAAATTCTCGATGCAAGAGAACTGTGTTTGGAAGTATCTTTTCCCTTGATTACTAATGCGTGTTGCAACTAATGGGAGTTCAGCTATTTCTTGACCAAAAATCCGAAGGATTCTTGGCACAATACATTTCACTGAAGTCTTGTCCCCTTATATTCCTTCCGTAAACCATAGATGGAATGAAGTCACGTCCAGTTTCTAAGTCAATAATTGGGTCAAAAAAATCATGAAATATAGGTACAGCCTATGACAGCAACGTTCTGGTTTCACGAGAAGTAATTTTCCCATTCAAAAGCCTCCATCTCACATCGAGGTCAACACCAGCATTTTGCTCTCATCATCACCTCCTTTAAAAAATTGTGAGCTAGGACGATTACGAAGAGTTTAGTGTGTGGAGTTAAAAAGGAGGCGACGATGAAACCCTAGTTATCGTGACCATAAACGACGTCACTTCGAAATATTCATTGGGCCTACGGATAGCTATCCACCACCAACTGCACACAAGCAACAAAACTTACTCCAAATTTTCCCCATATCGCAACCAACAAAACTTTGACACCAAATTGCAGCCAAAATTTCCCCAAATCCCCCATCATTCACCATTGGGGTGGTGTTCATGCCGTGGGCAACTGCGACGTGTCTGATAAAGGCAACATTTGCGGTGGTCTTCGGTAAAAGTAATAGTTGGGATAGAGATAGGCGAGAGACGACGAGGAGGATGAGAGAGAATGAGACGATAGAGAGAGAATGAAGATGTGATAAATGATTTGGGATTTTTAGGGCTTGTGCAATTATTATTTAGATATAGATGAATTAATATCTAATTTTTGTATAAATAAAGTTTATAACTGAAATTTGAAATTGGAACTTTAAAATTCTGGTTTTATGTAATTTCCACTTATCAGTTTAGACAATAGATCATAATACAAACAACATGAGTTACTGCTTAATAACAAAAATAACATAAAATTAAGAGGAGAGTTAGAAAACTAGCAATAGGGAGTTACGTCACTACTTCAAAAAAGGGCTTTTCCAGCGGCCAAAAAACGCTGCAAAATCCCTTTTGCAGCATTTTTCCAAGTGTTGCGGAGGTTGGTATTTCCGTTGAGGGAAGACTTTTTGCAGCGTTTATTCACTGTTGCGAAAAAGTCTTTTACAACATTTTTTAAACGTTGTGGTAGACCTCTTTTGCAGCTTTTTTTCAACGTTGCGGTAGACCCCTTTTGCAGCGTTTTTTAAACGTTGCGGTAGACACTTTTGGAGCGTTTTTTCAACGTTGCAGTAGACCGCTTTTGCAGCGTTTTTAAATGTTGCGATAGATCATTTTGCAACGTTTTTTCAATGTTGTCGTAAACCTTTTTTTTGTTACAATTATATATGGTAATTAACCGCTAAAATTGAAAATGACACTTTGTGAACAAATTTTGGAATTGCATAAAAATTGATAATTTCATTATAAATTTTTGAATCAATACAACATTAGAATGTATTACAACACAACCTATCTAAAAATAAGTAATTATTAAAGAGCGAAACTATAATAAACTAGTTATAACACAACCTATCTAAAGTTCTTGTTATCGTTTACAATATATTTCTGACTAGATTACCCTCTCCTTCGACCAATAGCAGATTCATTTAACCTTCTCTCCTTCTTCTTCTCCACTTGCCTTTTCAAGAACACTCTGATCAGTTCCAACTGCAAGTCGCCTTTTCGATTTGTATTGCAAATCCAATAAATATTCTAGTAAATTTCAATATCCCTTCACATTTTGCCACCAAGTCCCTTTAACAATTCTCCGGCGATAGGCTAGCGAAAATGCGACGTCGTGTTTCTCCTCTTTTTATGCTTGAACCCTAGACCCCATAACTCAATTTATACAAATTTCACCTTAAGTTCTTGACTTTTACAACATGTTACAAATTTGTCCTTTTGTCCACAGAATCGTCAACACTAAAAATCTAACACTTTCCAAAATTGCACGAACCAAAATAGGAAACATAATATTTCCCCAAAAATCTGTCATGTGATAGCATGGCATAATGTGCTTCATCTCGAGTTCAACCAAACAGACCCTTGTGATCGCAGGCCATAACTTCTCTTAGTATGCAGTTTGGTCCTTACATTCTGTACTTTTGCCAACATGTGTCTTTTGTAATTTCAATGCAAGCCTTCGATCTTCCAATTCATGTCCAATTGGTCCTCACATTCAGAATTAAGTACAGAATTCGTCATTTTGCTTAATTTTTCGTTTCTTTTCTCTAAAATTACTTTCAACATCAAGTTTTACTAAAGAAACAATATTTATACGAGATTAAGCTATAATTTCAAAAAAGTAATCACAAATATCAATGTTTAATGACCTAGATAAGTGCATAAAATACACTTATCTTACTCTATATTTATATTTTTGGAGAATAATAAAATTTATAAAATAGTGTTCTTTAGCAGCAACGATGCAATTCTTTTAAGAATATTAATTTGTATATCTATAAAAATTTCAAGCATTTATTTCCCAAATGTTGAATAAAAAGTATGTGGATATTTTATATAATCTTATAAATAAAAAATAATATTTGTGCTAATAATATGTTATAAACTGGAGAGGAAAAAAAAAGAAGAGAAGTTATATATTGAGAATCAAGACTCCATATTTATAGGTTACAATTAAACTGCAAATTTACAATAGTCATTCACAAATAGTAACTTTTTTACAATAAATATTGATTTATGACCTAATTTTTAGAAGAACTCTACAAGTTCATTATTTTTAAAAATGAATTCTTAAAGTATGGTAGATATCATTTCCCCCATTTTATCAATTTTTATCCATACATTTCATATAACTAGTTAGAGTTCAACTTGCCATACATTTCGTATAACTAGTTAGAGTTGAATGTGTATTGCACGTTATTTTGAAATAATTTATAAGTGTTGTAAAGGTAATATTTGATACCAATTTGTTGGAAGAATTTGATGAGTCCCAAACAAATTAAAGAAAACAAAATTTAGGATATAAATTTAAGACAGGAAAATTGTAATATCAAAACTCAACTTCTATGATTCAAACTTTTTGTGATGATGAGATACTACAAATGAGTAACATTTATATACTACATTTTATACGTAAGAATTAACTGCTAATATATGAATTTAAACACCCATTAATTAAAATTTCTAAATACATGAATGGAAATAAATTCATCTATAATAACTTTAAATTCATGTAGATTAAGATTCATCAAATCAAGATTTATCGAGTTTACATTAATGTGAATGTTAATTAATTGAGAATTAATAACACAAAATTAGGATTTTATAGTATTTATTATATATTGAGAAACGAAAATGAATGTATTATTGAAATATTTGAATTGTAGTAAGGTTAAAATCGTTTAAAAAATTATTTTCATTTGATGTGATATTTAATATATTATAGATTAATAACTATTACTCACTTATTATTCACATATTATATAAAATCCAATACTTATAAAAATTTTAATTTTAATTTAATCAATACCCAACATGTTCGAATCCCCTGAATCAAATGGGCATTCCCTAAGTTCAGCAACAAAATTTATCTTGAAGCCCACTGAACCCGGCCTATTAGGAAATTCATCGACCCACCACATTTTCTTAGCCCATATTTCATTACAAGCTTCTGTCTGAAATATTTTCTGTGTCTTTGTACATTAGTAGGGTCTACTTCACACCTTCAGATTACGTGGATATTTATTTATAATTGAAAAAAATACGTTTGAAGTGTAAAGTAAAAGTAGGAACTGATAATTTTAGATGATTAGTAATTAGAAATCAATAAAATAGTTTTTAAATAAACTTATGAAAATTTTACAGAATTAAATCTACTTTATTGATTATGAATTTAAATATTAAATACCAAAATATTAGTAAAAGAGTAACAGTTTTGTTTAATAAAAAGATGATAGAAATTAACAGATGAAATGTTAAATTTATCTGTGTTATACATATAATTGGTAATGTTAGAAAATCGACGACAACTTAGATACCACTTATTATAAAATGAATCATTTTTTTTTTTTTTTATGAATATTAGAGACGAGATAATGGACAAAACGAAAATAAAAATCACACGAAAACAAGATTTACGTGGAAATCCAAGACGAGAAAAACCACGGACAAAGGCGGAGAGTTAACTATATCAGAAGTAAGAAGTTACAATGGATCTCGCAAGACTCCCTCTTGATATCTATCTGCGAGTCTCCCTTTATTAATCTAAATCTCTTATAATACAGGAATCTCTAATATACTAAGAAAATTAATACAAACAAGAGTTTAACACACGGTGAAGTCTTATTACAATAGATAAAAACAATAACGGAGTATTTAAGTTGAAATATGAGTTCAAAAACCGTCAAATATGTTTATGACTTCTTTAAATCATATTACCAACTCTCAATATCTAATTTTTTAGGAGCAATGTGAGTTTGCCGACATGAACCTATCTACAAAATGTGCACGGATTAAGGTTAAAAAGAAAATGAGTAAATCCAATCATAGTGATTATACTTCACTCTAGCGTTAATAAAGTAAATGTACTTCAATTTTGTTCAATCGAGTAATCATACTTTAATTTGATATCAATTGAATACTTCGTCTAATTCTATCATTTGGATTAACGAAAATCAATGATGTGACAATCAATAAATGATGATCATCATTTATTTTCACTAAAGCTATGTTCTTATTCCATATCAACAACTAACCGTTACGAATGATGATCATCATTTATGGACTATTATATAATCAATTTCTACTGGTGAATGAAGTTACTATAGCAATAATTAAATTATTTTATGAGAAATTTTAGTTTATTTCTAAAATCATGTTTTATCTAGAGGGTGTTTAGTTGGGATTAAACTTAGATTTTTAGTAGATTGTGATAAAAAAATTTAAAATGTGTGGTTGAAAAGCTGTGAAACTCATAAAAAATGTGGTTAATATTGATTGTTTAATTTTAATTTAGATTAAAATCTGATTTTAATTTGTACCAAACATGACCCTAATATTTATGTGAAATAAACCGCTGTGTGATACTCAACTCATATAAAAATTTTGTACAGTAATTTTCTTTTTCCTGAAAATAATATTATTTTTTATATTATTATAGTAAAGTTTTACTAAAATCTAAAGGAAATATAATTTTACTATTTCATTACCTAAATGCATATTAATAATATTTGACAGCCTAACTTTACTTCTAAATAACTATTTTTCCAAACATCTACTTATAATTACTTTTTAAAAACAATAATTTGAAAAATAATGACATTTGACTTCAAATGGTCCATATTAGACCACATCAGAAATTTTTTTATTGCTACTGAATTAATTAAGTTGGTACCACCTTTTCACCGTCCCTATGCATGCAAAATGTTGTCATCTTTGCTACAATCTTTATTAAAGGGATTTCAGTTAGATAGAATTATAAAAGTGAAACAAATACAGAAAAAAAAAAAATAATAAAGATTATCATTACACAGTGCAATGATATATTATCAATCCGACGTAGTAAAAGTATAATTATTATTTTTGGATTGTAATAAAATATATGGACATGAAAAAGGAGGTTGAACATGAATAATGATAAACCTAAACAAAGTAATCTACAAAATTAGACTATTTTGAAAAGGAAAACGTTAGTGGAATAGTGAGATGGATTGAGAGGAAAGCAACAGAAAATGATGATGAGATAATGGGATTTGGCAAATATGGTAATATTATCTTTGACAAAGAATATGTGGAGCAGGGATTTACGGTTCTTAAGATGTTTTTTTATGAATCATAATGAAAACTATCGATAGTCACATTACGTGACATACATATGGTAGTTTCTTATTTGATACATGAGGTAATAAAAAACTATCTTATTAATACAGTAAATAACAGACCGTCACGTGATTACCAATAGTCTTCACTATGAATAACATTATTCTCGTTTTTTAGCCACATTTTGAACTTCTATTCTTGTTTTTTTAAGAAGGGATGGAGAAAAGGAGCATGCACCATTGGGGACTCCCTAAACTGGGGCGGTTGCGAATGTCATCCCACGCCTAAAAATTCTATTGGATTTCAAGGGATTATGGGTCCCCCTCCTCTTCCACTCCCCAAAAGACATATAAAATGTTCTGTCTATTTCATCATCATGCTGGTACCTAATATATTTCACTTGTGTATATGTACATACACACATACTTTAAGTTCGTGATAGGTTATAGGTAAGGTCGGTAGGGTTTGTCTACACTCTATACTTTATTGGCTTGTTCGGAAAATGGCGTAATCAAGAGTGAAAAAGTTAAAAATTTTGTTTTTTATATTGTTCGATTCTATGTACTATAGCATTGTTGTGTCCCAAACATTTATTGTGTATTATTTGTGATATCCTTGGGAACATTTAAAGCACTTTTTGATTGAGTGTTAAAAAGGGTTTAATGATATGTTTGTTTAATCATAATTATATTTTCCTAATTTTTTTTGCTTAAATGACTTGAGAAAACAAGTATGTGATGCAATGCTCACGTACATGGAATTTACCACAAACACATGCCAAAATCAGGATGAATTGGCATATATATTTGGTGTGAAAAATACTATAACCTAGAGATTGCGATATTCTCGATTAGAGGGGACACAAAAATATTGGCATCTCGCACCTCTTTCTTTTGTTAAAAATTAGATTTTCAGTAGATTTTGAAAATAAAAAATAATGAAATGTGTTGTTTTAAAATTAATAAAAGTTATGAATTCCTTGAAATGTATGCTGTTTGATCCACATTAAAATTTTCATTTTCATTCTTCTACTCATTTTCAACCACACATTCTTCAATAAAATAATATTTTTCATCACATCAATAACTTTTCTTTCTTTTTTAACCACACAATCTCTCCATCAATCTACTATTCCAAAATACATTCTTTCAAAATAATGTGGCTCAAACACACCCTTATATTAATAGTAACTTTAATTTAGATTTTATCAATTTTTTGGCTAAACCAAACAGGGACATGTGTACTCTATTGGCTTGCTTAATTTGAAAGTGATTTGCAAAACCTTAACATAAAAAAATAAAAAATCTTGTTCTTAATTTTTGTTGTTAAATAGCATACATATTCACTGCATTACACTTCGTTTAGCAGTAACATGTGTTAACTATTTCAAAGAAACCAATGATAGAGCACCATGTCAGCATTCAAACCACTTTTTGGATTAACTTTTGAAAATGGTCTATGCTTATACACAATCCTCTCATTTTTCTTGTTTAGATGACTTAAGCAAACAAGTATGTGATGCAATGCTAACGTAGGTGCCAACAAAATAGATTTTAATCTCAATTAAAACATCTAAATATATATATTAAAGAATGATTTCTTTTTAAAATAAAGTTTCTTCCCACATTTTAACTTTGAATAATACGATTTATCTAGATTGCTGATACTCATCACTTTATATAGCTCTGAAGCAACTATAACATTATTCAATTAACAAAAATATGTTCAAACCTCATTGGATAATGTGAAAATAGTTTCGCTGCCACATAAAATGATGATTATCACTAGAAAATTAACTTTTATTCCTCTTTCTTGTATGCATCTTTGCCACGTGTGACTTCAAGTGTCACAGCATATACACACATTTCTTTTGTAAGATGCCTTATCGTAACACTTCTTTTTTATGTGAACTTGACACGCGCAAAATAAGTATATACACACACTTGTTGCAACTCTCTATTCAATATACATCAAAGAGGTCCACATAATTTCAAGTACGCGGTTCGAAAATCACAACTCATTGGAGGTTGTTAGGATCATTGGGGGACCAAAATTGAGGAATAATCTAGAAAATATTTTGAATCCAAATGTAACTTTACTGGCTTGCCACCATATGCCCTTAGAGACCCACAGAGGCAGACATAACACTATTCTTCTGCTTAGAAGTCTTCCCATATATTTTATGCCTATCACTTTCATTCAAGAATGATGATTTGTAATGGTAATGCAAGGCCCTATTTCAGTTTTATATTAACCTTATCCTCTGCTAATATGTTTCTACAATGTTCTTGATTCTTGCCAAGGTGTTCCATTTTGGGACTTGGGAGGCATTATAATATGGTTTTGGGGGCACTTTGTGTATATATATTCATGATTATAATTAATAATTTCCCCTTTATCAGTTATATTTTGCTTATTTGTTTCAATCATATTTTAACAGATGGGTTGGCTCTCTTTTTGCTCTGTTGCGCGAGTTTGTTAGGATTGGAGCACTTTATTGTCAACTATGGGTTTGTTGGAATGAAGGGTTTGGTAGATAACATTGTCTCCAATTGGCACTATTCTCAAGTAGAAAAGCTAAGAAAAAGGTTCTTTATACGTATGTTGCCTCGAATTCAATATTTCTATTGGTTGAGTGGGGAGTTTTGCTTTTTACAACTCACAAAATGATGATACGTCGGTGTATATGTTTGATTATCAAGAAAAGAATAACAAAAAGAAAGAACTCTTATGTTAGTATTTCATGTTATTATACTATATCTTTTGTTCTTGTTTGGGCGCCACTTTTTTAAAATAGATTTTATAAAAGGTGAGTTTTTAGAATGTACGATTGAAAAGTAGGGAAAAATTTTAAGTTTATGGAAAAAATCATTTTATCGAGAGAATAAATAATTAAAAATAAATTTGAAAAATAATAAGTTTTAAAAAATATGTCACAAACAGGAGCTTTGAGTATTTTTTTTTGGGTAATTTCTGAAGAGGTCCTCAATGTTTCCTAGTTATTGCATGGATGTCCTCAACTTAGTGTTTGTTACACTTATTTCTTCATTATTTTAAAACTATGGCCTAATGTTTCAGCTAACAAAACACTGAGGCATTTTACCCTTTTCAGATTTATACATGAAAATTGAATTTGTCATTTGGTTTGTTTAAATTTAATAATAAAAAAAAAAAAAACTATTTTTTTGAACAATTTACCTATTCAATCCAACATCACATGAGTGTTACACGGTCATTTAACGTTTAAATGATAAATTGAGGACCCTTAGTGGACCTATTATTTTTTGAACAAAAAAAAAAAAAAAAATTATGTAGTTTTTGGTTGAACTTACTTGGGGAACAAACTCCTCATTAATCTATCATGCTTCAAACCTTGCTACTAAGATTGTTGAGGTCATGTGATAATGGCTCCTTTTAAGTATAGACGTCGCATGGATCAATCCGAGAATTTTAACAATCAGAATTATCAGTTAAATTTCGAATATTTTATAAATGAAAATCATCGATTGCATGAATTTTTTTTTTAACATAACTAGAATTTGAACCATGGTTTGGGTTTAGTTCTGTCATAGCAATTTTTAGGGGAAAAAAAATCCATACGCAAGAAAAAATGTAAGCAAATTTTTACATTACTTCATCCAACTGGTTATATTTTTTAAACCAAAAAGGTAAAGAAAGAAAAATCATGTATGGACTCCCCAGTGATTTTCAAAAGTTTCCTTTTCAGCTTTCTTAGATTTCCTTCGTCAAGTTTTACCAAACAGTAATGAAGGAAATCAACGACAGTAAGACTATTTTGCTAAATCTACTCAGTCAGACAATTCACATAACCATGGTTAGAATTTGAGTATTCTGTGGATTTTATATAATTTTTGGAATGGAACTGAAATCAAAAGTTCCAATTCGAGAGATTCGATTCTGATTAAATTGGTCATCCTTAACTACCTTTCATTGAAAAGAAGCTTTACTTATTTTTAGAATCATTCTACACTTACGGGAAATCTTTCACAGATTCCTTACACTTTTGCAGCAGTCAATCACAGGGAGACAATGTTGAAAGAATTCTTGTACATAGAGCATTATTCTTATTTTTATATTTGTGAACGCTTAATGAACTTTATTGATCATTGAAGCTTTAGGTGTATACATGTTCTTTGTAAGTAAGAAATGCAAATAATCAACGAGTAAATGATTATATCGTAATATTTTATTCAATTAAGACATTCCAAACGTCTTTCAAAAGAAATCTTCTAAAAGAACTATGCTATCAAAGAATATTTTCTTCTTCATTTTGAGAAAACGATATTTACTGGATAATTAAATAAATTTTCCTTACATTTTTTTTTCTTTTTTTTTTTTTGGGATTTACAAAACTAGTAATGTCAAACTCAGCCTTTAAAAAAAAGTAAAAATAAAATCAGAAAACAAAAGAATAAAAGGTGGATGCGGATACCTAAGCCTACATCATGATGACATCATGTCGAGATGATCAAAAAAATGGTGGTGGATTTGGCAGAAAAAGGCTGCCAGACACTAACAAATTGGGAAACACAGGAGCGTCGAGCCCAAATCCAACATGCTTATAATTTCATTTTTCCCATTTTCTCTTGGGAAAATTAGGTTTCAGTACGTTTTTATTTTTACTTTTGATGTTTTGATTAATACCATTAAATTCTAATTAAATATCTTAATGAAGTATTAATTACGTCCAATTTTTAGAAAAGTGACATAATATCACTTTTTCATAGAAAAGTGACAAAAACACCTTGCACACATTAATATTTAATTGATTCAAAATTTTCCTTTTCATATGTATTACCATAAAATAGGGCTTGAATTTGTATGTTCAAATTTTCAAAAATGAACACATATGCATCTAGTTAATTGCTCCAAATATATAGTGTAACTTTTTTTTTATATAAAAATAACAGAATGTTATTTTTTCAAAGAAAAGTGACAGAATTCACATTGTCATTTTGTCAAACACCTTACACGCATATGATTTAAATTATTCAAAGTTATTTTTTCATATGTATTGACAAAATCCATTTACACTGTAAGGTTTAAACTAAACTTAATCATGAAATACAAATAAAAGTGACAGAATGTCACTTTTAATATAAAAGTGACATAATTCACATTCTCGTTGAGTAAATATCTTGCATGCATGAATGTAATTGATTCAAAGTTTTATTTTTCATACGTATTAACATAAAATGAGGATTGAATTCGTAGATTCACATTTTCAAAACGCACACATATGCATCTAGTTAATTATTCCAATGAGATACTATAACTTTTTTTAGAAAAGTGACATAATGTCACTTTTTCATAGAAAAATGACATAATGTCACTTTTTCATAGAAAAATGACAGGATTCACATTCTTATTTTGTTAAACACCTTGCACACATTAATATTTAATTGATTCAAAGGTTTTTTTTTTTTTTTTCATATGTATTACTATAAATAGAGCTTGAATTGGTATGTTCAAATTTCAAAAAATGCACACATATGCATCTATTTAATTGCTCCAAGGATATAGTGCGATTTTTTTTTTTTTTTTTTGACAAAAGTGACAAAACATTTTCATAGAAAAGTGACAAAACTCACACTATCATTTTGTCAAACACCTTACAAGCATCAATGATTTAACTAATAAAAATATATTTTTTCATATGTATTGACATAATCCATTTACTCTATAAGAGATCATAGAAACTGAACGTTTTGGACGTAAAAAGAGATCTTGATTTCCTCCTCTCCTTGAACAAACTCGACAAATCGAACTCCGACGACATCGATGATATAATAATTGAACAAGGAGTCAAAAACATAAAAAAAAAACCCCATTTTTTTTGGGTTCAAAAGCAATGAATTTGTGGATGATTTCCTCTTTCTCCTTCCAATTTTCCCTTGTTTTTTTTTTCCAGTTTGAAAGTTGGTTAATGAAGATGCCCTAATCTTCTGTTTGAACATATTTTCTACGTTGAATTTCACTTAATTACTACTTAATTCAAGTTTATCATGTTTTTTCAAAACAGTCCCAAAATATAGGGTATTTGTGTATTTATGAGCCAGTAGGGTTTGAAAATATATTATCAATAGCAACACATTCAACTTGATTACGCTTCCAAAAAGAAAAAAAAAATTTATTCATGTAACCAACATGCAACTTTACTAGCTAATATTATGCAAATTAGATTAACAATATTCCAATTTCATTCTCTTCCAACTTGAGTTTCGTAGCGCAAGTCATTTTTAGACTAAAATCGATGCACATCACTAACAATAGTCCACCCCTAGGGACGTCAACGAGTCGAGCCAGAAAAAAAAAAAAAAAAAAAACTCGAGCCGAGTCCGAACTTTTTTGGACTGAGCTTTTTTGGGCCCGAGCCAAGCCGAGCCTAGCCCGGCAAAAAAAAATGAGGCTTGACCCGAGCTTTTGACCTGAGCCTTAGTGGGTCGAGCCGGCTCGATTTTTTTTTTTTTTTTTTTGTGGCACTGTATAGCCTAATGTTGGATAACATGTTAGATTTATAAATGAGTAACTATCCATTATAACAAAGTAAGAAATCTTTTTTAATGATAGATTTAAATTTTCTTATAAATTTTAGTAACCATTGATTAAATTAACTTAATTTTTAAATGTAATCAAGCAATATATATCACTAATAATTTCACTTAATATAGAATAATAAACATTTGTGTAAATGAGAAAATGCTTACTTTAAATATTGAGGCACTTAGAATTTTAGAGAAATGAAAACAGTAATAAACTAATAATACAATAAATATTAAACAAACAAATATCACTAATTTTTTAAAATAATCTATGTGATACATTATGAGATAAATTTGTCACTTATAATTAGTTTATTAGTTTCATGATGAGTGGAATAAGTTGGCAAATTTTTGGAATTTTTTTTTTCGAGTCGAGCCTGAGCCGTGCGAGCCGCCGAGCTTTTTTGTCATCCCTATCCACCCCCACCCCACCCCCCAAAAAAGATGTTATTCATCATCACTGGGGTTATAACCCCAGTTTAAGTGGTTATAAATAATATGTTAAATGAAATGTGAAATTAAATGACTTATTTAATTTCACCTATCATTTAATCTTACATTAACGTCATCTAAACTGAGGTTGTAACCCCACACACATACACACACTTGCTTATGCACAAATAAATTTGAATTTATTTTCTTATCTTTAGATTAATTATATGCACGAATTGGGTCTAACATTATCCAAATCTATCAAAAGCAAAACCGAACCAAATTTGTAGGAATTATCTCCTGATTTCTAATCTAGACCATTAATTCAATTGCACATTCACAAAATAAAATATTATACATGTAAACTCTAAACTTTTCCCTATTTTTTAACCACACGACCTCAAAAAAAAAAAAAAAAAAAAAAAAAAAAATCAAAATTATGTTTTTTTATATTTAAGGTCAACAAACGGGGGCTGAATATTTCATGTCAAGAGATGCAGAACATGTTTGACTGTATGTAGGAGTTATATTATTATTATTTTTAAAAAAAGTTGACATTTTAGAAAGTAAATTTTGTTACTTTTCATCTAAAATAAGCTGCCAAACACGATAGTCAGATATGAGAAAGAATTAAATAGGAACATATGCGAATGGTCTTTAACAAAACGCGTGTTAGTTTGTACCAAATCCATATGTGATGTAGATTGAGAACGAGGTCGTAGATATTTACATGAATTTGACTTGTTGTATAATTTCACGAGGCGAATTTTTAATATTGTGTTAATTTCAATACGTTCTCTGTGCGTGTGTTGGTGGATCTTCGAGCTTCTACTGATAATTAAATTTAAATGAAGGAAATTTTTGTTTTCAAAATTAGATGTTTAGTGGTTCCAGACCAGATTTTCCTATTAATCATTGAAAATTATGCATATGTAGAACTTTTTATGCAATATTAATATTGTGTTAATTTCAATACGTTCTCTGTGCGTGTCGTTGCTTCTTGTCAAGATATATTAATACTTGTTACGCAAATCATGATGCTAACATATAAAAATCGAGGATTCGGATTATTTGAATAAATAATGGAAGTCATTCTAACCATACCAAGCCCCTAATTGGTGAATATTAAAATTATATCTTTTAGCAGATTTCATAAAAAAGTTGATGAAATTTATAATCGAAAAGTTGCGGATCCCACGAAATATATGATTAAAATTAATTGTTAATCTAAATTTTAATTTTCCCCAAACATGGGCCAAATAACTTGTAAAGTGGTTTGTTGAAGGTATGCTTTATCCCTTTTGTATCACCAAATAATACTCAGTAAGTAACCATTTGATATAATTTCACTACTACATCAGTAGTATGGGTTCGATAAATACAAACATTGTCCATTTAAACATTTCATAGTTACGTACGATGAGAGAATTTGTTATCCACACGTGCAAATCAAATCTATTTTTATTATAAAATGCGCGACGTCTTAATTTTTGAACGCAAGATTTATGTGATCTAATAAAATATTGAATAACTACATTATAAACTCAAGACGGTTAGATTGATGATGAATAATACGTCTATAACTTCTACGGTCTACGACTTTATGGAATTTTGCTCGTCAAATTACTATAAATAGGGTTCACAAGGATTTTATTTATACATTTCTAGACGCCCAATTTTCTTTAAATATTACGGAAAGTCAATTATTATTTTTGTTTATAAATCTAGAAGGCAAAAAAAATCAAAAGGGAGTGTGAACTGAATGATGCCTAGGCTGAAAAAATTGGAGGTTCCAATACCAATACACACGGCAAATGTTGACTTTTTCCACCAAGGGGGAAATAAATTTTTGAAATTGAAGTTGGGTTCACTAGATTTGGTCGACCACGACATGCACTTTCTTCTACAACCGCGTTTCAATAAACCCTTCACGTTAATGGAATTTTAACGTGTACTGGTGAGATAATTATCACCTCTTTGGATCGAAGAAATTTCGTCACTCGATTATTACTAAATTGTTATTAATTCGACTCGTATTTTTCAGAGAGAGACGATTTTTGTTCACACTTACAATTAAATTATACTAATACGTGAAAGTTTCTTATTCGATAACGTCAAGTAACTTTTTTTCTTTTGCTAGAAAAGTAAAAAATAATAAGTTTCAAGATAACAAATACGTCTCAATTTTGTCATTCTTATTTATCATTTTAATGTGTGCACCAGTTTTATCAACTTGATGATATACACTTACATAAATAATTTTTTTCTTGAAAATATAATTTATGCTCCCGTTTATTTCTCATTAATTCTTCATTTGTAGAAGAAATTCATCTGTTAGTGGATCCCACCCAACCGCAACATTTGACTTGCTCCTCACCTACTTTCAATGGCAACGGTCACGTTTTTTCTACTTTTGTACAGAAAATGGGGAACAAACATGTTCTATATATTAAATGTTGATAATTTGAAGTATAAAGGTTCATATTCGAGCGAGAACTTAAACAAGAAGAGGCCTCAAGATCTTGATGTTCTAATCATTTAACATTTCAATCAAAGCTATTGAGAATATCATCGTCGGACTTAACCAAAAAATGAAAAAGGGATTGTAGAAGTAGCCTAGATGGGAATGAATGATTTAGCCGAAATTCTGTCTAGTTGACTTTACAAATTAGTTTTATTTTTGGTTCTTGTTCGATGATCATATGAACCATTTACATTGAAACATTAATTGAAATACAAGAAATTAAACGACGTACGTAACATTACTCTTTGGGGGTGGCGGTGTTAGATTTTTCGTTCAATACATAGTTTACACTAAGCAGAAGAGATTGTTGACTACGGAGGTAGCATCCCAGATTTTGAGACTGATTTTGTACTTGTTTACCTCTGACTTTGACCCCTTTTATCATTTTGTACATATGACATTTCTTTTCTTTGACTATTTTGAGTAATGTATTATTGTTCCGTGTGGATATAATTTATTAATATATTTAATTAAAGTTAAACATTAATTTTAATTATATATTCATAATTATTTTTTGTTATTATCTATACAATTTGTGAGATCTACTATTATTTCTCTTTATAAATTTATCAAACGGGACTAAATAAGTTTTTTTTTTTTTAATGTTGGAATTGAATTTATTACGAGAGTGATCCATTAAGGGTGTGTTTGGGCCACATTATTTTGGAATAATGTATTCTGGAATAGTAGATTGATGGAGAATGTGTGGTTGAAAACGAAGGAAAAGTTAATGATGTGATAGAAAATATTATTTTATTGAATAATGTGTGGTTGAAAATGAGTAGAAGAATGAAAATGAAAATTTTAATGTGTACCAAACCTGAGCTAAATTTGTCAATTTCCAAACGGAGGTTAAAAAAAGTAATCCTTGATCATAGAATTTCAAGATGACAATGGAGACGACGGTGGTGGTTACAGATAAATTAAAAATGCAAATTTTATTGATTGTATACATATAATCTACAATAAAGATTATCATTTATGATTCAACTTATAACTGCAGATCTCACACTCTTAGGCATCAGTGCTTTTTTTTTTTTTAATTTGTTTTTACAACGGTGAAACTTCTACCTCCACAGACTAACGGAGTAAGCTAGGAGGTCTATAAAATCTAATCAAATCCTTCAACTAATACAAAATATTTACATACAGTTGAGGATCATCCCTGAAAATTTTTACTTAATATTGAATGTAGTCGTAATTTTTCTTGCCTTTCAATCTTCGGCTAACAATCTTGAAACTTTTGCTCGGCAAATACGGGTGTGGATCCATTTTGGGGATGTACAAAAGTACTGGTAAACAAGAAGTAAATTTACAACACTTCTGCCATTTCTGATCAATACAGTGATTGCCATGTATTTTTGCTTGAAATTCAAGTAAAATGGGATTGGATGGTGAGGTGGCGCTTTCCAAAGGCTGTCATTAACATGCGCGGGCCCGCACAGCATTTTTCGAACAACACGTATGGCAGTCTGAAATTTCGACATTCTTAAATTAAACAAAATAATATATCCGTGTTCATTTTTGTTATTGTTATATTTTTTCTTGGGGGTGGGGAGGATGGGGGTGATAGTGGTGGGGTAGGAGAGGACTGGGGGATTTTTATATTGTTTTTTGTTCCTGGGGTCACTGGATGGACTGAGGTGCTTCTTTTGTATAAATAGGGAGTTGTGGTGTCTATTGTAGGCTAGTCTGTTCGGTTCTCTCCTCCTTGTGTGCATAAATAAATCAACTTATAAGCAATTGTACAATCACTTAAGTTTGGTTTGTGAGAGCTTAAATTGAAGATGGGAAGGCAACCTTGCTGTGACAAAGTTGGATTAAAGAAGGGTCCATGGACTGCTGAAGAAGACAAAAAACTAATTAATTTCATCCTCGCCAATGGCCAATGCTGCTGGAGAGCTGTCCCTAAACTTGCAGGTTTTTTTCCCACTTTTTTCTATAAGTTGAGAGATAGATTTAGCTTATTTCTGAGAATTGATTTGAGATTCTTCTTATTGTTTGTAGGACTCTTGAGGTGTGGAAAGAGCTGCAGATTGAGATGGACAAATTATCTAAGGCCAGACTTGAAGAGGGGACTTCTCTCAGAATATGAAGAGAAAACGGTTATTGATCTTCATTCTCAGCTTGGGAACAGGTACTTAATTTATTTATTTTTTGCTAAAGTTCAATTTCCTGCTCTTTCTCAACTTTTCTTCTTAATTCTTTTTTTGGAAATTAATTCAAAGAATGTAAAATGATTTCAAGAACAGAATGTGGCAGACAGATTATAATTATCACTTTCCACTTTAGTGTAATTCTTTGCAATATTGCCAAGCTGACCAATCATAGCTTTCATTTGATCCATTTATTTATTTGTTGTGTTACATTATAATATAATTTCTGTAGGACATTTTAACTTATGATCATTTTCTTGATTTTAATGGTTTTGTAGATGGTCCAAAATTGCTTCTCATCTGCCTGGAAGAACCGATAATGAGATCAAGAATCACTGGAACACCCACATCAAGAAAAAGCTTAGAAAGATGGGGATCGATCCTCTCACCCACAAGCCACTGCTCACTAACAAGCCAGAAAATGAACCTCCTCAACCCGAGGCGGCACAGCCTGAAGTGGCGGATCAGAACAAGGAGGTGGTGTTGTTGGTTGACAATGACACACCATTGCAGTCAACAACTACTGATCATGCTAAAGATGGAGACAAAAACATACCCACTAGCCCATTTGATTCAATGGAAGTCAATAATGACTTCTGCATTGATGAAATTCCAGTAATTGAACCCCATGAAATTCTTATTCCTTGGGAAAATTCATCATCATCTCCATCATCATCCTCTTCCTCAGCGGCCTCCTCCTCCTCCTCTGGCGGTGTTGGGTTCTCGTCCAATTTGCTTGAAGATTTGGATTTTCCCACAACTTTCGATTACAACGAAATCATGAGCAGTATTTGGGACGATGATTTCATAAGCGGTTTGGATTTGTATAATAATTGTGATGGTAACAGCAATTTAATGGTGGAACCTCAGTTCCCTTCGATGGTCTCAGATGAAGAGTCTTGGAAGTTTTATTTTTTGTAAATTATATTTACAAATGTAATTTCTGAGTTTTCTGTATTTACATCTAATAAAGAACAAGGATTAAACGGAGGCCAAATTTATCAAAGGTGCTTTCTTTTTCTATTTTTAATTACAGACAAGATAACAAAAGCTGCGTGCATGTGATTAAAAATTGGAATCATTAATTTGTATTTTACCATGCAAAGTGGAAACATTAATTATTTTTCTATTGGAGAGTCCAAAATAAATAAATAAATAATCATTTCTTATTACAATTTGTGAAATTTAGCCATTTATGAAACTAGACCTCCATTTATACAGATTCTTTAAAAATTACTTTATTTTTCAAATTTTATTTTCAATCATAAATTCTTTTAATAAAATAATTTTACATTTGGACCTATAATTTTTCTATACTTTTTAATCATAAAAAATAAAAAATAAAAAAAAAATCACTCTTGACAAAGTTTAATCTCAAAAATCCTAAATCAAACGCGTCCTATGTCTAGTCTTCATTTCAGTTGCTAACATTGGATTTTGTAGCCATTCATGGAAAATGAATTATGCGAATTTTACTTTTGTATTTCTCTTTTTATTTATGTTTTCACGCGTGAAGCGTCATGTACAATCATGTCTTTATTGTGTGTGTGTGTGTTCTTTGACTCTCATTAGTGATACTGTTGCACGACAAGATTTTTCCTACACTTGCTTAGGATTAGGATTACAGATTTTATGCACGTGAAGAATTCTTTTGAACAAGAAAATGAAAATTAATCAATTAAGAATCTTAGGGTGTGTTTGAGCTACATTATTTTGAAAGAATGTATTCTGAAATAATAAATTACTAGAGAATGTGTGGTTGAAAAAGAAGGAAAAATTATTGATGTGATGAAAAATATTATTTTATTGAAAAATGTGTGGTTGAAAATGAGTAAAAGAATGAAAATGAAAATTTTAGTATGTACCAAACAGGGACTAACTATTTTTTATGTGTTCACGATACTTTAAACACTTTTAAATTTTCTCTTGCACTCCAATTTCACCTTTTTTTTTTCTTTCCTCGTATCTCTAGTTGTTGTTGTTGTTCGTGCGATACAATGGTTTCTATTGCAAATATAATCTAGCACTTTTATAGAAATAAAAATTTGATTAACCAAAACTAAAATTAACTTATAGATTATTCAAATAAGTAATTAGAATAATTCGAGTTTGATCGTGCTCAAATTCAATCTTTCTTTGAAATAATTTTGTTCCCTCTGCTGCACAAGGTCACAAGCAATTGTCTCTCAAAATAAAATAGATTTTGTTCTTGCGAAGTAACGTTTCAGACGCATAGGAATCATCAAACAAAACTTTTTTTCGTTATCATCGAATAAAATAGAGATTTTATTTTATTTTTAAAATGATGAAGTAAATCAATTTGATTGTGTAAAAAATGCTTTATGAAATATTTTAATAACATTTGGATGTGGCCATTCATCCAAAAGGCAAGACTATTCATAAAGGTTATAACCGTGTTTGGTACACATTAAAATTAGAGTTTAATTTAAGTCAAAATCAAACAATCAATATTAACCACATATTTCATGGGTCCCACAGATTTTCAACCACACATATTTTAAAATTTTTTATTACAATCTACTAAAAATCTAATTTTAATCCCTACCAAACGAAGTTTTGAAGGAAGGGTGAAATTCTATCGTGAAAAGGTACACATCAAGAAAGTACCCAACTTATGAGAGAAGGGATACAACTATTGCTCTATTATTTAAGGGTTTTTTTCATTTGTACCGAAAATGAATGACAACAAGTTTGACAACCTCTCACATGCGTGCGGGCTCTGCGTGAATTAAAAATTCCAAATATTGTGGGCCCTCCCTCTATTGTGAGTGTTCGGTCAAAGTGTTTGTCAACCATTTTCGATGAGTGTAGTATGGTTGACTATTTAATCATCAATCATGCTACATGTACATTTTTTACATCATTTTTAACATTGTATCACTTGACGACGCTTGATTTAACAGTTTTGGAAAAAAAAAAAATACACTTACAAGTCCAACATTTTTTGAATTTCAATGAAGTGTGAGCAAAAATGTCAACCAAACGATGTGCACTTAACATTGTTCTAATCATTGGACCTTACTACCTCGATCAGGCCTAGAACCATATTCCAAATACGGTTCAAAACTCAAACTCACGAGTTGATAAGCTCATCCTCCCTCATTTCTTTCTAGACAAATTTCTTTATTCACACTTACCACTTTCTCTAAAAGTTCTACCTCACCATTTCCCCCACCAAAGACGTGGCGATTGATGAGTGATGGATTGTAAGAATGTCGAGAGTAGATGATAGTGTCTTTGGAGGGGAAAATCGGTGTTTTCATTTGGAGTGTAGATTGAAGGACAAAAATTGATTTATTGAAGCTGTACAGATTTTTTGGGTCTCAATAAAAACAAAAAAGGTAATTATGCTATCACAATAATTTTTATTAACAATACCAAAATTTTAACTTTTACTTATTTTCACACTCACGCCTTTAACTCTTTTTCATCATCTTTTCGTCCATGGCCCTTGATTAATTAGCAATGATGACCAAAAATCCATTAGAGGGAGTAATAAGATTTATTTGTCTATCATATTTTAGATACTGAGATAAATAAATACAAAAGTTCGATGAGATATTTTCTCACATTAGCATAATATCGAATAGAAGACATCATCAAAGACAAGATGTGCTAATTAATTGAAGAATAATGCTATTTAGCATAATTCGTGTTACAATATCAGTCCAGCTAACACTATATGATATACTCAATTAAAGGTAGAATTATGTAACACACTTAATTGGAACCCTCATTTAATACACTTAGTGTCATATGAACTGATGCTAATAATATTAGTGGTGTTAAATAACATTACTTTTAATTGAATGTTAAGGATAGGAATGCAACAGGAAAAAATTGAAGACATAAATGCGAAAAGTGAATACGTCCTCTTAATGAATTTTGTTTGACGATAATCGTCACTAAAGACAAGATATGCTAATTAAAGAAAGACAAAGATAAGAATGTGAAGAACGGAGTTAGGGACCTAAATGCACAAATGAGCATTGTAAGTACAATATTGTGTGGTTAGCAAAAACATATGGTGTGAGTATAGAATTAGCCTATATTGTTCTCAATAAAAAGAAGTTCCCATATTAACTAATTTTTGGATAAATTTCCCAAACTTACCAGAAATCTACAAATATTCTTTTCGGATAGCAAGAGAAGGATAGGAAAAAGAGAGGATATTTGTAATTGGATGTGTAATCTTGATTGTATCTCTAACCGCCTCGAAATTTGGAATAAAATATTTATATTTATAGACCTAAATTCACACACACATAAACACTTTAACCTACAAGAATTCTATATCACTACTCGATCTCAATATTATTCATAAATCAATTAATTGCTGATCAAACAATTGAAGCATTAAATATAAAATAAATAATTAACACATAATCAAGATTGTAAGAAATCGGTCGAATTAACTAACTATTAAACATAAATTACATATTTCATCCTAACAATCAATTATTTAGCTAATCATAATTAAGAAATTAAACAATAAAAAGAAGAAGAAATCATCTTATTCAACATAAGGAATTAAGAAAATAATAATGGCAACTGTTGTTCCTTGGCACACAATTCCCAATAATGGATTGTCTTACTCCTATTCCAAGCTTTTATATCTTCCGATCAATTGTGTTCTTCAAACTTCAAATCCCAAATTGAGATATGAATCTTGAGAATTCAACGTATTTGAATGTATAGTCTTGCATCAAGATTGTATCTGTAGTCTCCCCTAATTTGGAAGAAAAGATTCTACTAATGGACTTAAATTAGGTTTCAAATAAAGTCCCCAAAAGAATTGGGAATCTAATCTTAATTCGATTAGGATTATTCAAAATGAAGAAATTTATACTTTTGACTTTACAATTTGATCCATGTTTCTTCTTTCATGTTTGGATTGAGTCCTTAGATATTGCAACTGAGGTCTTTCAACTGAGTCCTTAGACTTTTGTTTCATTGTCAATTTTTAGTACAAGGTGTTGATTTACTAGTGACAAGGCATATAAGTCACCCACATCAGTTGACAACGGAAAACTTAACACGAGTGGCAACATAAGAGTAGAGTTCAATCAAATTTTGGGTCCTCACATGTCACAGCATATCAATGGTCGATACCATGACCTTGCATAGGCAACTTTTGTCTTAAAATTGAGTATCAAATATTAATTGAACATGTAATTGACCCGACCTTTGCAACGACTTATAACTTTCAAAAATAAAATAAAATAATAAAATAATAATAATAATAGTTAATGATCGTTAGTCATGACATCAATAATAAAATAAAAAATCATATGACAACTTGAATTCTTAATGTGCATTTATATTAGAGTCTTTACCCAGATTAGGCTTGGCGGGGACAGTTGCTTCCCTTCCCTGAAGGCGTTTGTTTTCATGTTAATTAACAAAAGGAAATGTAGATATTTATGCGTAGCTTTAACCGTGTAAAAGCTCGACCGCCACAATTCATGAACAACGAAAGAACGAAGATTAACCAATCGCCTGATTATTGATACCGATAAAAGACATCGACGAATACGTAGCTATGATTCAATCCTTCATTAAACTAAAATTGGTGTACTGAGAATTAGTCCTTCAAAGTTGAGAAGGAACTAGAATTTCATCATAAAAAAGGCAAAATACCAATGAATGTGATGAAGAAAGCATAGGTTACGATTAATTGAAACTGAACAGCCTTCTAGATATTTTACCCCCAAATACATTCTACCTTGGTGCAAAATTTTGAAAAATTCTTCAGACAGCCGAAATTTAAGAATTTTAGATTGATCGTATTTTGGCTACTTGGTTCAAAAAGATTATAATTATTTTGAAATATAAGTTGGTAAGTCAATTGCTTCATCATGTAAGAAGCTCTTAACTTCATGTGTCCACTTCTTTATATCTAATTGCAACTTGTTTAATTATTTAAGGCTCAAAGAAACACAATTTTCTCGAAAGAGAAAGCTTATTTATATATTAATTTTTATTTTTTATTTAGTGATAATTACAGCTAAGCTTCATAGATAATTTAAAAAGTCTTGGCGTTGAATCTACTACCTCATTAAAAGTCTCGAGACTTTTCTTATTCAAAATTGGCTGACCTTTTCCTTCAATGAAGCTTCACTGCAATTTCCTAGTCCCTGTAAAACTGATCATGCATGAGATCATGCTTACATGTGCATATTGTATTAGAATTATTCTTGTTGTACATAATTTTGTATATAATTAGTTACCGAATTGACCCTATTGGCGGCCGCTTGGGCCCACAGGCGTCCCTCTAATAAGGGACCACCACTAGTCAATTTGGTAATACATTAAATAACACATTATGTACTTGCAGCATGGTTGATTATATTATGGATCATGCTACATGTACCGAATTTTTGTACCAAATGCCCGTTCGGTAGGGATTAAACTTGAAATATGATCGTTATTGGGTCTCACTCGTCTAATAAAGTCAAAAATAACGTCTAATTTTTCAATTTTAATCTGATTTTAATCCCTACCGAACGAGCCCCAAATCTTTTACCTACTACTCACAATGAGGGTGTTGATCACATTGCCGAATTTTTAAATACAAGCGGGCCTCGCACATTATGTGAGATAGGGTAATCCATTATGTGCAAATGAATTTGCCCTTATATCTTTCTATATATAAAAAGTGGCTATTAAACGGAATATGTTGGTTTAACGGAAAAACTAACGGAATTTCTTGATTTAACGGAAAAACTAACGGAATCTCTTGTTTTAACGGAAAATCTTTTTTCAACACCCCTTACTTTCAAAATTATAATTGAATAATAATAAAAATAAATTAACTTTTGATAATTCCTTCAAACTAAAATATTTTGGAACTAACTTATCCGAATCGACTTTTTCTCGAATCTGATTTATGTATCTAATTACGATTTATCCAAGGAGACTAATATTCATATATTTACGATAACTCCATCAATATCTAAATATTTGACACAAATAAAATATAATTTGATAAATGTATCATTTAGTCCCTAACTTTCAAAATATTAAAATATAGTATATAAAAATTGAATTATATTTTATGAAAATTTTCGGACTTACCAATACTAAGTCTAACACATGATATACATATAACATATATTATCGTAATACATATCATTACTCGTGGGCGAGCTCGATTCGGCCCACGAGCTCGTCTCTCACGAGCCACGAGCCGAGCGACTCGGCTTGACTCGTGAGATTTGATTTTTTTTTTGTAACTGTCCTTGTGAGAGAAAAAAAAAATTGGACGAGCCGCTCGTCTAAAACGAGCCGAGCAGGCTCGGCTAGCCACCGAGTCGGCCTACTCGGCTCATGCTCGGGCTCTTTTTTGACGAGCCCGAGCGGCTCGTGGGTCGCTACAGTACGAGCCCGAGCGGGCGAGCCGACGAGCTACTCGGCTCGATTGCCACCTCTACATATCATACTTTAACGATAAAATGAATTGCATTATTACTTAAAAAAGAGTAAAGACTTAAGCCATGCAAGAAGTTTAAGTCTCAGTTTGTTTCTCATTAAAAACCCATAAAAATGAAAAATATGACCGTTATCCATCACATCAATTTATCAATTTTAAATTTTCTATCTCTTATGTGGAGTCCAATAACGGTTATATTTTTCATTCTCATTCTACATTAATGAGAATCAAACGGAGTATAAGTAAACTCATCTTCTTACCCCTTAACATACCTTGAGTTTTCTGTTTGTGATTTTGGGTTGAAGATGACAAAGAGAAGCACTTTATTTAATTATTTATCAATTATATAAACATTACATCATTAATTATTTAATTAACCAAAAAAATTACATCTTTATTAATAATAAATTAATTCTTAAACAAAATTATTAAATATAAACTAAGCAAACGTGCATTGCACGTTGCTTGCACCTAGTTATATATATAAAAACGAATTTTGTATTTTGAAATGATAAAGAATAAATAGATCTTTTTGCATTGCTTCTATATTTTAATATTTTTGGTTCAGAACAAAATTATTAAATATAAACTAAGCAAACGTGCATTGCACGTTGCTTGCACCTAGTTATATATATAAAAACGAATTTTGTATTTTGAAATGATAAAGAATAAATAGATCTTTTTGCATTGCTTCTATATTTTAATATTTTTGGTTCAGATTATTAATAGAAAATATTTCATCAATCTCATTTTCAGTTCCTCCTGGTCAAATTGAAATATCTTTGAGTTGGGTGGGAAAGCAAAGTGTTAACATAAATTAAAATATAAAGGTTAGACGGAGAATATTATTCACATAGATATAATATATAAAGGTAGTAAATACTTTTAGCAAAACTAGACCCAATTTTTTTCAATCAATAGATATCAAATTCAAAAGGTCCTCCGTAAAACTCTAATATCTAATCATGACAAATACCATGAGTCCAATATGTCTAACGCGTTGAGCTCCTATTTTTAGATAATGTATTCTACATTTAAGGGATACCAGATACCTCCTTCAATCTTACAGTCGATGAAAGATCAAAGCTAAATGACATCTAGATTTGAGCCCTGTTTGACAATCATTATTTCAAAACTTTTTTTTCCTGCATGCTCATTTTCAACCACTTGTTCACGTAATAAAATATTATGCACGTAAATTAAAAAAAATCCTACTTTTTTTAATCCTATATTATTCAAAAAATCACTATTCAAAACTCCATTTTATCTAATGATTGTCGGCAGACATGTCCAGAGCTAGTGTGGAGAGATTGTGGATCTTTTATTGCTATCATGGCTACCGATTAGAATATTTGAGGCTATTAAAGCTAACTTTATAGCTTGGATATTGAGTCATAACTTTATGACAAATTGAACTCATTATGGTAAGTGTTTAATTATATTTGTTTCAAGTTCATCATGTATTTATTTATTTATTTTCTCTTGTATACCCAAATAAGAGGAAAAATGAAAATGAAGTCTAAGCACAAAATTAGTTTTGCTTTGAATGTCAAGATGTCAGGGTAAAACTGAATTGAGCTTAAACAGCTAAAACTTGTATGAGTGGAAATGGGGAAATTATAAAAAATATGGTGTTTAAAGATTGGTTTTTAAAAATCAGGTTCAAAATTTATTTATTCAAAAATCAAGTATTATATTAAAACCCTAATTCATAACCTAATTTATCTATCTACTCCTTTCCCCACCCTCTCTCCCACGCCTCCCTTCTCCACCCAATTAAAACCTTAATTCATTTTAACACTCATCTTTCCCCTCTCTCGTCTCCCTCTCTCTATCCTCTCCCCAATTTTATTTGAACCATAAACCGAGATTCCCCAAGGTGGTGGCCGCGTGCAGGCGATGGTGGCGGTCGCAAAGGTGGTGGTCGTGCAAGCGATGGTTTGCAGATGGTGGCGATCGCGAAGGTGGTGGTCGTGCAGGAGATGGTGGCGCCACACCTTGCACATGTGCAACACCGTGATCTGTTCTAGGGAAGAGTCAGAGCCTCTGCACGCAGAGGTACAGCTGCTGCTCAGCGCCCCACGACGATCTTTCCAGCTGAGTCTGTCATAGATTATCGGTGATCTGAGATTTTTATAGCAACTCTCAGGTACATCAGCTGAGCTAGATAAAATAGAAATAGCTATAGCAATGTGCGGCGATCGACCAGATCTAAGTGGTGTTTTATGTGGTGGTGATGGTGATGGTGGTGTCTTGTGACGGGTGGGGTGTATGTGACCAACAATTAGACGTATGTGACCAACTATTTAGTCGTTTGTGACCAACTATTTGGTTGATTTATGATTAAATATTTGGTGTCTGTGACTAAAAGTAATTTGTGACCAATAAACTATAATTTACGTGACCCATAGATAAAATGTGACCTATAATTTGAATAATATGTGACCTCGAAATAATGTGACCTACAAGATTTTTGATCTGTGACCACGAAATAACATGTGACCAATTCATTTGACGATATGTGACCAGTAAATAAATCTGTAATTTATAATTATGAATCTGTGACTATTAATCACAAAATGTGACTTTATTATCAATATTTAATAAATATTTTTAATTAATTAAATTCATACCTGATTTTTGAATTTTCAAAGTATTTATCTTACTTTTGAATTGAGGTAAAGAATACACCTTAAATATGAACTTTCCCATGGAAATGCCTTATTAGCTCCATTTATCCTAGTTCATCTGGTTCATAATAACATTAGACCCACAAGTGTAGAAAGCCTGTAGATTGATCCATCATTAGGCCCATTTAACAAGTTTGGGTTCGCTTTCAAATTTTATTTATATTTGGGAAAAAATTATTAGTAAAACGTTAAATATGACATATTTCAAATTCAAGAAATAAGGTTTGCTTTTTCAAAAATCGGATATCAATTTAAATGTTATTTATTAGATAATTAATTAAAATTATTTTATTAATTAAATATATTATGGTCATAATATTATATAATTTATGATCACAGTTATGTATTAGTCACAATTATAGACGTCACAGTCACAAACAATAAATTTTATAGATCCCAATTTATTTCTTGATCACAAATTAAATAAATTAATGGGCCGCATACTATTTTTTTGTCACAAACCACAAATTTTATGAGTCACAACTTATTTCATGATTACAAAATATCAAATTAATTGATCACAAAGTATTTTGAAGTCACATATTATCAACTTATTGCTCACAATTTAACAAATTTTTAGGTCATACGTTATTTATTACTCACAAATTATCTATTTCATTGATCACATATCATTTATTGGTCACAATCAACGAAACAATTTGTGACAACCACGCCAACACCTCAACGATGATGACGATGACGACAACCAACACCAACACCAACACCAACACAACCACCAAATACCAGCACGACAATTACCTGTATCAACCATCACCACCACCGCCTGTACCAACCACCACCACCACTTCCGCCATCTCCTCAAATCCATTATATCCTCCACATCTACCGCCACGTGCACCTACACCTCAATACACCATAATCACCACCACCAACAAAAAAATACCCAAACAAACCACTAACACTGCCCCTCAACACACCACAACAACCACCACCACTAACAAAGTTCTTAAACCACTACCGCCACTGCAATACACTTAAAAACTCTCGCCACCACAAAAATCAAAAGAAGAGAGAAATAAAGCAGGCGGCTAGATCTATCTCTAATTCGAACGGCGAGAAGGAATGTAATGAGCGACGAATGCTCAGCTGCGCCGATCTCTTGCAGTGGCGCCGATCCTTCCCCCGCAGCAAGATAGAAGATGGAATAGGTGGAGAGAAGAGAGGGGATGCATGCTAACTTTTGAGAGAGAAAAAGATTGTTATTGAGAGATGTAGAGAGGAAAATGAGATGAGAGAGTAATTAGGGTTTGTGATGAATTTTGGTTATATTAATAATATTAAATATTTGAATTAAAATATATTTTTGTATAAACAAACTTTATACCTGATTTTTGAAATTGGATCTTAAAAGATATCGTGAGGTATAATTTCCACTTTATATTTTCTGGCGGAACTTAAAAAATATGAAATAAAGTAGTATATTGATTTTCCTAATACATTTTGTCTTAAAATATGTCAATTAACCATTAAAATTATATATAACCTATATATATACAGATGGCACGGTTAAGCTGGACGTCCAATTGATCAAAATTTCATGCTAGTTTTAAGATATTATAACCAAGTTACTTCTCAAAGTTTCTACTCAACAGAGAGTTCATTCAACCTCAATTTTCTATCGATATGCTCACATCTTCTCCGTTTATGAGCAATTATCGAAGCATGGTCGATGAAGAATTTGTTTAAATTCTGTTTTGAAATCGGCGAAGACACTAGAAATAAATAAGACTGGAAACAAACGCGATTTTTTTTTTTTTTTTTTGTTGAAACGATGGAGCAGCATGATGGGTCTTACACCTTCCAGTGATATGCTTCAAGTGGAATCGCTTTCTAGTGGAGGGCATTCATTCTATCGAGTGGAAATGTCCACATTCCTCTAGATATTCTGTGTTGCTGCTAGGTTATGAAAAAATTAAATAAAAAAAAAAAAAACCTTATCGGGATATATGTGGATGAAAGCATTTTTATGCTAAGAAAATCTCAAGCTTGAGAACCACGTCCACATCAATCAAAGCAATGGAAGGCCGCTGAATCTAAGGGTGAGCACAACGCCGTGCACCTCTCTCAAAGAGATAAGATTCAGACATATTCGTCCTTTTGCCCCTCATGATATGGGATATTAAACTACTATGGTACGTTCGATTGTGAGCATGAAATTTGTATGAAAATAAATTATGAAAATGTTAATTAGATGTAAATAAATGAAAAAAAAAAAAAAAAATCATCTCCCTAAAGAAATTGTTTTCTTGTTTTTGAGGAACATATGGTCAACTGTTGTTCCCTCTGAAGGATGGATTCTTACACATTATTCCGATTATGCTAAGTGAAGTAATATGAGGCATGGATTCTTACACATTATTCCGATTATGCTAAGTGGAGTAATATGAGGCATGGATTCTTTCCATCTCATTCGGGTTCCAAGCCACTTGCCATTGTGACTGGACTCCCATTATTAATTGGGCCGTCACCTATTGATGCACCCACATCCTAAAAACGAAGATCCACATAACTTTGGGCCTTAAACAAATATTCCAGCCCAGCATGATTCTACTGCGCCATTAGCTTTGCAGAAGTACAATGTAAATAAAAGATGCACATAGAATTCTATTTGCAGGTCAGCTTAAATCATAAGTTAGCAGGCATTATGAAGTACATTTTAAGCATTTGAAGGAATCTATATCATAAATTTTGAGTTAATAACGTATCTTTTAGAATTCAATATAAAACTTTAAAAAATAAATAGTAAAACACAACCAATTATTCATGGAATAATCAACTGTATACACAACAAAATTAATTAACATTGTAAAAAGATTCAGTCATTTACCAGTTCAATTGACTCACCAATCGAGTGACTCACTTGAACAATGATCAAATGACTCGGTATCGTATATTCTAAAAGGAAAATGTATAAGTACTTCAAAAGGAACAGAAAAGAAACTAGCCTAACATCAGTGTTACCTTTTCATATCATTATCAGATAATATTGTTCTTCTTCTTCTTGCTGCACTTCATATTTACATTCCATGCTTGAGAAGTGGTTGCATCTGGTGATTTTCCAGTAAGATTTGATGTCTTTGTACGTGTCAATCTGCTTCAAAGTAGCCATTGATAAGAATTCAACAAAAACCATGCTTAGAGATGGAACCAACGCAGTTTAATTGGCACTATTAAGTATCAAGGAAAAACCTCAACGCAGGACATTACCGATGCACGCGCTTCTCTAAAAATCTGGCCAAGGTTGCCCTCCGAGCCATGGCCACCGTTGGAGTATAACAATAGCCTAGTTTGTTAAATTGTCAATATGAATGCCCAAGTAATATCATTAATCATGAGTAGCAGTAGTGTAGTAGGAGAAAAAATACCCCTTATGCTTTGTCCGGCACTAGAAGTGGCCAAGGATGACTTGCTGGCCACATGCATAACGTGATTGTGATTACCCTAAATCATTTAGAGATAATTAAGATAACAAACACTGAAAAGTGTCAAAGTTGCAATGAGAAAGACGGAGAGGGAGGGAGGGAGGGAATAGAAGACCTTATCTGGTATAATTTCATGGAAAACATGTGCAGCACCAGAATGCATCATGGTCGATAAAGAAGGCTGGGCTGTGGGATCAGCAATGTTCCTACAACAAATACCTAACATCAATCCTTCTCTGTGCTTTGTGTGCCTCAATTATTAAAAATAGCACATCATCTAAAAGCTAAATTAGGAGAAACTTATTTATTTATATTCATATTTTCACCATGCTCACATAATTTTTAAACATTTCTTATATGAACAATGATGAGAGTTAAATTCATCATCTTTAATTGTTCTAATACCATAAATCACCGTCTCATCTCATACAAATTCAAGTAAAACCTCTCAAAACCAACATAGTTAATCAGGACCTTAAGTCGGCAGGTTTCTCGTTCAGGTCATATAGAAAACCCGCGGTTGAGGAGAGTATATTAAAAGGTGCTGGTACAAATACTAGAGAAGATTTTTCGCCCACGTGAGCTTTCTCCAGGCTGCCACTACATGTAGAAATCATCTTATTGATAGGAACTGCCAATGTGTTATTCTGTCTCCACAAAGAGGTAGGAAATTGTATAAGATAATGCTTCTACAACATTTAAACTGTAAAATAAGAGATAAAGCCTTGTATATAAGAAATATTTTACCGACGAACATCGATTAAGTTATATCTTACATATCATTGTAGAATGGCAAGAATGATCACATTGCATCATCTTAAACTTTCTCTTCGCTTTTTTTTTTTTTTTAAGTATAAAGAATCTATCAAACACTTAGTATATCATGTCTCTTTAAATGCTATAATTTAACAAATATTAGTCCTATTGGACGAAAATTGGTGTCAGATGTTCTTGTATATAATGTATGATTTGTATTTTTTCAACTATCTTCTTTCAACTTTCTCAGTTTCATGGTATTCTTTGCAGTATGCATTACCGAACATAAGTTTTGTTAATTTTTTGCTTTCGCTTTATAGAAAACAGATAAAACATCTACTTTAAATCTAAAGCATAGGAAAAACAAACCTCCCCAAAATTCAGAGGCTCTCCGTCGAAATCCACGGAAGAACTGGTACTAAGGGATAAGGATATATCAGCTCCTCGGATGGCTGCAAAAAGGTAGGAATCCAAACTGTAATCCATTAACTGATTAAAGGATAAATCAAAACCGAAATTAGGACTAATTAATCACCCAGTTATTTTCAGTTAATTAATTATATTGCTAATAATAATTAAAAATAAGAAAAAAAATTGCATATAATTTTTAAAAATCAATTAATCACCTTCTTCTTTGGCTTACGAAATTCATAATTTTACAAGTAATGTGGTAAATAATTAGTACGATTTTGCCTAATAAACAGTGCTGAAATTTTAAAAGTGATTCAATCAGTAAAGCATGGATTGAAAACATTCAAACACACAAAAAAAAAACCACCAATTCAAGTAAATCTAAAAATTGATACGAGTAGAAAGGGAAGTGAAAACACAGTTTGGTTACCTGAATCTTTGAATGTATTCTTCATTCTCCCTTTCTCCAATTTAGGCGACTGTTTGGAATTCAAACCCAAAAAATCTATCTCCATATCAGAGTTCAGACTGAAATATCAAATCAAAGGAAATTAATTCTAGACGTTGATCATAAACAAAATGGGGGAAGAAAAAGATAAAGCTAAGGTTGGAAATGGGTATTCAGAATCACAGGTTGAGAGGCAGTGAACGGTTGCCATTATATGAACGAAGAAACACGTGCGTGCATGAAACAGGTGCCCCATTTTATGTGGACCACAAATCTGTGGGCGCGTCTGCAACTTTTTCCCATTTATTTAATATTTTAGTATCTTGCTACTTTTAGCTAATTCTAAGTATCTATTTATTTAAATAAAAAAGTCAGATTTTATATTAAAATATAGACAAGAGTCAAAGAATTATTAGGGTGCGTTTGATCATCAATATTTTTTATGAAAAATGTATTTGTTTTTTCATCCAAATTTCTACTTTTACGCTTTTGGTTAACATTTTTTTCATGAAAAATATTTTCCTACTTTCAATCAAGTGATCGTATTTTCCTTCAAATCAAGGAAAATATTTTTATTTTCTGGGAAATTCACTGTATCTTTCTCTCTCTTATCTACCCACAAATAAAAAATTGACAAATATAATATTTTCTGAGTTGAAAACTAAATCAATCAAACACATTTAATTAATAATTTCCATACAAATAAATTCTGGACATTTAAATTGTCTAAAATTTATTTTCTTTCCATGCTCTCAATCAAACGCGTCCTTACTATTTTAGAAAAGTTAAACGACAATTATGAAAGGGATTCACCTTTTTTGTTGCTTTAGACTTATGCAGCATTCCAGTTGTTACCACGTTGATGGCAAAATAAACGTTTAATGAGGATGTCTTTTTCAAAAAAAAATATGCCACTAGGAAAAAACTTTGTGAAAAAAACAACATTAAAAGATTGGTTGTCATAATATTCGACAAATTAATAATCTAACTTATACAATAAATATTTAAATCCCAAAAGTACTATTCATCATCATATCATTTTTACTAAAATTATTTAAAAAAAAGTGCTCGACATTCATCATTTCTATATGGTGGTAGACCATAAATGACTTTATGTAATCTATAAAAACCTTTACTTTTGCAATTCCTACCTCGTACCTTTTCAAGATGCTAATAAAAAAACCATGTTGATAATGTTGAATTATCTCAGCTTCATAGTTGAATATTTGATGTCATATTAGGAGGCAAGAAAAATGATTCAATATTAATGGCTTTATGTATGCACACATTATCATTTAAGTTTCTATGTACACACACACATATCAAAACATTAGTTTTGAACTTATTCATTTTTTTTATTTCATTTCAAAGTAAAAATATAAAACACTTTTAAAATTTAGCATATTATTCCTTCATTAAATTAATAATTCTGCCAAAATAGTAATTATTTTTAACCCAAAAGTATATTTAATAAAAGTTTTACCATAAATAACTTTGATTTTCATGAAATCTTTGAATAGATTTTGAATCTTGTGCCCATGCTCTACTCTTTTGAATAGAAGAATATTTGGCCAGCGATTACTCAACAGTTTATCAAACCAATCACTTACAAGTCTTTTAAGTTTGATGAAGCTATAGATGCACACGGTGGCGGATCTAGGGGGTGGCCAGCTAGGGCGGCTGTTCTAGCTGGATCCGTCGAGAAGAATTTTTTTTTGTTGAGAATAGATAAAAGATTTATATTATATATCTGATACTTCATCTTATTTACAATCATCATTGGTAACTCAGTTGGCTGGATCTAGAGATGGCAAAAAAACCCGCCCCGCCCCGATGGGTTGGCGGGGCGGGGATTGCCGCCCTGCCCCGTTTAGTAAAAAAAAAAAAAAATATTTGAACGTTGTTTATTTAATTTTGGACATTGTTTGATTTGGATATTGATGTAATTATTTTAAATATTATTTGCTTTGGATTATAAAATTTTGAATTGTATTTAATTGAAAATTTTTGATTTTTTTGTTTTTAAAAAAAACTAAATAGGGCATTAAACGGGGCAAAAATCTGCCCCGCCCCGTCAAAGGCGGGGCGGGGAGCGGGGCGAGGGTGCCCCGCCCCGAACTCGCCTCGTTGCCATCACTAGGTCTGGATCTTTCTTTTTTAAATCAGAGGTCCCGGGTTCGAAACCTTCCAATGCCCAATATGTTGTAATTTTTGGAAACAATTTTTACCAAAAACAAGTGCAAAGTGGATTTGAACCTGTGGCCTTTACTGTATATTTATGGATTTACCATCATGGCGAGCACTAATTTGTGACACTCAATGAAACAAAATAATATATGTTCATTTTACCGGTTTTAATGCAAATAGAAACATTTTAACCGGTGATTTGTCCCTCTTCTTGATTTTTTTTTTTCTCTAATCAATTTATTTGAGTTTGGTCAATTAATGACGAATGAATTTGTAAAAAAATTGGTCTTAGTGTCATAAGGAGACTTTCAAGAAAACTTATTTAATTAATAGAAAGTTCCACTTTTCTTTCACAAAAAAATCGATTGCGGAAAAGTGAAATCACATAAGCACATAAAATTGATATAAGCACATAAATAATTTCAACTTTATTAATATAATAATGGTTGTTTAATTAACTTTAATTGTAAACTGAATATTGATATTTTGTTAATATATATTGCATGTTTGATTGAAAAATAAATTAAAACATTTTATAGATTATATAACGATTTTTTCATCCGAAATGGAAGTTGGTACCTAGTTCTAGTTCTAGTGGTGTATTTAGTTCTTCTAAATCTAGTCCGAACGATTTTTTGGATATTATTTAATTAAATATTAATAAACAACACGCTATCACGGAAATTGACCATTGACAGTAAGCGTTCAATGTTCGCGGTCCGCTCTAGCTGAACTCGAGGCCTGGATTCGTCCCTGGATGCACATAGATAGAACAATGGAGGTTTTTTCTCCCTATATTCCCCAAGAAAAGCATCCAAGTTGTTATGAAATTATTTGTTTACTTATAGTTGGGTTTTTTCGTTCGTATGCACCACTTTATTGTTTTCAAAGCTTTTTTACAAAAATAAAAATTAAAAGAAAAATAATAATACCCATATACCTTAAAGGAAACAGAGAAAATCAATGTTGCAAACTCATAAATAAATGATAATGGCCTATTTTGAGCTACAACTGAGAATCACTTGTATCTTGAGTGTTACAAATGATCTAGGATCAATTAAAGGAATCCTTATTTAGTCACTCAAGAATCTAACTAATTTTTTGGACGAAAATCGACATTAAGAAATGTAGACACCAAAAAGTGAGATTTTGAGAACGTAGTTTGCCAATAAATACTATAAACAAGAATGGAGGTTGAGGATTATGCCACAATTTCTCCCACTTATACGACGGTAGCATTGTTATACTTTTTGTCATCACGTCGAAGACTCTTTATTATAATAGTTATATTTGTAACTCAAATCCCATGTGATTTTGAAATTTGATTTATGAAGGAAACTTAGATAATGTTGGTTTGGAAGTCCGAATTGATAAATGATCAAATTTCATCATGGATTGAGAGTTTGATTGAGAAAATGACCTTTGAATAGATGAAAAAGAGTTTTGGAAGCGTTGAGACGTCGTCAGGGTGCCTAGACATGGCGTGAGGGCACTAGCAACACAAAAAAGGCAACAAGGCCGACACCCCAGCGTCGGACCTCGGACTCTGTGCGCTACCGATGGGGAAAAGTGTTTTCCTAGTTGATATCTACCACATTTTTTGTTCTATTTCATCCATAACTCCAAAATTGGTTTTATATATATACTCCACCTGGTCGGCTCTTCATAGATTCGACATAACAATTAGATCAATGTTGTATATATTAGAAACTTGAGAGAATTGTTTAGATTTAGATTGAGAATATCAAATCTTATAAACAAAATTTTAGTTTCTTGGTAATATATTCTCCTCATCTTCCACGAAAATCTAATTTGTTATGTGGTCCATTATTTTCTTATTGCCCTTACTCGTCTTTAAATTTATTGGCCGGATTCCAAATAAAAGTGGTATCAAAGCGATTATGGTATCTTATTTGTTTCTAACAAGTGGTATCAGAATTGAAGGGTATTTTAGTGATTCGTGGGAGGTCCAGATTGGTTATTAAATCGAATTTTGAACAAGATTGATTATTTCAGGGATGTCAACTATGAAATTTGAAATTCACTTTTTGGATCACAGATTTTCTTTATGACAGATCAATATATAAATGGTTCTTGCTCAATTGGATATCGATGATACTTCGTCACGGATAGATTGAATGCCCGCAACAATGACTGTGGAAGTGAAGCAACGCAAGGATAGGAAGGCCCTATCACACATATATTTTCATCTTTCTAAACAAATTCTTTAGGACATAGTAAAAGAGAAAATGAACAACTTCGTATGACAAAAGCTTGACCACTAAGTTACAATTGAAGCAACGATTGTATTATCATCGCTTGACAAAATGTGGATCTTTGGAAGATCATCTATCGGTGTTCAAGGAAATCGTTGTTGATTTGTAGACCATGGAGGTCAAATACGAAAAAGATGATTTAGTGTTGATATTATTATCTTCATTGCCGCCTTCATATGTGATTTTTAGAGATACCATTCTCTATAGTCAGTATATTCTTACTATTGACGAGGTATATGATATGCTTTATTCTAAAGAGATGATGAAGCATCTGGTTGTCAGATCTGAGGCCAAGGCAGAAGGCTTTGTTATCGTGAAAGGAAGACCTGTGATCATGGAAGGGGTGTAGTCAAGGATAGCAACAATAATAAAGTTTGTTGGTATTACAACAACAAGGGGTACATGAAGAATGATTGCTATGAGTAGTAGAACAAGTTTGCTACTACAGATAAAAGGAACAACCAGGAAATTTCAGTAATGTCAATCTTGTAAAAGAAGATAGTGATGGAGATCTTTTGGCATTACTGATGGTGATTCCAAATCTAACGAAGATCGAATTTTTTATCTAGCTTACACTTTTCATGTGTTCAAACAGGGATTGGTTTTCATCATATGAAACAATTACAAGGGATTTGGTGATTATGAGAAATAATGAGCAAAGTAAAATAGCCGAGATTGATAATGTCAAAATCAAGATATTTGATGGGACGGTTATAACACTTGGCCATGTTTGACATGTTCCAGGTTTAAATAAGAATTGAATATCTTTGAGTACTCTTGATTCAAGTATAGGTATACAGGTAGAGGTGGAGGTAGAGATAGAGTTTTGAAAATTAACAAGGGTGCCCGGGTTGTGTTAAGGAGTAGGAGGAAGTCTCGATTATATATGTTAGAAAGTTCGACAATCATCGTGGTGCAGCTACAACTTATAGTTTGATAAGCGATAATTGAGGTAGAGTTGATTGTAATCAAGTTGTTCATGGTGATTGAGCAATGATATTGGGGAATCTTCATGTAGCTCAGGTGGAGCTAGTTGTGATCTTGTTGATCATAGTGCTCGTGATAATTCGAGCAGGTTTGGCAACTCAAGTAGAGTTTGTGTTCGTCGTGGTGATTCGAGCAAGTTTGGTAACTCAACTAGAGCTAGAAGGGAATGGGATGATCCAATCTAGATGTTGCACAAGTTAGTTTAGTTGGTAATCAGGGCTTGTATTTAGTTCACAACTAAGTATTCCCGATAGACACATGGTGGAAAAGTTGGAAATGACTTGGAGAGTGAAGATTTATTTCCTTGCTATAGAATTTGTGTTAATGTGGAGTTTTTTTTATGTTTGTAACTTAAATTTTATGTGATTTGGAAGTTTGATTCATAAATGAAGCCAGATAATGTTTGCTTAAAAGTCCGGTTTGATAATGGATCAAATTTCATCATGAATTGATTGTTTGATTGGGAAAAAGGACTTCGGAATGGATGAAAAGGTGTTTGGAAGTATTGGAATGGAGCAAGGGCTCGACAACACAATAGGAGGCAACAAGGCCGTGCCCTAGCGTTAGCCATCGAGCGCCACATCACCATCGACGAGGAGAAGTGTTCTCCTAGTTGATTTCTACCGCATTTTTTATGCTCTACTTCATCTATAACTTCAATATTGGGCTCATATATATACCCCATTTGGTGTAGGCTCTTTATAGACTCAACATAATAATTAGATTATTTTTGTATACATTAGAAACTTGAGAGAATTGTTTATATTTAGATTATGAGTATCAAATCTGATAAACACAATTTTAGTTTCTTGGTATAATAAATTCTTCTCCTCTTCCGCAAAAATCTTGTTTGTTGTGTGATCCATTATTTTCATATTGCCCTTATTTATTCATCTTTGAACTATTTGGCCAGATTCCTAACAAAAAGGTATCCGAACAATTCTGAGATTTTCTTTGTTTCTAACAATAATTACTAGCAAAAATATTTGTAAGAGCACTAAAATAACTTTTTTTTGCTAGGTAACCTTTTTTATTTTTATTTTATTTGTCTAATAATACATTTTTGACGTATAAGTGCGGCACGATAATTGAGCTTTCTTTAAATCATTGTTTGTTATCCTTATTTACTTTAGTTGAACTCTATTATCTGTACTAATGTTTTGTACTTAAAACAATGAAACAAGGTAGTAAAACTTCATTATTATGCTAAATAAAACTCTATCATTGTTCAACGTTTAAATTAATTTTCCATCTCTCTAAAAAATTTACGAAATCAGTGAATTCGGTTTTTATGCTTTTTTCAGTATATGCTATATCTCGTTCTCCTATCTGAACCAATTTTGAAGATTATTATTGAGATGCCATGAGTTAACGAAGGAAGCTATTACAATATCAACTCAATTTGTAGCCAACATCGTTTTGCCACTAATAGAATGAGGAAGAAGGAATCTTATTCATTGAATTTCTTGAATGAAAAATGTATTACACATCGTCTATAAATACAGATTAAAATTAACAGAAATGGAGCTAACTAACTGCTTAACTAAATAGACTGATATTTACAACTAATACAATAATGACATATGAACCAACTGCCCTAACTAACTAAAAGAATCTACTACACTTGAGTTGGTTTGATGCATTGATGCAGAGGAGCTGAATTGGTGAGCTGAGGTAGTTGGAATTGAACTGTGATCAGTTGGAATTGAGCTGTGATTGAGCTGAATTATGTTATTCCCCTTCAAGATGGACTATGGGGATTAATGATAGCCATCTTGGACATTAGAGGAAATAAATAATGATAGGAAGAGGCTTTGTAAAGATGTCTGCCAACTGGTATTGTGTTCTAACCGGAAGCAGCTTAACAAATCCATCATTCACCTTATCTCTAACGAAGTGGCAGTCTATTTCTTTGTGTTTGGTTCGCTCGTAAAAGATTGGATTACTTGCAATGTGTATTGTAGCCTGGTTGTCACAAAAAAATGAGGGCAGAAACTTTTATTTCAACCAAAAAATCTCGAAATAGTTGAGACATCCAAACGAGTTCACTAGTTGTAGATGCCAAAGAACGGTATTCAGCTTCAGCAGAAGACTTGGAAAATGTGCTTTGTTTCTTGGTCTTCCAAGATATCATGGAGTCTCCAAGGAAAATACAAAACCCAGTTACCTGTTTTCTTGTATCCAAACAAGATCCCCAATCAGCGTCTGTGAATGTATGAAGCTGAAATGAAGAAGCAGTTGAAAATAGAATTCCTTTCCTTGGAGCTGCTTTAATGTATTGCAAGAGGTGGTGAACTGCCTTCATATGTGGTTGTCTAGGCTAAGCAACAAATTGACTCAACTTATGGACAACAAAGGTGATATATGCTTTGGAAATGGTTAAGTATAAGAGTCGACAATGAGCTTTCTATAAAGTGAAGCATCTGCAAAAGGCTTCCCCTCAAAATAGCAAAGTTTGACCTTGGGATCCATGGGTAATAATGCTGGTTTGCAGCCTAGAAAACCAGTGTCCTTCAATAGTTGTAAATTATATTGTCTTTGAGAAAGAAAAACGCCATTTTGTGAATAGGCAATTTCTAAACCAAGAAAATATTTCAAACGGCCAAGATCCTTCAGTTTCAATAGACTGTGTAGCAAAACTTTCAAGTAATTGATGGTTTTAAAATTTGAACCATGATGATGATATCATCTACATAAACTAATAAAGCCACAAATGTATTGTATGATCCTTTAGTGAACAAATAATAATCAAATGTGGATTGAATGAAACCATGTGCAGTGAGAGCATTGAAGAACTTAGAAAACCATTGTCTTACGGCTTGCTTTAAGCTATAGATTGATTTGTGTAATTTGCAAACAATCTCTCCTCATGTGCATTAGTAGTGGTGTGATTAACATACCCAAAGGTAAATCCATGTAGATTTCTTCAAATAGATTACCATTTAGGAAAGCATTGTTCACATCTAATTGAATAATCTACTATTTATTAATGGCTGCAATGGCAAGAAACACCTTAACTGTGACTAATTTTGCCGTAGGAGAAAATGCTTCAATGAAGTCCAGACCTTCTTGTTGAGTATAACCTTTCGCCACCAAAGGAGCCTTATATCTGTCAACACTACCATCGGGTTTATGCTTGATCTTGAACACCCACTTACAGCCTATTGAGTGCTTGTCTTTAGGCGGACTAACAACTGACCAAGTGATATTAAGCTCCATTGCCTCCAATTCATCCTTCATGGCTTTTCTCCAGCAATCAAACTTTATAGATTGGTGATAGAACTGTGGTTCAAAGCTGGAAGATATGTTGAAAAGATACGTGCAATGTGAGGGAGAAAATTTTTTATAGGAGAGATATTTGCTCAGGGGATACTGGGAATGATCAAATGGAGTTGGAGTGTTTGTCAACAGATTACAATGATAGTCCTACATATATGATGGAGTTTTGCTAATCCTATTTGATCTTCTAGTAGCTGGATTTGTGAAAGGGCCTGGAGCTAAGGAATTTGGATCAATAACTTGAGCTGAATTCTGATGGGAATTGGGAGACACAATAGTATTGTTATATGCCATATCAAGATGGATAATAGAGGATATGTAAAGAGTTTTTGAGGATGGAATAATATCAGAGGTTGAGTTGGGTATAACTAAATCAGGAAAAGGGCCATTTATCTCTTCATTATGTGATATAGAATGAAAAGGAAAGAGATGTTTATGGAATTTGACATCTCTTGAAACAAAAAGGTTTTTGAGACAATGTCATACATCCTATGTCCTTTGATGCCAGGTGATAGCCAACAAAGACACAATTTCCGACTCTTGGATGGAATTTGGGACGTTTGGATGTTAGAGTGGATGCAAAAGATAGGCATCCAAAGGCTCTTAGAAAATGGTGATCTACTGGGACTTGTAAAGGAGAAAAAAATGAGAATTATATTGTAAGAGTGGGGAATGGGTTCTGTTGATAATGAGTGTGGATGTGAGAACACATTCAACCCAAAATTGGATATAAACCCTGTACTGAAAGAACAAGGTCCTAGCCACATTTAGGAGATGCTAGTGTTTTCTCTCTACAATTGAGTTTTGGTTAGGTCTTTCGACACATGAGAATTGATGGACTCCTTTAGAGGAAAAAAAATCTATGAATTTGAGTTTAGGAGCATAATCTGAACGAAACCTTTTAATGACCTTTTGAAACTGAGTTTAAATTCAAATTAAAGAACTTGGGAATAATTGAACTAACATCCGATTTATGTTTCATAAGATAGATCCATGTGAAGCGTGTGCAATCATCAACTGATGTAAGGAAGAATTTGTATCCAACGTGTGTTGGAACATGATAGAGACCCCAAATGTCGTAATGAATCAAATCGAATGCATTTTTAGAAAGATGATTGTTAGATACAAATTACGGTCTTCTTTGTTTAGCTAAGGGACATACATGACATGGAGCTGAATTATAACTTCTATTACATGTTTGATTCAACTGGTCCTTCATCGATTCTAACTTTTGATAGGACAAGCGACCAAGTCTTTGATGCCAAGTATTGGTGGTTACATTATTAACAACTGAACATATAGAATTGAGGTTGTTACAATCATTTAAAATAGATCCAGATGAAGTAGCATCCAATATGTAGAGACCATCCATTTTATTAGCTCTGCCAATCATCCTCACGTTGTCCAAATCCTGAATAGTGCAACAATCAGTAAAAAATTGTATACTGACAAATGATTTCCTGGTTAGTGCACTGATAAACAATAGGTTGAACTTAAAATGAGGAACATATAACACTTCCTCTAGTATCAATCCAGGAGATATTTTCATTGTTCCATTGAATTAAACAAGAATTCTTTCATGATTTGGCAGTGTAATATAAGCATTCTCGATTGGTTTTAGTGTGTGAAAAGTTGATTGAGTGAAACATATATGGCTTGTAGCTCCATAGTCCATTACCCAATATGTGTGAGAGTTTAGCATTGGACTAAGGGAAACAAAGAAACAAGTACCTGAGATGTGGCCAAAATTGTTACCTATTTCAACATCGGTCTTTGTAATTGTAAGATGAGTACTCAGCATCTTCATTAGTTGCTGATATTGAGTATGAATTAAGGTAGAATGAATCAGAAACTTGATTAGTAGCAGCGTGATTCACTTGGGAATTAGAACCAGAACCTAGTTTCTGTTTGACCTTATATCCTTGTGGATATACATGAAGCTTGTAGCATTTATCAACTCTATGGCCAGTATAACCACAATAAGTAAAGACATGCCTCTCTTTCCTTTGGAACTTATTTTGAACTTGACCTACAGTAGGCTTCTTGCTTTCATTCTTAACACAAAAAGCCATTGTATCAATGGTGCCATACGTGTTGGTATTGATAGACCTTTGATATTCCTCTTGAGAGATAAGGGCAAACACTTTGTTTATCGATGGAATATGATCTATCATGAGTAATTGCCCTGTGACTTGTGCAAATGAATCATTTAATCCCATCAAAAAGGACATCACATACTCAATATGGTAATGATCTACTAGTTTCTTTGTACTTTCACAACTACATTTCCACAAGAGCAAACCGGCCTATAATTGATGAGTTCCTACCAAATTGTTTTTAGTTTGTAAAGTAGACATTTACTGATGATTGACCTTGAGTAAGATTCATAACTTCTCTTTGAGTTGAAATATGCGGGGATGTTTCTCTGCTGGTATCTTTCCTTAAGATCCTCTCAGATTTCTTGTGTAGATTCAGCCTAAATGACACTTGCCGAAATTTCTTTGGATACGGAGTTAAGGATCCATAAAATTATAATATTGTTATTTTGGTTCCAGATCTTCATCAGTTAAGGATCATTCTCAGGTTTAGCTATAGATTCATCAATAAATCCTAGCTTATTTTTCACCGACAAAGCAATTCTCATGGATCTACTCCACAATAAATAATTATCTCCCCCCAACGGCTATGACACAAGGATCAACCCTGAGCTATCCGAATGGTGCAAGTAGTAAGGACTTGATCCATCATCTACGACGGAATTGCTCATTGATAAGGGATTAAATGATGAGTGAATTTGATTATTAGTTTCTGCCATAGTGATTAGAAACAAACAGAAAAAAAAAACTTATAGCAATGAGGAAGCAGAGGTGAAATGCATTGATACCATAATAGAATAAGGAAGAAGGAATTTTATTAATTGAACTTCTTCAATGAAAAATGTATTACACATCGTCTATAAATACATATCAAAATTAACAGAAATTGAGCTAACTAACTGCCTAACTAAACAAACTGATATTTACAACCAATATAATAGTGACATATGTAACCAACTGCCCTAACTAACTAATAGAATCTACTGCACTTGAGCTGGTTTGATGCAGAGGAGTTGAATTAGTGAGCTGAGACAGTTGAAATTGAGCTGTAACTAAGCTGAATTCTGTTAGCCACAATACCATGAGACGATAGAAGCGTTAAGAGGACTTCAATATAGAGGTATCAAAATAGATGGATCGACATGAATCGCCCTGCTTGTATTCAACCCCAATTCAAGTCTATTGCAAACTTAAACAGAAGTACCACATTTTAAAATCTAAGGATTAGATCGACGCACGCGTGAATTGGGCCACCCATTTTGACCGGTACCTAAGAATTTGAGTATTTTTTTCTTCTTAAAAGTAGGAAAATAGCAAGTTATCCAAAAAATTGTAAATAAAAATAAATTTACTTATAAGTAAATAAGTTATAGTATAATATCTTTTGTGAATCAATTAAGAATAAGTAGGTTCCTATCTTGACAATGCAGAATATATTAACATTAATACATTTAAAAGAGTCAAAATTTGGTTGGACATTCATGTCCGCATGTCATGCTCCAATGATTCGAGGTATTATTCTCGTCGTTATTTGCATCATCCCCTCGTATGTAGATAGAATATCTATGTTACACATAATTATCTTCATGAAATATGATCATACATAAATTAGATATTACCTTATCATTTTTCTACGTAGGACGAGTTATAATCTCTGTTCTAAAAAGCGTGCCTAAGCCACGCCTAGACGCGAAGTGGGATGAAAACGCCTCGCTTTGAGGTTAATGCACGACTAAGTGTGCCTAAGCGCGCTTAGGCGGCTAGGCGCGCTTTCTTCTTGGAGGCCCAATTTTTCCGCCTAGACGCGCTGTACACGACTCATTTCTTTTGATCAATGACTTAAATATACTATGCTCTTTTTGGTTTATAGAAGAAGAAGACATTAAATTAGAGTCCGATAAAGAGTTAGATTAGATAAGATTTAAACTACAAATTATCTACGTTATGTAATTATGATTTTGAAACTTAGAGCCCGTTTGGTACCGATTAAAATCCAATTAAAATTGAAAATATGGCCGTTATTGAGTTCCACTCCTCTAATAAAAGTCAACAATAACGGCTAATTTTTCAATTTTAATCCGATTTTAATCTCTCCCCAAACGGGCTCTTATTTTTATGAATGAATTATTAAGTAAATGCAGTATTTTATAATTTTAAATGTTTGGTATGTATTATTTGAATTGTTGAATTTTTTTACAATGATTAAAAATTTAAAATAAAAAAACGTTTTTTTATGCTTAACCTTCACCCAGGCTCCTAAAGCTTGAAACTTGACCTCCACGCCTAGTCACGCTTTACGTTTTTTAAAACACTGATTATAATTAATTTCCCATTTTAACGGGTACATTTTGAATTTCGAAATTTTTACGGACAAACATATGAATCTCCGTTGATCTTCCAAAATGAAGAATCGGATACCACCATACTTATGCCAAAGCTGAACCACATTTTAACAATAGAGGCATACAAGTAGTGCATACCTGTAGAAATAATATGCTACACCTATAGAACATTTTGTAATAGCAATCTGAAAGAAATTTGTCAATTCTTTTAATTACAGGCTCTAGGTGTTTGCTTGAGCCTTCTTTTTCTAAACTACTTGACCCAAGCTAAACACAATATGGTCAAGCCTTGGATGGAGAAAGCCAAAACTTGAGGTGCTAAATCCATTCGCACGCCTACGATGTATGAGCAGTGGAGTTGGACACGAGTTCCTTCTGTAAGATTCAAAACTACTTTTTAACTGAGTGACCACTACTTTGAATTGTAATTAACCAACCTCAAATCAACGATTAGAACCCAAATACAAATTACTTTCAAAAATCGAGTTTTATTCGTACTGTACTGCTGATATTATATTGCATACACACACATAATTTCAGTAATTACCATTGCATTTACATTTTTAAGATTTATAGTTTGCTAGTGACATTGATGTTCCGAACTTTAGAAGCCTTGGGAGTTGTATCTTTAGGTACAACAACAGTCAGCACACCATTTTCCACTTGAGCCTTGATCTGATCCACCTTCACATTCTCAGGCAATTCAATTTCCCTCGAAAAGTTTTCCCTCTCCGTTTTCCTCTCGGCTACATGCCAAACAATGTCTCTGTCTTTTCCGAGGGAATCCTCTTTTCCTCCTTCAGCTTTAATCACCAGAATATTACCATCTTCCACCTGCACTTTAACATCCTCCTTTCCATAACCTGCATCCAAACAAAACCCATAAAAGTATAGCCTCCGAAAACAGTAAAAAAAAACCACAGCACAAAGCACAACTGGGAAAAATGATAAATGATTTACCTGGAACATTGATTTTGAAGATGTGCCCTTGAGGGGATTCAATCCAATCAAGGAGAGCCGTTGATCCTGGGGATACGATGGTGGGGCTCCATAATAATCGCCGGAAGGGATCGCCAAATAAGGCCATAATTTCTTGTGTGTTTCTTTCTTTGTATCGTGGAGTCAAGTATGGGGAGCAAGGAATTTGTAGTGGGGATTGATTGGGGTTTTGTGTATGGGAGAAGTGACTAGAAAGTCTGGAAGCTACTATAGGCCTTGTCAAATTATTTTGGTGCTTCGAGAAGATGGATTTTGTTAATTGTACATTAAAAAAAAAAAAAATTGTTGATAATGGATTACATGAAGTGGAATAATATATTGGATGAAAAAATTTATTGGATTTTAAATTGATAAATGGTGGAAAATTAAGTATCATTGTATAATTTATTACGTAAATCTTGATATTGATATTTATGCCAATACCATGCTATGCTTCATTTGATTCAGACTTTTTTTAGTGCACATGCCAATCATCAAGAATCAACACGGCAAGTCTAAAAATTATTCCTTTCATAGCTAGTAAAGTTTGAGCCTATTTTTTAAAAATAATTTTTAATTTATTTTTAAAATATATTCTTTCAATAAAATATTTTTACACATTTATTTAATTTTTTTTTTACTTTTTTTTATCACCCATCTCGAAAAAAATTATTTTTTCCTAATCTACAACAACTGCTCAACACAGGTGGATGGTATACTCTATTGGTTAATTGTATGAATGACCACTAAACTATACAATGAATTTCACCCTGACCATTAAACTTTAAGGGCCCGTTTGGAAGTTTAGGCATATCTGTTAGAGCGTTTTTTAAAGCATCGATTTTGAGCGTTTATGAGCGGATCGATTTTAAGTGGTTTTAGTAGCGATTTTAAAATTATCCAACCTATATTTACGAGTTTATTATCCACCAGTTGTTAAACTTTTTTAAAAGATTAAAATTATATATACGTCTCTTAGTACAATTTCCAATTTATAGTTTCTTATATGAAATTCTTTCTTATAAATAATATTTTACTTATATTTTTTTTTCCTATAAATAATTTTCTAGTTAATATATTTTTATTTACAAGTTGACTTTGAAGAAAATAAGTTAATTGAAAATAATTATTATAAAAGGTAAAATTAAAAGAGAATAAAAGAAACGGTCAAAACTCGCTAATTTTGATATGTTGAAAGAACTTATCAAAATTATACCACTGATTTTTGGTGATTTTTAAACTATCCAAAATTGGTGCTCAAAAAAATAGTAAGCACCGACTTTCTTAACCCTCATAAATGTTGCCACCCAAAATCGATCAACATCGGTGCATAAAAAAAAAAAAAAAAAAAAAGCCATACCCTAAATGATTTCATTTACATCCATGAACTGTGGTTGATACCAATCAAAGTTATCTCTACAAGAAAAAGAAAGGTACTGGAATTAATTGATTTTAGACAGGGTTGTTATAAAAGAGAGAAAAGATAAGGGAGAATAAAAGTCAATAGACTTTTCTGTGTATTATAATGAGAACCAAAGCCCTATATTTATAGGGCAGCAATAGGGATACATATGGTAATAATGTCTAGGGCTGCAGGGTTACAGGTGTCATTCATATTAAACCCTAATTTACTTTCCTTTTACAACACTCCCCATTGAATGACACATTATAAAATATCTGCCTCGTTAAAACCTTGTTTGATAAAAACCCAATGGGACAAAAAGAACAAACAAAGGGAAAAAAGTACAATTATTTTGGAGTATCAAATATAAATGATGCCTCATTAAAACCTTGTTAGGAAAACCCAATGGGATAAAACCTAAGCGAAGGAAAAAGAGTACAGCTACTCCCCCTGATGTTGATCACTGAAAATCTTTGAGTCGATGCATTCCAATCTCGTGAACCAATTTCTTGAATGTAGATGTTGGCAGCGCTTTTGTAAATAAATCGGCCACATTATCACTTGAACGAATTTGTTGAATATTGATGTCGCCATTTTTCTGAAGCTCGTGTGTATGAAATTTTTTTGGAGAAATATGTTTCGTCCGGTCACCTTTGATATAGCCTCTTTTGAGTTGTGTAATACAAACAGCATTATCTTTATACAAAATTGTTGGACTGTCTTTTGTTGAAACTAATCCGCATGACTCTTGGATATTATGGGTCATGTTCCTCAACCATACACATTCTCGGCCCGCTTCATGGATTGCAATGATTTCAGAATGATTTGAGGATGTTGCTGTCAATAATTGCTTTACAGATCTCCATGATATAGATGTTCCTCCACTTGTAAACACATATCCTGTTTGTGATTTAGCTTTATGTGGGTCAGAGAGATAACCTACAACTGCATATCCCACCAAAGCTGATCCCGACTTTTGAGAATAAAATAATCCTAAATCAACAGTACCCTTTAGGTAACGAAAAATATGTTTAACAACATTCCAATATCTTTGTGTTGGTGTAGAGCTATATCTTGCAAGGAGATTTACAGAAAAAGCTATGTCGGGTCGAGTACAATTGCAAGATAAGTTAATGCTCAAATTGCACTAAGATATGGTACTTCAGGACCAAGAATCTTTTCTTCATCTTCGGGTGGACGAAAATGATCATTTTTTTACATCAAGTGATCAAACAACCATATGTGATGCCAATGGATGTACATTATCCATATAAAATCGTTTTAAGACTTTTTCTGTATATGTAGATTGATGAACAAATAATCCTTCTGAGAAATGTTCAATTTGCAATCCGAGACAGAATTTTGTTTTTCCCAAATCTTTCATCTCAAATTCATTTTTCAAATAATCTGCAGTTTTGTTGAGCTCTTCAGAAGTTCCAATTAAATTTAAGTCATCAACATAAACCGCCACAATTGCAAATCCAATATTCGTTTTCTTTATAAAAACACATGGGCAGACATCATCATTTTTATAGCCTTCCTTCAACAAATATTCGCTAAGGCGATTATACCACATGCGTCCAGATTGTTTTAATCCATATAATGATCTTTGCAGTTTAATTGAGAACATGGTTCTTGGGCATGTATCATTTGTTTCACGCACTTTGAGTCCTTCAGGGACTTTCATATATATATATATATATATATATATATCACTATCAAGTGAACCATATAAATAGGCAATCACTACATCCATAAGGCGCATATCGAGCTTTTGTGACACAGTCAAACTAATTAAGAATCTAAAAGTGATGGTGTCCATTACGGGAGAATATGTTTCCTCATAATCAATTCCTGGTCTTTGTGAGAAACCTTGAGCTACAAGTCGGGCCTTGTATCTTGTAATTTCATTGTTTTCATTTCTCTTTCGTACAAAAATCCATTTGTATCCAACATGGATTACATTTTCAGGTGTTCGAACTACAGGTCCAAACACTTTCCGTTTCTCTAAGGAATTCAATTCCGCCTGTATGGCTTCTTTCCACTTTGGCCAATTATTTCTATTTTGACAATCTTTAACAGACAGTGGTTCAGGATCATCATTTTGCATAATATCAAGGGCCACGTTAAAGGCGGAAATATTGTCTATAACAACATTATTTATGAGATAACATATAATTTATTGAAATCTCATTATTTTCGAACACTTGTGATTTTTCAGGAACCATATTTTCAATATTTGATTGATCAATTTTCTCTTCGATCGATATATTTCAACGAATTTATTTCGATTCCTCGATATTCATAATATGATGCAGTACATCATGTGTAAAAGTATTGTCGACAATTTTTTCTTGTATTTTTCGATTATATTTCTTTATCTATGATAACATAACTTATTGAGATATCTCAATTTTCATTATTTCAGACACCTGAACCTCTTCATGGATTTTATAATATGTTATGTCTAAATACTCAATTAAAAGTATATACCTCCTCAATAAGGCAACCTTTACCAATTGCTCCATTTTCGTTTGGAGGACTTTGTAATATAATCGAATATCATCACGTTTCAGGCGTGCTATAAATTTATCAAATATAATATTAGAGTCCATTCGAGTTGGAGCATTTAAAGCTGATGTGTCAGATATATTTAGTTAGTAAATGCATCTAAATAAATTAACTTTCGAACTTCTGGTTCGAATTGTCTTTTGCGAGGATTTAGATATTGATGCATTTGTATATTATTTTCAGCTTCTTAATTCTTCCCCCTAATGCTGAGAAAATCGTCAAATCAAATTGACAATCATTTTTACAAATATCATCCATTTGTATAAGGGTTCATGCTACCTATTTATTCTCAGCATTTTCTTTTTTACTTTCCATCTCAATGTATTGTGGTGGATTAATTTTACATATACAGCATTATCGAAATAATTTGATGGAAGAATTAGGCTCTGACCATAAGTCAAGTTATAACTAGGAGAACTTTGATGTTGACATGATGTGTAATGACTTTCCCTAAACTGAAATGGGAAGTATTATGTTCTCAATTAAATTAAATGAAGACGTTTAACAAACAATAATGTTAAACAATTTATCGACATCTCAACTAACCACTTATCAAAAAGTTGAGATTTATGATCACTAGTATTAAAAAGACACATTGTCTTAATTGTATAATCTGAAAATTATGCTCATAATTTGAGTATTACTTTCGCAAACTTCAGGTTGCGAACACCATGCAATCATCTATATTTGTATCAAATCTATTAGATGCAAATAATATCTAGATGGTCAACGTGGAGGGTGACAGGACCCCATATATCACCCTAATTAATTTTCAGAAATATATAGAATTCAGTCACTATTTTAATTATTGATGTATAATGATCAATTGTCGATAAATAGAACAAATAATATATAGGAAATCATTGGGTTGAAGAATCTTCTGGTTCTTCGTTGAATATTCATTTGAATATTTAATTTCGCATCATTATTGATCCAGTGATGATCCAACTGGTCATGCCAAACAATAAAGTCAAATTGAACTTCTGGTTCAATATAAGATATAATTCAATTATTTAATCTCGAAAAATATGATTAAACATTATATAATCATTTATTATTCAAGTAATCAAACTAATCAATTTTCTCATGACATTAATTACATGTTGTCCTTCAGAGATAAACATGAATTCAAAATGACACATTCTTCGAAATATGTGATATTTCAAGAGCATGTTGTATATATTATTGCTCATTCAAAAACAATAGTTAATATTCTTCTGAAATATTAATTATGATATTGTGCAACTTCAGTGACAACAATGAATTATTATTTTGAAATATTAGCTCTTCATGAGCTATATATTTGTTTCTTTAAGAGCAATACATCAATATTCTTTTGAAATATTGAAATCAATGTGTCATTCTCTTCAGGAGCAATAACATAATATGATTTGAAATAATAAATTGTATAAGAATTTATTTTTCACGAGTTAAAACACAATTTATTTTATTAAATTATACTCTTCGGGAGCAAATAAAATCTAACTAGAATATTAATAATTGTGTGCTACTTCAGGAGCAACAATATTTGTAATAGACAAATCTGCGATTAATATTCTTCTAAAATATTAATTATAATGTTGTGCTACTTCAGGAGCAACAACAATTTATTTACTCATTAAGAGCAAAAATATAATACATTAGATCTTATAAAATTATGCTCTTTGAGAGAAAATAATACTTTAATACAATATAAATATTTATAGTGTTATGCTTCTTCAAGAGCAATATGTCAAGTACAACAAACTAAAGTTTTGTAATGTTTGCCATTTGATTAACTACACAATAAAGTAAAAGAAAATACAATTAATTCCGAAGAATATGATTTAAACATCAATAGTCAATATCAATATGACATAATGCTACAATTAACAACACACACTTTCTTGATTATATAATTTGAAAATTATGCTCATATTAACATATAACGAATATATAATATTATCATGCAACCATCTAATAGATGAATTTATTAGATATAAATAGCATCCACATGGTCAACATGAAGGATGGAGAGGTCATATATATCACCCTTATAATTTTTAAGACTAGGTAATTCAATCCATATTTTAGTTGGTGAAGGTCCACTGATGTATATACCCTGAGAATTAGCAACACAAAAGAATATATAGTTCTTCAATTAGTTTTTATTCAACTTTTCGATATCATTTTCGATTGATAGTCTAACAAGTCATGCCAAATAATAAAAATATTTAGGATATCGCATATCTGGTTCGATATATCATTTGTTTCAATTGTAGTAATATTTGTTTAATACCAATTATGACACAAAGTGGATATTTTTTTTATCTCTTTTGATTTAGTGGATAACAAATTATTAAAAACAATAAAGTTTGTCCCTCCATATCACGCGATATTTGCTCTTCTAGAATCTTCTATATTATATGTGGAACCGGCCATTATATCAATGTTATCTCCGTTCATTGTCTCTTAACCTTTTGGAGACTTGATCTAGTTGAACAAGTGTTGGAATTTTGATGCCATTTGTGACATTTGATTCTAACATTCGGGGCGATGATGAAATGGGTCTAGCCCAATTTTGTTGGAACAGATAAATTACCATTGCCCGATAACTCAAAACAATTGGCCCAAATACTCCAGCCCAAAATTCTAGACACATTAGAGCTGCTCTGGTCCGTGACTACAAGGGCTGAATTGTGGACTCATTATTTGGCCCATTACTTGGGCCATTATAAAGCTGCTGGAGCATCCATTATTTGAAAATCAATTCATTTCTCTTGTTCTCGCGTGTCAGGGAAGTTTCTGGCGATTCCTTTCGAGAGCTTCTTCGTGACTCTCTTCTCCTTCTTTTCTTTGTGAATCTTGAGTGGATTTTAACTTGTGGTTTTAATCCTTAATCTTTGTGATTAGTGGCCTTAGTGGTTGTGTGGGAGAATGAGTGGGATGTCCGGTTTGGCCGTGTAGTTTGTCTGGAGCCATTGAGTAACCGGTGTTGTTTTAGACTAGGGATTTGGGGTAGTTTGAGGTTATTGCTTTGAACAGAAGGGTACAATGTCTATGTGAATATTCTGAGCCCTAAAATGCAATGAGAATTCGTTTCTTAGCTGCGAGATTTGTTCTATAATTGTTTTTTTTACTTCTGTTGTGTAATTAGCCTTACAAGTGGTATCAGAGCAGCAGTAAGGCGTTCTTGAGGCTTCAATTGGTGGTTTTGACACTGGGTAATTGATTTCCAGTTGAATTCTCAAAATCGTTTTTTCAATTACGAAAACCCTAATTCTTTTTTTCGAAATTGGCTACTAATTAATTTTCTTCTTGTGTTTCTTGCAAGGGAAATTGATTCTTTGTGAATTGTTGATTGGAGCTAGGCTTCGTGCTAGCTGAGGGCTGTTTTTCCTCGACCCTGCCTGTGATTGGTTTTTCATGAACCCGTTTGGTGATAAAATTTCTATCCCCCTTTACTTATTCTATTATCATTAGATCTTGATCATTGGTTGATTTCTCCATGTTTCCCCTATTATCATTTGTTATTGGTGTTAGTTCTTTAATTCTATGTGAATACATGAAATTGCTTGACTGTTTAAACATTCTGCTGAATTTGTTTTCAATTCACTGCAATCGTTAAATTGTCTCAAACCACTGTTAGTTGTTGATATCTTAGTTTTTCAATTAGTTTGATATAGTAGCTTTTATTCTTTGTGAATTCTTGTGGTTGTTAGTTTGTCTTAATCTCACCGTTAATCTGTTATTGATTCTTTGAGTTTATTAAAATTGCTAAACAACATTGATAGTTATTTTCATTGTGTTGACAACCCATTTTCAGGTTGATATTATTCATTCATGATTTGATTGCAATATGATTTGTGTGATATTAAATTGTTGAATGAAATATATGTTTTGTTTTTCTGTAGAACCGTGACCTCAAAAAAGAATTCTTTGTGTTGATTAAAAACTTCAAATGACAATGGCAACATTTGAATTTGAAGTTTTTAATGGAAAAGAGGATTTTCCCATTTGGCAACAAAAAATGAGAGGGGTCTTAGTTCAACAAAGAGTGGTTAAGGCTATAATTGATGAATTTCCTGCTACTATGACTGATGATCAAAAGAATGAATCTGATAAACTTGCATATACTTCTATTATCCTTCATTTGTCTGATCAAGTTTTGAGAAAAATTGGTAAGCAAGATAGTGCTAAGGTCTTATGGCAGAAATTAGAAGAACAATACATGTCTAAGAGTCTATCAAATAAGCTTTTCCTTTTAGAGAGGTTCTTTAGCTTTAAGATTGATATGTCTAAGGATTTAGATGATAATCTTGATACTTTTAATAAGTTGGTTCAAGATATCACTAATGCCGGGGAGAAAGTTTCTGAAGAGTATAAAGCAGTTATTCTCTTGAATGCTATCCCCGAGGTGTATAAGGATGTTAAGTCTGCTATTAAGTATGTCAGAGATACCTTAACTCCTGATATTGTGATTAATTCTTTAAGAAGTAAAGAATTTGAGCTTAAAGTTTATAGAACTGGGAAGGACTTTGAGAGCGTGTCTGTGATGGGTAGACCTATGACTAGGCAAGTCAGTGGTCAGAATCATCAATGGAACAATTATAACAATTTTAAGAGGAAGGGGAAGGGGAGATCTAGATCTAAGTCTAGAAGTGGAAATAAAAAGTGTTATGGATGTGGTAAGACATGACACTTTATCAAGGACTGTTATAAGAAGAAGAATGAACAGAGAGATGCTAGAGTGTATGAGGGGAATGTTGTTAAACCCCTAGAAGAGACCACTGTTGATATGTATGTAGTGACAGAACCCACGTCTGATTTGAATATTGTCCACTGTGTGAGTGACAGTGATCAGTATAGTGAGTGGATTCTGGATTCGGGTGTACTTTCCATATGACCTCTAGAAGACATTGGTTAGAAAACTTTAAGGATCTTGATGGAAGAGAGGTGGTTATGAGTAACAATGCAGCTTGTAGCATTAAAGGAATTAGTAGTGTGACTTTGAAGTTTGACAATGGATATACCTTTACCTTAGAAAGGTTAAGGTATATTCCTGATTTGAATAGAAATTTGATTTCAATGGGTAATCTAGATGACATAGGCCTTCAAGGCCGGATGGGTAATGGTACTTTGAAAATAATTAAGGGTTCCTTAGTTATTTTCAAAGGAACCAAGAGAAATGGAATATATGTCACTAGAGTCAGTGTGGTTCAAAGTCACATTGCTGAGTCATCTAGTGTTGTGATGGATGATACCCTGAAGTGGCATAATAGGTTAGCCCATGTGAGTGAGAAAGGCTTGCATATTTTGAATAAGATAGGGGCTTTTGGTAATGATATGATTTCTAAGGTTCCATTTTGTGAGTATTGTACTTTAAGAAAACAACATCGAGTTCCTTTTAAGACTGATCAGCATAAGACTGCCTCTATCCTTGAGTATATTCATTTTGATCTGTGGGGTCCATCATCTACTACCACTCAAGGTGGTAACAAATATTTTTTATCACTGATTGATGATTTTTCAAGAAAAGTTTGAATTTTCCTTTTAAAATAAAAATCAGATGCTTTTGAAAAGTTTAAAAATTGAAAAACTTTAATTGAAAATCAAATGGATAAAAAGATCAAAGTTTTAAGAACAAACAATGGTCTGAAATTTTGCAATTCTGAATTTGATCAGTTGTGTAGAGATGATGGGATCCTCAGGCATAAAACTGTTCCTTATACTCCTCAGCAAAATGGAGTTGCTGAAAGAATGAATAGGACTTTGTTAGATAAAGTTAGATGCATGATGATTAGTTCGGGTGTTCCGAAAGTCCTTTGGGGTGAGGCTGTTATGACAGCGGTTTATATTGTGAATAGAACTCCTTCTAGTGTCTTGGATGGTAAGACACCTGAAGAGGTATGGTTAGGTAGATTATCTGATTATACTACTTTGAGGACTTTTGATTGTTCTGCTTATTCTCACCAAAGTATAGGTAAGTTGGAGCCTAGATCTCAGAAATGTGTTTTTATGGGATAACCTGAGGGAGTGAAATGATACAGACTTTGGGCTAGAGATGAGAAAGATATTAAAATGATAACTAGTAGGAATGTGACCTTCAATGACTATGATATGCCTTGTTTGAATAAGAGAGTCTCTAGTAATGTTCCTGAGTCGAATAAGAATGAGGAGACTAGAATGCAAGTGAGTTTGGATTATTCTCCTGAACAAGTTGAGAATGAGGTTGAGGGGGAGAATGACTGTGTTACTCGTGTTGAAGGTGGTGAACATGACTTAGGAGGTGATGTGGTTGATTCTCTAGGTGATTATCAACTTGCTCGTGATAGAGTTAGGATGGAGATTAGGGAACCCGTGAGAATGGGTCATTATCAATCCTTTACTGTTTTGTCTTATCAAGACTTAGTGTTTAAGGAGCCTAAAACTTATGAGGAGGCTATGAGTTGTCGACAATCAAATGAGTGGCTAGGTGCTATGGAAGAAGAGATGAGATCCCTTGTAAAGAATAATACTTGAACTTTGGTTCCTAAACCCAAGGATAAGTCTTTGGTATACTGTAAGTGGGTTTATAGTATTAAGGAGGGTAATTCTTCTAAAGAGCCTCTTAGGTTTAAGGCTAGACTGGTTGCAAATGGGTTTACACAGAAACTTGGTATTGATTATAATGAAATTTTTTCTCCTGTTGTGAAATATACTACTATTAGAGTCATGCTTGGTTTGGTTGCTCAATATGATTTCGAGTTTGAACAAATGGATGTTAAAACTGCCTTCTTGCATGGTGACTTGGATGAAACGATTTATATGAAACAATCTCATGGTTTTATTGATTCTAAAAAGCCTAATCATGTTTGTTTGTTTAATCGATCTTTGTATGGTTTGAAACAATCACCAAGGCTATGTTATATTAGATTTGACAATTATGTGTCTTCTATTGGCTTTGTGCGAAGTGCATTGTCTTTATTTTAAAAGAAATGATAGTAATGATGTGATTGTTTATCTACTTTTGTATGTGGATGTCATGCTGTATTGGATCGCATTAAAATGGCTTTTAAGATACTTGAAATGTTTTGCAAACTTAGGATTGCATTTTAAATTTTGTAAAGAGGATATTGTGTTGAAAGGGGTATGTGGATTCTGATTATGCTAGTAATAAGGACAATAAGAAATCTACAACTGCATATGTGTTTACTTTGTGTGGTACTTGCATTAGTTGGAAGTCTCAATTGTAGTTTATTGTTGCCTTATTTACTACTGAAGTTGTAAAAGAGTCTTTGTGGCTTAAATGCTTGTTATGTGAATTAAATGAATTGCATAATCATGTTTTTCATGATAGGACTAAACATATAGATGTTAGGTTGCATTTCATTAGAGATATAGTTCTTAAAGAATCTATTTTGTTTTAGAAAATCTCTACACAATTCAATCCCGCGGATATGGGAACTAAGGTATTACCTCTTTTCAAGTTTAAATCATGTTTGCAAATTCTAAAGATTGATACTGGGTAACTTTGTGTTTTGCAGGTACTAACCTTCTTGGTGTTGGTGTTGTGAATCTCTAATATGTTTGGAGGTTTATGGGATGGCATCAAGGGGGAGATTTGTTGAAATTTTGATACCATTTGTGACATTTGATTCTAACATTTGGGGCGATGATGAAATGGGTCTAGCCCAATTTTGTTGGAACAGATAAATTACCATTGCCCGATAACTCAAAACAATTGGCCCAAATACTCCAGCCCAAAATTCTAGACACATTAGAGCTGCTCTGGTCCGTGACTACAAGGGCTAAATTGTGGGCTCATTATTTGGCCCATTACTTGGGCCATTATAAAGCTGTTGGAGCATCCATTATTTGAAAATCAATTCATTTCTCTTGTTCTCGTGTGTCAGGGAAGTTTCTGGCGATTCCTTTCGAGAGCTTCTTCGTGACTCTCTTCTCCTTCTTTTCTTTGTGAATCTTGAGTGGATTTTAACTTGTGGTTTTAATCCTTGATCTTTGTGATTAGTGGCCTTAGTGGTTGTGTGGGAAAATGAGTGGGTTGTCCGGTTTGGCCGTGTAGCTTGTCTCGAGCCATTGAGTAACCAATGTTGTTTTAGATTAGGGATTTGCAGTAGTTTGTGGCTATTGCTTTGAACAGAAGGGTACAATGTCTATGTGAATATTATGAGCCCTAAAATGCAATGAGAATTCGTTTCTTGGCTACGAGATTTGTTCTGTAATTGTTGTTTTTTTGACTTCCGTTGTGCAATTATCCTTACAACAAGAATTTCAAATGTACAAGTACTTGATCAATAATGTCACATTTGAATATAAATTATTATTTGTTATTATGAAGCTTTTGTTTTTTCTTCATAATGTGTGGATTTTCTTAGAGTTAATGGAATTATTATTATAACCACCACGATGTCGAAAATTATGTCTAATTTAGCATTTAGCAACGTCCATGACTTTTAAGTATTGTAACGTTCACTTCAAGGAATGAAACAAAATAGTCAGACGACATTCATAATTATTCGCATTTGAATAATGTGAATAATGTCACACTTGAAAATAAATTATTTGTTATTATGAAGCGTTTGTTTTTTTTTTTTCCTTCATAATGTGTGAGTTTTCTTAGAGTTAATGGGGTTATTATTATTATAATCGCCATGATGTCGAAAATTATTTCGACTTTAGTGCCCATGATTTTTAAGTATTATCACATCCACTTCAAGGAATGAAACAAAATAGTCAGACGAGATTCATAATTATTCACCGAAAACTCATTTAGCCCCTGTTTGGTTTGTTAAAAATCAAATTTTTAGTAGATTTTGATAAAAATTAATGAAATATGTGGTTGAAAATGTGATAAAAGTTATGGATCCCATAAAATATATTGTTAAAATTAATTATTGATTTTGATTTAAATTTTTATCAATTTTTTTTAGTTAAACCAAACAAGGACTTAGTTTGTTTAACACAATGGGTCATAGTATCGATATGGTACGTTTGCGAATTTAGGAGCATCAGCTAAAATTATTTATATCATAAGAACTAACTTTAATAATATCGATTAAAAAATTATATGGAAATAAGACAAAGCCCCTGTTTGATCCTCATTTTTAGGGTAAAATGTATGATGAAATATTAATTTTTTTTAAAGAATATGTAATTAAAAAGTAAAGAAAAACTCTTAAAATACTTATATAATTATTTTATAATAGATGTGTGGTTAAAAATGAGTTTTGAAAAAATACATTCTTGAAAAAATAGGGCTCAAACAATAAATTTTGTTTTCCTTTATCTTTCACTCCAAGCTAAAATCAAGAGTCGGGGGCTATACCCTCCATCCAGAAAGGGAGACCCCACCCCCACGAAGTAGCAGAATCCAACTGCGCTTCTAAAACCAATAAAGCAACCCTAAATCAATTACACGCGAAAGCTCTATCTTGATCAGAAACCACTGTGTTTGTGCCGACAGTCCAACAAATAGGCAAAGTTTACGTGGTACCCTTTTTTTTCTTCATTTACATAGCTAAACATTTTGTAATCCCTACCCAATTAATTGGTTAATGCAAGAATGATTATTTTGCAAGAGTTCCATAATGACGTGATCAGTGTCATCCACATAATCACTTCATGATTAAGTCACTTGTGTCATTAAACTAATCGCTGTTTTCAAAGGCTACTGATAATGCGCCACATCCATAATTTTGTTTACCAAAAAGTTTTCAGACAATGTGTCTATTTGCTTCGTTGGTACTAAAATATTGAATGACGTTCTGCTAAATTATTATTCTAAAATGTTGATTGTGCAGAAATTTGCTCTTCAAGAGCAATAGTATAATATTCTTATAAAATATTAAATTTTATTATGCTCTTTGAGAGCAATACTTGAACATTCTCATAATGTGTAAGTTGTGTGCAACTTTCGAAGCAACAATAATGTATTCTTTTAGTATATTTATATGCTTATATTGTGATTTAATTAATTTTTAAAGAAATTATATATTTTCCTGGAATTCTAATAGAATGCACAATTGTTTTCTTCAAACAACAACATAATATTCTTCGGATACTCATAATATACATTAAAGTCGTCTTTCTCCTTAAAGGACAAAACATTATTCCATAATATTGATATCTAAACCATAATTCTTCACAAATATTAATATATATTCATTCGGGTTATAATTAGTTTGTATAAAGTCATGATTCTTCATGAACAACAACTTGTGCTTCTTCGGAAGCTACAAAATAACATTCTTAACAATTATTGACCTATAAAGATTTATTGTTAACGACTTTTACATTAGTGTTTGTTGATTTTGGGCTCCAAATCACATAGAAATCGGCCTAATTTCTCCACCAATCGACACCACAAAAAAACAATCAAAGCTCCAAACCACAACCACCAAAACCGACACCTTCCCAACAGGTTGCTCCAATGATTTCAGCCCACAAAGGACTAGGGATGGAAGATTACAGCCAAAGGAAACGGCCACAAAGGCTAGGTGGAGAAAAGGAACAAATGGGTCTTTCACAGGGAAGAGGTACACAGCCAAAAAGCACTAAGCAAAGACAAGAAAGCTCGTTTTATCTTCTTCTCAAAAAAGGGGCGGTTGCCAATCAATTCCACGCTCAAAATAGTAATGGGCAACCAAGATAAATATGTTAGGAATGAGTTGGGCTTTTAGGTCAAATAAAAGGCCCAATAAGAAAATGGATAAGTGGGCTAACACCTTAAAACTGTCTAAGGTAATGGATCGGGCCATGAGCAACACTAATGAAATTAGGCTATTTCAAATGACCCACTTAGGTTGTCAGAATGGTTCGTTCATTGTGATGTCGAAGTTTCACTTCAATCATCGGTCGAGGTTTATGAATTCTAATCTAAACTATAAAACCTATTTAACATCATTGTCCGAATTTATTGGGTGTCAAAACCCAACAAATCTCCACCTTAATTCCCAATAAATCTCCAAGCAATCAAAACACAAATTTTATACTTGAACAATCAAGGTAACCAATAAAATCGGTATCACAGACCTTACCTTGTGTTTTGCCTCCAAAACACATACCATACCTGCTCCATATACTTACCAGGGCTAAGGTCAAGAACACCCAAGTAGAAACAGATAATCACAATAATCAATCAAGAGCAAATAAACATGCGATGGAGATATCATATATGATAAAACAGATCTTTTAAAAACATGTTCACATAGAACAACAAATTAGTACAAAGTTAATCAACAGACCAACACATACGCAACAAACGCATAAATGACCTTATGAAGAAGATCTCACCACACTTATCCTATCACATTCCGTGTTGCTCACTCCTCGAGAACACATATCTCACCTCATCGTCCACCATACTCACTAGACTAATCACTCAAACAAACATGTCTAACTGGTAAGTCTATATAGATCCTAAGTTCTCGGGATAATTCTCTATCACCACATCACTTCTCCAACCTAAGTGGATAATAGGTCTCCACCTAACAGAAGTGATAGAAGTGTCTCTCTCGCACTCCACCTGATCAGGGTCTCTTATAGATAAAAGATTCCAACATTTGATCACTTCTCCACCGTGATCCAAATGTCACATCCACATCCCATAGTACAAACCACCAATGTACCCATGGATATCTATACTCCACCTTACCAAAAGACATACAACATACAACTAATGTATCCCACACCCACTATGCATGCAAACAATTAAACAAAGTAATAAGACCACTCCAATTCATGTCAATGTGCATATCAAAAACATTGAAAATGAACATATAATCATGCAACCGAATTAAGCAATCACACATGCAGAAATGATTACACACAGATGCACATGCAGTAACTAGGGGTGACACTCAGAAAGGCTCACAATGGTTATCACACGACCTCGTAGCCAAATCCGCCCCACCTCTCATCTTACTATTTTTCTTGGGACGGTCCCTAATGAAGTGTCCAGACTTACCACAACTGTAACACCGTCTACTATTGGACTTGTCCCAACTCTTTCTCTTCTTCTTACCACCCTTATCGCTTGAATCACTACTTTCTTGAACTCTACCCAAATTCATTTGCTTAAACTTCATTCTACTCCTCATCATATACAACTCACTAGTTCTTTTATCTTCTTTTTCAGCCTTAATCTCCATCTCCTTACTCTTAAAGGAATCTATGACAATCTCAGATGTTAAGGTGTCCCTACCGTACTTAATCGCATTCTCAACCTCTTTATATGAATTAGGCATGAAATTAAGCAAAATAATAGTTTTATACATTTCTGCACATTTTCACCACAATTAACGATATCTTGAATCAATTTGTTAAAAACATCCAAATTGTCATCAAGATCCTTTGAGAGATCTATTTTAAAACTAAAAAATGTTTCAAGCAAGTAAAATTTATTTGGATTAGATTTAAGAAAATACAAGTCCTCCAACTTTTTTCAATGTTCTTTGGTATAATGAAGTTTTCCAACTTTTCTCAAAACAGTGTCAGACAGATATAAAACAATTGAAGTGTATACAAATTCATCATATTCTTCTTTTTGTGCTTCTATAAAATTTTCAGGAAATTTGTCATCAATGGCCTTTAAAACTTTTTATTGAACTAAAATCATCGTCGTCTTTTGTTATCAAATTGAGAAATCCCCTTTCCTGTTGAGAATCTCAATTTCAAAATGTGAAGACATTTTAAAAAATATAACAACCAAAATTGCACAAATAGGTCACATAAAGTAATCATAAGGCAACAATATACACAGTTCTAGATTATCAGGGAGGTCCACCACCTTAGATCAAGGGAATGTTCAAACATGTCAAATCTAGGTGTTCTAATAGGATAATCAATGCAACACAAAGATATATAAACAAAAAATTCAAAATTTCCACACAATGCAATCTCACACAGTGACTAAATAACCGTTATAGCACAAAAGCAATTACGGATATGCAATCAAATTCAACACTTCAAATAAAGCAAATAATTCCTAAAATTCTAGCACAAGCAATGGTTATCCTTTTACGGTAATCCCAATCCTAATGTCACCCCCACACGATAACATGCTGATGCTGGAATTTAAAAACGAGATAAGTCAATTTACCATAGCCGGACCTATCTGAGTCAGTAAATTACGAGAGATGTGAATTTATTACTTTAAGACCGCAATTTATGGTATAAAGTAATTCAGTAAATGTTTTTCAATTTCGACTGTCGTATCACCAAGGGCAAAATTGTCCAAATTTTCCTGCGTAACTTGAAACACTAAACCAAAAGTATCAGTACGTTCAGGAAATCAAGCTTAATAACCTGCCTGAAGAAATCCTCGTCTGAAAACGCTCCACGCGTGTGGGCCTAATGTATCGGTCAGTCAGGTGCGCCTCTCTTTGCTGAGCGTGCCGATGGTCTTGGATTTTCCAACAGGTCACTAGTTCGGCTAGAAAACAAGAATGAAGGTGCGATTTTTCTTGAAAACAATCTGGACAGTTTTTCAACAGGTTTTTCTACTGATTTTGGCCTAAAAAACTCATCAACTCGCTCTGATACCAAATGTTGATTTTGGGCTCCAAATCACATAGAAATTGGGCTCAGTTTGACCACCAATCAACACCACAAAAGAACAATCAAAGTTCCAAACCACAACCACCAAAACCGACACCTTCCCGACCAGTTGCTCCAATGATTTCAGCCCACAAAGGACTAGGGATCGAAGATTATAGCTAAATGGAACAATCACAAAGGCTAGGTGTAGAAGAGGAACAAACGAGTCTCTCACAGGGAAGAGGCACACAGCAAAAAAGCATTAACCAAAGACAAGAAAACCGATTTTCTCTTCTTCTCAAAAAGAAGTGGTTGCCAATCAATTCCACACTCAAAATAGTAATGAGCAGCCAAGATAAATATGTTAGGAATGTGTTGGGCTTTTAGGTCAAATAATAGGCCCAATAAGAAAATGGATAAGTGGGTAACACCTTAAACCCGTCCAAGATAATGGGCTGGGCCATGAGCAACACTAATTAAATTAGACTACCTCAAATGATCAATTTAAGTTGTTGGAATAGTTCGTTCATTGTGGTATTGACATTTCACTTCAATCATCGGCCGATGCCTATGAAATCTAATCCAAACTATAAAATCTGTTTAATATAATCGCCCGAATTTATTAGGTATCAAAACCCAACAGTGTTCAAATGTAATATTTTGTTCTTTTTTCTAAACAATACAATATTTGTCTGAAATATTCATCTTCATAATTCATGCTTTTTTTTCGAGTTATATAATATTTTAATAAATATTGATATTTAAGGTTGTTCTCTACGGGAGTGACAATGCATTATTTCATGGAATATTGATTGAATATAAATCGTTCTTCTTTGGGAATAATAATGCAATATTTTTATGAAATAATGATTTAATATAATATTTTTCTTCTTCAGGAGCAATGCCACAATACATAACTTAAATTACTTTATAATAAATTTTCATAATACCAAAATCACAACATCAAAATTCTCATGATTTTTTTTCTTTTGAAGAGATTTTTTTTTAACGCAATTAGCTAAAACTCGTGTTGATAACATGTTATAAAACTAAGAGAACCCAGAAAAACAATTGAAAGAAAATAATATAGTCAAAATTCAAGCGTGTATTTCATTTCGACATGTCAACGAGTCGAGCCGAAAAGAAGTTCGGACTTGGCTCGAGCTTTTTTGGGTCCGAGCCGAGTCGAGCAAAGCCCGGCGAAAAAAAAAATTAGGCTCAGCTCGAGCTATTTTAGCTGCGTGCAGGCAGCTTTTTTTTAATTTTTTTAAATTTATACATGCAGCTCATACGGGCCAGAGTCGGGCTCAACTCGAGCTTTTTCCGAGCCGAGCCCCGAGTCGGCGAACTTTTTTGCCATACTTAATTTCATTATAATAATAATTCATTTATATTATTCAATAACAATTCCAACCAAAGTAGAATACACTATTTTAGGATAAAATAAAATCTATCTAAGAATCTTGATAAAACTAAAATATTCATTAATAATTATAACATAATTTAAAAATATTTTTTTAGCCAATAGTAGATAAAATCTACGTATCAGTAAATATTTCTAAAAAACAAATGATTAGTTAAACTTATAAAATAATCACAGCGGACCCAAATGGATCGTGTCGGGTCAAATGACCCCAAAAATTTTTAATTTTTAATTTTTGAAAAAATGTAGTTGTTTTTACGGGATGCCAAATGAAACAAATGGAGTTGAAATATTAGGAGATGTTCTCTTTGCTGTTTTCGGACCGTTTTCTGTTTTCGATTTTTCAAAATAGTGAAAATGCATTCTTTTTCCCATTTTCGAAAATGAATTTTCAAAAAGTTCACCAATATAATATTTGTTTTGAACAACCTTATCTGGTGCCTTTGTTTCATAATTCATTTGTGGAATTTTCCCAAGATTAGGCTTTTCAAATTTGCTGATTGCTTTCATCGTTATTAGCTTTGTTAATTTGTTTTGCTTTTTTCATCTTACAGAAGACAAAAGGCAGATGGTTTTGTAAAGGCAGGAGGTGAAGACGCATAAACAGGGGTGAATTCAGCACCTGGCCAGTCCCCGCGGCCGCCCGGGCTGGATCCGTCGGAAGTAAATTTTTTTTGTTGATAATAGATATCTGTTTTAGATATATAATTGGTCATTCAATTTATATTCAAACTTCTCATGTATCTCGGTTGGTGAGGAAGTGTCTATTTATGCTTCATGTCTTGGGTTTGAATCTTCCAACCAACTTTTTATGAAATATTTTTAGTTCTATTTGTATTTGTCAAAATTGATTAATAAAGAAAGGTTTTGAAGTTTCAAACCTGGGACCTCCATTTAGCAATTTGAACTCTGGACCATAACGGCAACTGCTAAAGCTTTTACAAAAAATTCATAAAATAATATATATTAAGTTTTTCGGTTTTGATGCAAATCATGCAATTGCTATTATAAAATTTCACATCCATGCCCTTCCTTTGAATTATTCAAAACTTGGATATGATGTAATTTGATGAGGACGGCTAATTTTTATCACATAATTTTATCTGTTTAGTTTGAACAAAATAATTGTTACATTTAAATTTTAGGCTTTGTTGATTCCCATTTTTTTGAAAATACATTTTTCCTTTTTTTTAACCGCACATTCTCTAATAAAATAATATTCCATATAAATTAATTCTTTTCTTATTTTTAACTACACATTTTCCATCAAATCACTATTTCAAAATGTATTTTTTGCAAAAATGAGCATCAAACGGCTCTTAATATTTTATTGCGGTCGACGGGACGGGTCAAGTGGTCAACGACCGCCCGTGTTGACTTAGAATCCTAGACTCGCCCCTGCGCAGATGTGTGTGTTATGTGCTTTTCATGTTTGGCAACTTGGTCTATGATGTCCTTAACTTCTTTGTTGTTTCCTTTGTTATTAAGTCATTTCCATTATTGTTACTTGCAGTAATCAAGAATGGCTGCAATTTATTTGGATAGACAGCAGCTGATTTGTTATTCACCCTTGAAAGTTGCCTTCTAAATTCTAGGCTACTCTTTCCTAGTTCAAAATCCTGCCCAGAATTCCATTGTTTATTCTTGTTATTATGTGCTTGTCACTTGGACGTCATCTCTACTATCCAATGCCAAACTGTATCTTCTATTTGATGCTGTTATGACGTTTTTACATTTTCATCTAGTTATTATGTATCTCAAATGAACTGAATGTAACAAAGTCTTTGGGAACAATGTTTAGTTTGTTGGCATCGAAACATTTGGGCGCATTTTCAATGTCCCGGTATAAATACATAAAGCAGTGCAACTTCTCTATGACTTTTGCTCAAGACTATTGAAGGTGGAAAAAATCTACTCTTACAGAACTATTCATTATAGAATCTTTACAGAAAAATTTTATTTCCAAAAATACCCTTTATATAGAATTTTGCATCTAAGGCCATTATAAGAATATAGAAAACTCCAATTAAGTCCTTAGAAATACAAAAATTCATGAGAAGTCCTAAAACTCATACAATTAGAAAAATTTATAAAGAATTAAGATATAAATTAACTCTAAGATTGTATATATCCATAATTAATAACAGATTAAAAAATTATGAGTTAAGAAATTACATAGAATATACAACTAACTAAAATTAAATTCCGCCGTATCTGCGCACTCTGGTATAAATAGTATCAGAGTCATGTTACGAACCTAAAATAATGATGAACATAATGGATGAAGAAAATATAATTGAAGAATTTTTGGATAAAATAGGAAAACATAAAAAACCAAGCTATCCTTATTTACTTAAAAATAGTACAAATGAAAGTTTTGAAGATGTACACAAAAGATTAGAAAATTTAGAATATAATCTACAAATAGGAAATGCTCTTTTAAATAATAATCTTAAAGGAAAATATAAGATTATAATTAATCCACCTTTAGATTATAGGATAACACAAAAAGATGAAAATAAAGGAAAAAATCAAGAGATAAATCAATATATGATTACAGAAGTTGAAGAATTAGAAAAAAATTCTTAGAATCTACTAGCGAAGAATATAATGAATATAAAAGATAGTTTGAAGAATTAACTGAAAAATTGGAAAATATAAAAATGAATACTAATCCAACATCTAGTTATAATATAAAACCAGAAGACTTTAACAGTGATGAAGAATATGAAAAATGACTTCCTCATCACCCAATACCCAATAAGGATGGTCTTAATCAATATAGGAAGACACAAAAAAGATATACTGAAAATGTAAGAAAACAATCTGTAAAAGAAATAAGTCATATGAAATCTTATAATGAACCAATTCATACAACATGAATATGATTTTATCTTGATTGTGTAGATAAAGATAAAGCTATAGATATATGGATGAAAAGTACAGACTTAGCTATACAATTTAATAAATGGGAAACATATACAGTCTTTGGATTTATAGAACACACATTCAGAGGAATTGCATCTGAATGGTGGAGAAAATTACCAGAAAATATTAAAAGAAAAATAAAGTATGGAGAAAATACAACTGAAACATTAGATAATATAAATGCCTTAAATGAACAAAATATACAAGAAATATTAAAAAGACTTGAAAGAGCCTTAAGAACAGAATATTTAGGACATAGATTCAGTTTTGATGAAGAATTTAGAAAATAAGAAGAATATAATGTAGGACCAATAGCAATGAAAAATCTAAAAATATGTGACATGTGTGAATTAGATAGGTATACGTGTAAGTTTGAAGAAATATATTACGTATTGAACCAAGGAGATTACCAAGAAAATAAACCAATGTTAAGATCCTATTTTACAAAGTTACCATTCCCCTGGGGATTTAAGTATTAAAAGAATATGAAAAAATATTACCAGCTAGAGAAGAATAAGGTATAAAATTAGATAGTCTTGAAACTAGGATTGAATTTACAAAGCGAATGATAAGTACTTGGTGTAGAAAAGTTTTAGAAAATAAGAAACCATATAAGATAAGAAAAAATTCTTTGTGCTGTTACAAAGATTTAGGTCAAATTGAACAATTTGGATGTTATAAAAAGAAATATAAGCCATATAAGAAATATAAAAGAAAATTCAAAAATTATAAAAGGTTTAAGAAAAGAAGTTTTAAACCAATTAAAAAATATTTTAAGAAAAGAAATTGGACTGCAAAGCCCAAGCCAAAATATATCAAAAAAATGTAGATATTTCATCTGTAATGAAGAAGGACACATGCCACTCAATGTCCTAAAAAGAAAGATAAACAGAATGTAAAAACTCTTAGAATTTATGAAGAATTCAAAGATGATAGTGATATAGAACCAATTGAATATTTTGAAGATTTAAGTATTGAATGCAGTAGCATTTATGAATTAGATACATCCTCATCAGAAGAAGATTCTGAAGAGATTGTATATATGAATCAAGAAATACAAGAAATAGAAGTAGAAATAACTGAGGAAGTTGAAGACTCAGTAGAAGGAATAAACCAGAAAATTACCTTTGATATTAAAAAATATAAAGGAATAACCAAAAAGATACTAGATTTACAAGAAAAAAGATGTATTTCATCAAGGATTCTTAGGAATACTACCAATAGTAAATAAAACAATTGTAAATATGAATTATAGAGAAATACCAATTTATATAGAAGATATAATGAGAAAAATAAGAATTCCTATAATCACAAAAGATTGGGTAAAACAAAAGTTATCCAAAATACCAGAAAATGTAAGGAACAAACTAAAATTTATTGAGATAGGAAGAATACAAGTTATGGTAAAAGGATACTTTAGAGAATGTATGAATATACCAATAGAAATATATTGTATGGATAATAGAATCTTACAAGATCTTGTAGATGCTCTATTAGGAACTATTGTAGAAAATCTAGTTTATCAAAAGATAATGTTCACAGTAAAACAAAACTATGCTATTTCAATAATTGATGAAATATAGATTCAAGTTTCAATCTATACTATAGAATTGGAAACTTAAAAATGCCACAAAAAAGTAAAGCTATTAGTATTAGCATAAAATCAATTTTTGCTTTTAGTACTAGCCACCATAACAATCTGAGGAAAATAAGTGATAACATTATCATACATAAAGATTTTAGAGAATTAGCTGAATATATACCTCCTAGGAAATATCAAGAACATGAAGTAACCATACCAGAACAGATAAAGCTTGATTTTCACAAACAAGAAAGAAAAATCAATTCTGAAGGAAAATTGATAAGAAGAAATAGTATGCGTCTAGAATGAGATAATCTTATTACAAGATTCTCCTCCAGACAAGCTCTAGGATGAGTCATAATAGAAAACTAAGTATTGCTGAACCAACAAGTTTACAATACTATATCAAAACTAGATATATTAATCAAGAAGGATACAAGAAGAATCTTCTTATCCTTATAGATACTGGAGCAGATAAAAGTCATATAAATGCTAAATTTGTTAGCTATTTAATAGACTTTGAATTACCAAAACCATATATGTTTAAAGATTATTCGGGAAATAATCTTTAAATAAGAAAATATGTAAAATTTCCCCTTATATTTATAGGAGAAGATCAAAAAGAATTTACTAAAGAAATAATTCTATATAAAGATGAATTATATGGAGTCAATCGTTCACCTATAATGTTAGGAATGAATTTCCTTGAAAAATTTAATCATTACAAAATTTGTCAAGGATATTTAAAAATAACAATTGATGATAATTCAATCATCATATCAAGAATACATGAAAATATGAAATCATTGTTATCATGGAAAGAGTAATTAGTACCAATTCCATGAGTCCATATATTGAAGTTATACTCAATATAAGAAATTATTGTAGAATTAAATTTCATACTTATCTAGATACTGGAAGTACAATAAGCTTATGCTTACCAAATGTACTACCATATGAGCATTGGAAATATGATTCAAAAAAGGTTGTCACCTCTACAATAGGAGGTGGAAACAAGATAATATACATCAAATATGCTACACAAGTACCTTTTCTTATATCCTTTAGAGAAGTATTTGTTGATACAATATATATGTCACCACAATTGGATGTGATATTTTATTAGGACAAAACTTCCTACTAAAATATGCACCATTTACACAATATGTTGATAGATATATGTTCACAACTCTTTGTGCATATAAGATATTTACACAAAAAATCACTAAAGCTATTAACATAGCATATAAAGAAATTAAACATCAGAGCTCCTCAACCCAGCGTGGTGGATGTTGGAGTACAGAAAAATTCAAACCAATTACAGTTTTGAAAATGACAACAGAAAATAAGTTAGAAAAATTGAAAAAATAAATTTCTGAAACTTATTCTGAAAATCCATTAGAAAAATGGAACACAGATAAGGTAAAAGCAAAGATAGAACTAATTAATTCAGACACTTTAGTAAGAGTTAAACCAATGATATATAGTGTAGAAGACCAAAATGAATTTAAGGTCCAAGTAAAAGAATTGCTAGAAGCCAAACTAATCAGGCCTAGTAAAAGCCCACATAGCAGCCCAGCCTTTATGGTTAGAAAACATAGTGAAATAAAAAGAGGAAAAGTCAGGATGGTGATTAATATAAAAAGCTAAATGAAGTTACTAAGTTTGACGGATACTACTTGCCTAATACGGACACCCTTATTAAACAAGTACAGAATAAAAATATATTTTCAAAATTTGATTGTAAGTCACGATTTTGGCAAATCGTACTTACAGAGGAAAGTAAACCATTAACTGCATTTAGTACCCCTAATCCTTTAGGACAATATGAATGGAATGTAATGCCATTTGGATTGAAAAATGCACCACAAATATTTCAAAGAAGAATGGATGAGGTAATCAAATCAATCACTCATTTTTGTATTGTTTATGTTGATGATTTACTTATTCATTCAAATGATATAAATGAACATATTGAACATCTTGAGAAATTTTGTTATATTATGAAAAAGCATGGTATTACACTTTCTCAAAAGAAGGCTGAGATAGCCAAAACAAAAATAGAATTTCTTGGATTATACATAAAAGAAGGAGAATTGCAACTACAATCTCATATTGGTGAAAAATTTCAAGAATTTCCTGAAAAAATCAAAGATAAAAAATAGTTACAAAGTTTCCTTGGTATATTGAATTATGTTGAAGGATTCATTGAAAATTGTGCCAAAACTAAAAAATTATTTTCTTCCAAAATTAAGGAAAAATGTAATGTGGTCTTGGAAAGAACAAGATTGCAAAAATATAAGGAAAGTAAAAGAGGAATTAAAAGGTTTGCCTAAACTTGCAATTCTACAAGAAGAAGATTTCTTTATTCTTGAAACTGATGCTTCAGATAATTACTGGGGTGCAGTATTAAAGGTTAAAAAAAATCATAAAGAATATAAGTGTGAAAAGAATTGTTCTTGTCCCGAGATACTTGCAGGATATACATCAAGAACATTCAAAGAAGTCGAAACAAGGTATGAAACGAATAGAAAATAACTCATTGCTGTCAAGAGAGGAGTACAAAAATATGAAGATTATTTATTGCCAAAGAAGTTCTTAATTAGAACTGATAATACTCAAGTTAAAGTATTCTTGAAAAATAATGTTGATTCATCTATTGCTAACAGATATATTATTAGAATTCAAATTTGGTTTTCTTATTTTAAATTTGATATTGAATATATAAAAGGAAAAACTAACTTTCTTTCTGATTATCTTAGCAGGGATGGAGCTAGAACAACTAAGGACGAAAGTCCAAATTCTTGAAATAAAAGTTTCCTACTTGGAAGCACAAATGCAAAATATTCAAGATAGTCTTCGAGGCAAAAATATAGCCCTTGAGGCAGAAGTAACTTGTACCAAGTCTAGTATCCCTTCACCGGGACTTGTGAATACTAGCGCTCTTCCCGAGGATAAAGGGAAAGACAAGAAAACAATAGGAACCCCTTCACAGGGAATACTCAAACCTATTGTTGGTAAAGAAGATATAAAAACCTCTATCAGGGATTTACAAGATATCACAATTAGCGATGATAGCTCTTCATCAAGCCAGAAATTACCAAAATTAACTATTGAAACTATTGATCCAAAAGATGTTTTCAAGATATGACATGGAATGAAAATACCCAAAAAGAATAACTATGAAGAAGTAATATTCTTTCTTGTCATTTTTAATATTTTATCTGATTGGTACCTTGAAATAGGAAAGTAGATGAGAACTCTCCACTATGGAAAATACAACAAGATAAACTTTTATCCAGAAACCCCAGCCAATTGGGTAAGAAATTGTTTTGAAATAAGAAGTATACTATGTATATATCCTAACAAGGACCTCAGAGAGATAGCTCAACTCCCAGCAGACGTCAGAAAAGTAATTAAGAGATATACATAGATTGTCAAAAGTATATATATATATGGAATGAGATCCTATTCTTGAATATATGCAGTCATCGTTCCATGTTATAAAATTGGGACTCACAAACCAACATTTTTTATCAACCAGTCAAAAGGTTGTTAAAAATGGATATCAAGATATCATTAATATGATGTTCTACAGAAGAGCAAAAGAGTATAAAGAAATATTCGAACATGTAACTCAGTTAATTACTGAGAAAGAGAAGATATGTATCTATCCATCTGAATAATATATAATTTATTCTAATGCAAGGATCCCTACAAAAGACGAAGACATGTATCTTCTTGACAATTTACTCTCCACTATAATCTCAAATCAAGTTAATGGATCAGAAGATATGTCCAAAGAACTATGCAAAATACTCTGGGATTACAGTGATCATCATTACGAGCACTATGTTGTGGAAGATATGAGTCAAGGAGCATCCCTCAACAGTGAAGAATTTCCTGCTGAATTCTTTGAATCAAGGATGGAAAAATAATCAAGACAAGATATTGACCCTTTATCACTACTTTAATAAAGTAAATTATTAAAGAAAAACTGTGGTCACTAGAAGATAGAAGATAATACTAAGAAGTCTTTGATCATCCACCCACCAGTAGGTCATATGTCACAATCCATTTCAAAAGATGAAGCCAGCTAACAAGAAATAATAGAAGAAATTCGTGAAGATAAGATTTTGATTTCACTACCTAACAAAAGATAGTGGGATAATAGCTATAAATATAAGATTCCTTATCACTTAAGGAATGACTCAAGATCTCTATAAAAGGAGGAATCAAGATCCAGAGGAAGGCATCTCGAAAAAATCTTGGAGAAAAACACATCTCAAGTTCTCTTCTTTAATCTGTATACACCACTTGTATTCAGAAATATTGTTAGATAGTTTGAAGATAGCAAAACTTGTAATAAGGTAATCACTTATGGAGTTCTAAACTTCATAAGGTGAGTACTAAAGGTATGTAAATATAGTGTGTAAGCATGTACTATTTCAGTTTATGAATATAAAGATGAAGTTTGTTATATTTAACAAAGCTTTCATAAAAGGATTTCGTTAAGTTTCTCATAATTTCTCGACAGTACAGATAGAGATTTTAAAAGATTTTCAAAACATTATTTTTGAATGGATGTTAGCCATGCCAAAGTACCCGTTTTGGATTAATGTTTTAGGGGAAAAAAGCAGATTTCTAAAAAAATTGTAGTACCTTGTGTGTGAGTTTATCTTTTAAAATCTCGTTCTAAGTAAGAACTTGTTTTTAAAAAGAGTTTGGATAGAGGTGAAAACAGAGACTCTAAATACTGTGAGATAGCGTCTGTGGAAATACGGCTAGTTCTCTAGAGTGAGAAATGTAACTTTAATTGAAAAGCCTTTTGCGGAAGTAGTTGTGGACCCAAATAATTTCAAAACATTTTAAATATTCATCTGATTCAGAAAATTGATTAAGTACATGCAAAACAACTATAAAGACATACTGGAGGGAAAACCTGATTATTTCCATTGATTACTGTCAGTCATTTACATGCTTTTATATGCTTATCTTTACATGATTATTCTCTAATTGTTATGAACACTTCACAAGCATCCACATCTAGTAATGATAGCCTTAAGCTTTACTTAAATAATGTAGATAATTCATTTTTATTAAGATTAGTTAAAAAATCTGAAAAAGTATTCCCTGCTGGCCAAGAAAACCTTAAGAAAATATATCTTGATATATATTATGCTTGCAAACATAATATAAGATTTGATCATATAGAAACTAGTAGAAGAATAAAAAACATAGAGAATATAATAGTTGAATATAAAAATATCGAGGAAGAAGTTTCAGAAAGAATTATTCTGGGATATATAACTAAAATAGATCAACCAAAAGCCTTTGAAAGATTAACAAAATACAGAGAATATTTAGGACAAATAAATTTTTTTAAGAAAATATTATATAATCATGATTAGTTTTAAAATCCTACTACCCAAAGTAAAAGAATTATAAATAGAAATCCTAAAAAATCTAACAACTAAAAGAAGTAGAACTTATTCTGCAATTTATTTCATTAAGGGCAAAAAAGACATTTTAAATCTTTCTGTCAGCTTTTTGACAAGAATTTTCTGTAAGTCTAGCATTACTCATTGAAGATCAGAGTGATGGAGGACATCGAGTGGAAAAGAAATTAATTAGACGGCAGCTTCTTTAGTAATTTTCACTAATGGTTAATAAAACGAGTCATCTCAAATGTTGTAAGAGAATTAAATGACCAAAATTTATATGTTATTTAATACTATATTAACATTAAATTATTAAAATTTATTGCATAATTAGATTTCTTGAATAAAATATTATAAAAAAAATATTCTTAGAATTTCAAAGTAAATGCGTTTTCCATTTTTATATTTTGAGAAATAGTTTTTCAAAAAAACAAAAAGAATGTATTTTCAACAATTTCAAAACAGACGCTCAAAACACAAAATACGAAATGAATTCAAAAATTAAAATACAAAACTGAAACACAAATAGAACATGTCATTATATTCTTAACCATTTCGAATTGTTCATGACCTAATTTCTCTCTCGTTAATAGCCAGCGAAACGGTCAATCATAACAAAAGTTATGGTGCGTCAAAATTTGTCGTTCTAAACTAGTATTATGAGAATTTCTATAATATACTAACTCTAAAAATTTGTCGACGATCGTACGCTAACCAAATCCACAAATTGTTTACGTCATTTAGAAGCCCATTTCGAGAACTACATCATAGTTATATCGAATAGTCCAAACGAATATCGAAAATAGTTAAACGCATGTCTCAAAAGGCATCTAACTCATCTTTTCTTTAAAAATATCTCAGTTATTTCATTAATGTTTATTATTTTTGCACGACAAATTTCTCAATATAATTTACGAAATTTTACATGGAGCATGACGTCAAAAATTTAAGGATCGTTTCATATTAAATATAATATAAATTACTTTCGAATTACATTTTCATTTCATTTATTTCCTAGATTAAATTTGAACTTTATTTCAAATCATTTATTTCCTACATTCAATTTGATTTACTCATCGTCGGCTCAATATCTGTTGAGGTGGTAAAGAAAACTATACAAATAACAAAATTCATTTGACAATATTGATAATGATATAATTATATGACGTTTTCAAATTATCAAAATGCATATGTTACAATTGTAATAGTTTATTGATTTATTTTCATTAATAATAAGTTATTTTTTAAAAAAAAATTATATTTTAATTGTTGACCCTACAATGTAAAGAGTCCGGGTCCGCCCCTGTAAATAATTATTGAACTTAAACTTAGCCTAACAAACATATATCTTAGAATTACATTAGAAGTGTGAACTATGCCAATTTGACCTCATTTTATAGTCGAATTGAGCGAACTCCACTATTTGGATCAAAGTGAAAAACATTCAATACAATGTTAATGTTATATAGAACCATTGATATTTAAAACTAATTTAGATGACGGTGTTTAACATGTCCTATTAAATTAACAATAAATCCTTACATTTAATTGAACCTATTATTAAACACCACAAAGTGATACAGTGTTCACTAGACCTTGACGTGTTTCATTAACTTTACAACTTTAGTTTATGTCTAAAGCTTTTGGTTACCTTTATAATGTTTCAAACATTATTTCATGTTCTACTTTGAAGCATTTTTATCAGTTATTTATGGATTCCTTCGCCTTTAAGCATTTAGGGATAACGTGCGGGAGAATATACAAAATGATTCTTCCACACACATAGACAGTACTTTGGTTAAAAAGCTTCCAGCATGCATGCATGCATGAATGTAATCGACAATTCCTATTTCCATATCGTACCCTCATCGCATATCCTTGGGTATGCTTGTCTTTCATTCGATTTTTATTATGTTGCTACTAGCTTACAATTTAAAGTCTTATTCCAATGATTTTGTAATTAGAAAGCCTTATTTCCAAAGTATCTTGAATGTGTAAAAGTTGAATGCCAATTAGGGCGATAATTTCTAGATGTAGCTCGAGGACCTACTTCACAAGATCTTCGATACGCAGAAATACATATTTAGTTATAAAAATGCATGATGATACTTTTGGTTTCATTGTTCTCGGAATCGTGAATGATCAAATTATTAAAAAAATGCGGTAACAACAATGGAATTGATCCTAATTTCTATCATTAGCTTGCATATAAATATTTTATCCCCGTTATACGAATCTTTTGATGTACGCATTTACGTGTATTGACAGTTCGAAACACAAATATGTAATAAAAGAAATGCATCATAGTAAAATTATAAATGCATGCCTTTACAAAAAGAATTGACAATTTCTTCACATTAGACAAAAATAAAGTGGAGATGGGTGGAATCTTTGTAGCTTCCTTTTTCCATTCTCTTTTTTAAGTTTTGTATTGGAGTCCATGCTCCTATCTCACACCTTTTTCAAAGAGTTTCCTTTAGAATAAAATCCAAATAATTTTTTGCAGAAAAGATAAGCAAAGATAGAAAGGCAAGTTGATGTCCACCATGAAAATATGGCAAGCTAAGGGGGGGGGGGGGGGGGGGGGGGGGGGGGATCAAAAGTAGCAAATCCTAGCTAGAAATTTCTTGGAGATTTTGTTATTTCATTTACCTGCAAAAAGCAAAAGTGTCCAATTAATTATTTAATCAAGTATTTTTTAGTATATTACTGAAATAATTTAGATGAAGAAAAAGTAATGTACGTAGTTTGTAGCAAATTACCGTTTCCCCCAAAGAGCCTTCTCATGAATACGAAGAAGATGATGAATAAAGCAACCCCAGCTAACAGTCCAATTATTATAGCAAATGTTTTCTCCCCTTCATAGTTTGACGAATCTGTAAAGAAAAAGAACCGTAGAAATCATCCATATGTATATATAGGATGCATGAACATATACATGCAGAATAGTATTAAAGAAGAATAAAGTTCGAATTTTGTTTTATGTAACGTTCAATTCTATCTATTATTGTTATCATATATACGATAACTTCAATTCCGGGCGTGAAATGATATCAGGAGGCAGAACTTAACTATGCCTAGGACTTCAAGAATTTGAACCACCCATTGTTTTTCATAAAGTCGACAAGTTGAAGCTAATTTATATGTGGTACATATTGGCCAAGGATGACAAGAACTCATAAATGGTCCAAAAATAAATTAATGAAATGACAATTCTTCTTGTATTTTCTTTCCTAGCCTACCATATGTACCGAAGTTCTAAGCGTGCATAATAATCATAACACAAAAATAAGCACATTTGACTCAAGAATTGCTTAAACGTACGTTACGTACCATGGTTGGATCTTGCATAAACGTGAGCTCCACTTGTTGAGTACCTAGCATAGCACTTGGCCAAGAACATGCCCCCAAAAACAGCGCCACCGCACTCACCTTTCAGCCGCCTAATCGCCTCCGTCAAACAATCCTGGCACTGGCCCATACTCAAATCCCCCACACATTGCGCCACCCCCTGAACATCCTCGGCGCCACCCACCCTGTAGGCCCCACCTCCTCCATTCAAGCCTGCTAGCACCGCATCACGGCGGCTCATTTCATCATTATTAAAACCATCAGACGGTCCACATTTCTTCATCACAGCAGTCTTGTCCTCTACCCCTATGAAAGTAGCATTGTCATACTTCACAAAGCACCCTTCTAACTGTATGGATCCACCGCATGTTTGCGAGCACAATGAGCCGAGTCGAGTCACTGCTTGCGCCACGCAGGTGGCGCAATCAGGCATGGCTAAGTCACCTCGACATTGGTACAGACCGTATACTATGTCCTGTGGGCTTGACCCCATGACAGTGTACTTGTTGTAGGAGGAGTAAGTGGCTGAGTTCACTAGGGAAGTGAGGAGTGAGTCGAGGTTCGACTCGTATGGCGAGTCTGGTGAGTACTTTATCTGTGAGCAGCCACCATAGACGAAAGAGTTCAAGGAGCTGGAATGTGCAAGAGTGAAGAAACACACGAAAATATTAAGAAACGTTAGGGTTTGAAGAAGATGATGAACTTTTTTTGCCATTTTTACAGTGGGAGAGATGTTATAGGAAGTGCAAATCAACGGCGATCGACAGTTGCATACATCAATCTAAGAAGGTTTATATGCTCTCCGGGTCTTCTGTGAGTGCGCATAGAATGGCCGCATCAACGAGTATTTAAACAAAAATTTGTTTTTTTTTTTATTTTTTAAATAAAGCTATTTAACAATAAATTTAGACCTCCAAACTTTTTTCTCGAAAGGACATTGTATGTATATGGGACCAGCCTTTTCCCTAGCCCTCAATATATTATTTTTGAAAAAACGCGTATTCATTTGTATATATAAGAAATTATGGGTTAATGTAAATGGTCAATCAATGATCGATCAATTGTTATATAAGAACATTTGACCATCAATTGGAAGAAATTACGGGACATGTAAAGGATGGATCAATCATTTTCATCTCCGTCTCGTCGAATATTTTTGTCACATTACCTCGTACACATACTCGATGAAAGCAGGATGGCATGGGGCGGGGTGGGGCACCTACCCCATTTATCTCCCCATTAATTTTTTTTTATTTTTTTATTTCTTTAGTTAGTAAATATTATTATTTTTTTCCAATTTGTTAAAAAAAACTTACGTTCTCTTTAAAAATGATGAAAAATCTATTTTTTTAAAAAAATAAATTTGAAATTAACTTTAAACGGGACGTATAAGGGGATGTGGACTACATTTCCCATACCTACTTTGGGGTAATGATTCTCATCCCTTTTACCTGATTAAGTGGATAGTCTCGGTTCCATTCGAGGCTCCACCGCACGAGTATCGAGTGGGTCAGTTTTTTTTTTGTCATCCATAGTGTGTTTATTCAAAAACCTTTGAACTTTTTAGAGTGTAAGAATATGTATACAACTATATTCGATTATATTTTTTGTGATCACGTAATCCTGTAGTAGTTTTGGTTTGGCTTGATGTATGTCAAATTTGATATCATGTGAGTTGACAATTTCTCGTACATTGATTTTAACAATTTTCTTCCGATTAATGGTCAAATGTTCTACAAGAGGATGTCATCCACAGTGTCAACAATGAATGAACAAGTAGCTTAATTGATTATTTAAATAGCCTATTAGAAATTATCGAAGTTACAATATATTCAGCCCTTGTTTGGTCAAGATTAAAATCATATTTTTAGTAGATTTTGATTTTTTTAATAAAAAAATGAAATACGTGGTTGAAAATTTGTGGATTCCATAAAGTCAGATTTCTCAACATTCTCGAAAAAAAATCAATAGTCTAAATAAAGAGTTTAGCATTAAAAGGGTAGAGTTAGAGTCTTCATTCTTCCTTGCGTCATACATATGTATTTAGGGGTTTTGCTAGATGTATATCGAGGTTTACACCCGGTGTACATAATGCCCAAGTGGTATTTCATTTGAGCATTATGTACACTAGGGTGTAAATCCTAATTTTATCAATTAATGATAAGATATAATGGACAATGTTATATGTACATAATTTTTTTTACTTAATCTTTTACCTACACTCACAATAGGGTGTGGTGACCACACATTTGATAGTTTTATTCACACGGGCCCCGCTTGCACGTGAGAGGGTGACACATTTTCGATAACTTCATTCGGTACAAATAGAACTATCTTGGACATTATGTACACCAGGGTATAAATCCTGATGTACATGTAGAATAATTTATTTAAATTTAGTTTTGAACAAGCAACACTTTTTTAGGATCAAACATGTTTTAGATAAAAAGTTAAACATATGCATGGGAATAAGAAGCTATAATGGAATCATGATACAATAATACATCAATTCGTAATTTGTTCATGTTAGAGCATCTTCAATGACGATATAAAATTGGATATAAATTAGGGAAAATTACAGCTACGGTACCAAACCTTTCAACTTTTTGTAGACTTCACCAAAACCTTTCATTTGTGTTACCCAAACTTTCAAAAAAAATTCAAGTCTGAATGGATGGAAACCGTTACTTTGACTGTTATTTGACTTCAAAAAATTATTTTAACCAAATCAACAAATGACAAAATAGCAACTGTGATTTTAACATAAAAAAAGGAAAATTAAAAAGTTGACACTATTCGCCTTCTTCACAAACCACCCCACCCACTCCATCCTTCGTCGCCTGAAACTCAACTTTCTACTCTTCCTCTTCTTCCTTGGCAACGAGTCATCTGATCTAGATTCAAAATCCTCAGGCTCCGATTCAAATTTACTCTTTGATGAATCGCTAATCAATTTTTTCGAACCGGACTTTAATTTGTTTCCTCTTTGCTCTCTTTTTCTTCTTCAACTTTCTAGTAATTTCATCCTCAGGTTCCTCATGTTTTAACTTTCTACAATCGGACGGACAAACCACCTATGAAAAACCACAAAACTTGCACAAAACATTGAAAGCACATTCTGGGTCAAGTGATGAAGACCCATGGCTGGATTACTGGCGACGCCATTAGTGTAGGCCGTGAGTATCATCTCCAATTCCACTAACTTGAACATGAGTATCATCTTGAATTCGATCTCTAATTCTCAACGGGTTTCAATTAACGTTAAATCCAAAGCATCGATTATTGGATTGCCCAAAACCAAAACTCAAAATCGTTCACCACCATGTGCTTCACCTCGACAGCTCCATCTTCACTCTCACAAACCAAAGTCGTCTCCACTGCCGTCTAAGGTTCATCCACAATAGTGCTAATCTCAGTCGAAGTTGGTATTGAGTTCCTCCCCTACTTCCGCCAATTACACCCCCCCCCCCAAACAACAAAGAGCTCACAATTGACGGACAAAAACACATTGAAGAAACGATTTCACCACATGCCCGCCAGCAGTTCTCAGCTTTTGATCCCTTTCGCCGTCGATCACTACGGTGGCGTGCCATTTATTAATGATGCTAAGCCCATGTGTACTAAGCCTGGTTTGGTGCCGGTGATGAGGCCATGGTGCCATCTGCCGGGGATGGGTTTGGGGAAGATTGAAGAAGGGGATGGAGGATTGGGGAAGATTGGAAAAAGAGAGGTTTTGTTTTGTGGATTTTGTTTATTTTTTATATTAAAATTATAAAGTTACCATTTTACTCTTGTCTTATTTGGTCAAAATTTTTAAAATTTTAATTTTTGAGGTCAACTGACGATTTTTTCGGTCAAACTGACAGAAATCGTCAATTTGAACTTTGAGTGCGAATTGTTTAAAGATTTGGTATCGTGGGTGGCAAAAATGAAAGGTTTGGGCAAAATTTGCAAAAAGTTGAAAGGTTTGGTACCGTGATTGCATTTTTCCCTATAACTTAGTATCTTTGAAATCACTTTTGCATCATCATTTACATCCGGATGGCCTATTTTCTGTCAAAAAAATATAATTTGTATTTCATTTGCATCTCTCAATTAAAGAGATTCTCAACCACTTTGAAGATCTAAATCATAATTTTGATCTATTTTACACCCCAACTGAAGATGCTCTTATTTGCATCGTTGAACTTTTGTAAATTTGAAATATCCGGGCCCTAGTGGAGAGCTCATGCAAGAATGTGCTTTGAGCCCTTTCAATCTTTTAGTAGAGTGAGTTTTTTTCTGAGCTGACAACTTTGTTGAAACAGGACAAAAACCAACAACTGGACCTAGATCCCACAGGCCACAAGGAACAAATTATATTTCAGTAGGGATTCCAAATGATGAAGCTACCCACTCGAACTTGTACTCCTTGAAACTCATACGTGGTAGGGAAACTTTTATGTCGTGTAAATAAATTTAGACTCTCCTAAATTGTAGAATTTTTAAATATTCGAAGAATCAAAGCTTACGCATATTGTTCCATTTCTTGGTTTTTTAAATGATCGAAACTTGAATTATACAAGTATTGAACGTCCACTTGTAAATATAACGAAACTAGCACTACAATTTGTCGAGTAATACAAGGATGGAATAAGATGGAACAAAGAATGTCACCTTCAAAACCATTGTCAATCATCACTTTGGGTCACTAAAGGATAAGATCCTCTTCACAAATGGCTTACAATTCTGTGCTTGTAAAACATTCTGTGGTTATATATGTCCTATAGAATGCAACCAAAACACTCATGTACAACTAAAACAAGATAAGTCATTCAAGATTCCGATCACACATAATTTTAAAATTTTAAATTTATAAGAAAGGTCGCTAAATATAGTATCAGAACAACCAGAATGCATAAATTTACGTAGTTTTCAATTTATTTATGAAAATTAAGCACGTATAATATAGAGGCATTTGATAAAAAAATATTAAATGTAAAATGGACTAAAAATTGAATGTAGACGTGTCATCTTTTAAAAATCTTTAATTTTTTAAAATGAGGTGGGACTTTGACTACTCAACAAACCAACCAAATAACCTATCACTACTAAACAAAATTCATCCAATGCATGACGTGTTGTCCAATCAGCATTGTAAAAGAGGATTTCGGACGTGGCACTGCTTGATTTTTTTTTTTGATCGGTACGTGGCACTGCTTGATTGCTAGGGAGGTGTATTGCTCAATCAATCAAAACACAGTTAAAACATCCTTTCAAATGTAGGTCCCACCCCGCATATTGGGTGGATATGCGCCATAAGCCCTGTTTGAGAAAGCAATTATTATAAAATAAGTAGATTGATGAAAAATGTGTGATTAAAAAGTAAGGAAATTTCATTAATTTTTTTGTACAATATTTTACTGTAAGAATGTGTAGCAAATAATTTAAAATTTTAAAGGATGATAAACATGGATTAAGTGCTAAGAAATATTAATTAACTAGGAAATTTCAAGCGAATTATCCTTAACATGATCAAGTTTAAGAGCTACACGTAACATATTCATTATCTTTATATTTACTTTCCGAAAGTTGGATTTAAAAGATGCTTTCTTTAATGTTTTTATTATCCCTTTTACTTTTTGAGTAGTAAGTTACTTCGAAATTGATATATAGTACAACCACTATATATCTCAAACTCTACAATAATTCAGCCTGCATACCCGTAATAATATTCAAGTGACTTCAATAGTAAGTCCCCGTTTGGCACTCATTTTTTTTTCTTCATTTCAACCACACATTCTATCAATAAAATAATATTACACATAAACCTAAAAATTCTCCTTAATTTTTAACCACACATTCTTTCATCAATCACTATTCAAAAACACATTTTTTTTTTATTTTACTAAAATGGGTGTCAAACACTGTCTAAATCTCCTAACATAAATTCGAGCTAGTTCTTTAATTAAGACATTTGAATTACGAATAATACTATGTATTATTTATCTATATTTAAGTGGTAATATGCTCCACATCAATTGTATTTTATTTAATTACATGTATGATGGAGAGTCCATTGCTAAGTACCGATAGTGCTACATAATATTACTCTTTTATTATAATTTAATGATATTCATCACCACCTAATGAGCCAAATGAAATGCGTTCACATTGTCCAATAAAACCAAATGGTCATCGGATGGTGATTGCGTGAAGAATAATATCACTACAAAACATCATGATTTATTAAATAATGTTATTTATCAATATTAGTATTCATCACCATCCAACGAGATTGTGGGACACTACCAAATTATCCAATAAAATTCAACTGCCGTTGGATTATGATCATGTGATGAATAAAATTAATCCAATTTAGTACATGAGATTGTGGGCCTACCAAATTATCCAATAAAATTCAACTGCCGTTGGATTGTGATCATGTGATGAATAAAATTAATCTAATTTAGTACATGATCAATCATGTGCCATTTTATTGGATGACTCATTAGCCCAGTCTCTATTTAATATGAATTAAAATCAACCATTAATTTTAACTGTATATTTCATGGAATATTTAATTTACAACAACGCATTTTATCAATTTTTATCGAAATTTGCTAAAAACTTGACTTTAATCGCCACCAAATAAGGCCTAATGTATTTTTCCAAAATAGTTTATGGTCAATCGTGTCATTTTGTTGATGAATCATTAGCTTAATATATTTTTTTCTATTTAGTACATGATCAATCATGTGTCATTTCATTGGATGACTCATTAGCTTAATATATTTTTCAATCAATCATGTTACATGTATATTATTTCATTATTTACATTGTGTCACGTGACAATAGACAATTGGACAGTTTAAAAAAAAAAAAAAACTCTTCTTGCCCATTTTTTTTTTTTTAAACGAAGGGGACCCTTTACATGACTTTAGACATTCTCTTTGTTTTCAAAAAATTGCGAGCAGAATTTTTTTCTAAATTGTCCAATGATGTGTTGTCACGTAATACAATGTAAATAATGATACAAAAGATGATGTACGCACAATGTAAATAATGATATAAAAAATGATGTTCCACATGACAACACATCATTGGACAATTAAAAAAAAAAACCTTAACCATGTGAAAACATACCATTGGAACAATTTACTATCGGTCAATCGTGTGTCATTTCGTTGGATGACTCATTAGCTTAATATATTTTTTTATTCATATTTACAATCCTAAAAGTCTTTATTTACGTATATAAGTATTTTCTTTTAACTTTGATTTAATAAAAATAGCAATTATAGCATTTAAATGTTCGTGTAAACTTATCAGTAACTTAGGAGAAAAAGTCACAAAATGTATAAATAATAAATGAATAATAGTTACAAATGAGTAGTTGAAATTAATATTTGACTTAATTTGAATAGAAAAATGAACTTATACGCTACTTTTTGTCAAACTAAAAAATCTAAAGATATGGTGATGACTAAATTAGTCAAAATAGATTGCGTTTCAAGGAGTATTTTTCAACATTTCTTGTATGGATGAAACTACTGAAATGTGTTATTAATAAAAAAAAAAAAAAAAAAGTAAATTCTATCCAAATATTTATTTCAATATAATCAATTTCCCTATCATAGACATCATTATAATTGACAAGAACCACATGTTTTAACCCGATTCACTTTACACTTGCCCCCCCATGTTCTAATGGACCATATCGAAGTTGCCTTTAGGAACATTATCTTGTGACCTATATACCAGGGCAAAATGCTTAACAGTGACGATACAAGGAAAGAAAAGCCAACCACCAGCAATTATTCAAGCAGTTAAGAGCCTAAATCCCTCAATCAATGGCAAAGCAATCAAATCTCCTAATTAGTGGATGTTCCCCTGCACATGGGCACCTATTGACAGTTTTAAAACTCAAACGAACTGGCCGGTTCGACTTCAAAACCGGCTGGTATTACACGAGTATTCTTACGAAGAAAAATAAGCAATTTTTGTTGTATCCCTAAAAGTCACTATAAAAATATGGATCGCTTCATCGAGAATAAAAAAAAAAATCACCAAAAAGTTCTCAGATGGATGCATGATGCATCAATTTTCATTGATGAAACTCTGTTGTACATAATCAAAACGTCGATTCCTTCGCAAACAACTTGAGTGGTTTTTCAACCAACTTAATCTGTACAAGACTTGCAATTACAAGAAAACGAAATATTTGTTAATTCCTGTCAGCGTTTTCTTCAAATTGAAGCCAATCTCACTTTGGGACTCTCTTTAGTAAACCTTCAAAATTTTGCTACTACGAGTTAAACTTCCTTCCCGGCTCGAATAGCTTTCCTTTTTAGCCTCAACAACAACTTGTCCTTGTGATATGAGGCGATTGACTAATAATTCCAAGGCTTCCTTCATCCACCAATAATGGCAAACTTTCCTAGCTTCTCTTACACTAATCCATACTCTTTGGCGGACATCTTTCTCCGGCCAAAATTCAAGCTGCTCCTTGACGAGTAATGGAAACATTCGTCCCTCGTAACAGTTGCCGTTGTTGTTGCTTTGAAAACACCATTTACCCAATTCAGACTGCAAAAGAATCCCATTTCAACTATATAAATATATATATTCACCTAAATATAAGTACATATGAGGCCAAGAACCTTTAACATTCTTTCATATAAACATACACAGAAACTACCATGTGATTGTTTCTCTTGACTGCTTAATTAAATTTACAGTGTCTGGATTGGTTGTTAAGGTAAATCTTTCGAAGCAACAAAGACAACATTTTACAAAGAAAATCCGGGGAAACCCCTTGCTGCTATCATAAGCAACAAGAAGCAAAACTGGGTAAACACAGCCAAGATACAAAAAAAAAAAAAAAAAGTTTCTAATTGCACTAAAAACTAATATTTTCCGACAAAATCCCTATGTTAAACTTGAAAACAATGGACCAACAGACTCAAATCTCTTTGAATCCTCGAACTAAGGTTACGAATATTGATTTGCAAACCGAACCACAAGTCTATGTAACTCAGAATGAACTATGAGGAGAACTGACCTCAACATCGCCAAGTACCCCGGCTTCTTCAACTGTCTCACGCAATGCGGCTTCTTTAATGGATTCATCTTTCTCCCAACCTCCCTGGTAATTAATTAATAACAATCAGAAATTGTTTTGTCTATAATATAATCTGGTCTTAAATGAATTGACAGTAGATTGTACCTTTGGAAACAACATCCCTTTGCCTTTTCTCTGAGAACTAATAACAAGAACTTCAATTGCATCCTCATCAACTACAGATTTCCCGTTAACACTTTTATATCTGTATGGAATACATCTGCACATTCACAACATGTATAAATTCATAAGTTTTGGTGAATCCCACTTCAATTCGACCAGAAAATTTGATGAAAAATTCTCATAAAATGCATACCCGACAACTTGTCGATGTCCATTGAAATTGTAACGCTGCAGATGCCTACCAGTACGAGAAACAAGATTAACCATGTTCTTCAATTCCATTTTCCTTTGCAAAAATTTGAGATAATTTAAGGTCTTGGAAGGACAATAATGAAAGCAAATGATGATAATTGAAAACTGAGACGGAAAGAATTAATTAATAAGTGCAGAAGTGGGGCCTCAAGATTTAAAGACAAAAAAGAAGACTTCGTCAATACATACATTTATCGTATTGCCAGCAGAAACAGTTGAAAGAATAATTACAGTTTTAAATTCTCTCTCTTTCACACGCTAAAAAAGAAAAATGCTATTCAGTGGGAATGTATCTCCAGTCTATGTGGCTGTAAATGATTGGTTAAATGATAGGTGAAATTAAATGACTTATTTAATTTCACCTATCATTTAATGCCACATTAACGCCACATAGACTGAGGATGCATTCCCACTGGGGATGATGAACGATCTACCACCGACGTGTCGCTGTCGCGTCAGTTGTGGACTCTATTTTTCCTTGGATATTTATTTTTGAAGGAGTAGTCAATTTTTCTTAAAGCGTCATAGTCACACCTCAACTTTTTATTTGTACATTTCAGGTTCACAACCCGGCAACCTTCTAACGTTGAGCACGTAGTATCTTGCCTAACCGAAAATGCATATTGAGACATTAAATATCCATGCGGCATGCACGTGATGTCTAATTGAAAAAGTAAAATAGTCTAAATAAAAAAATTAAATGATGACAGTTCAAATTATATTAAATTTTGCTAATAAATGTACCTATCACTTGGTCATTTGACAACTATGTAGACATTTTGTGTGGTGTGAGGATGTCACACGAATAGCGTTTAAAAGTTATAGAACATGATTGCCACAATTTAAAAGTGAAAGACACGAATGTCACACTTATGAAAGATTAGGGACCCTTAGAGGAATTTACCCCTTCTCTTTTCTCATTTTTGGACACAATAAGATTACAACCAAAGCAAAGTCTTTCACGACTTAAACTTTAATTTTTCGTATCGAAAAATTGTGGATAAAAGAAATTCAAAGATGTTAGTTTTAACACCGCCCAAGCTTTTTCAAATTGAAAACTCCAATTCAATGAAAAGGGCTAATCGTGATGATTTTGAACTATGGTGTGATTTTATTTTTGGATCATGCTGTTTGTACTGACTACTCACATTAGGAGTGGGGGCCACATCTTAAGATTTTTTATTCACGCGGGCCCGCGTGCATGTGAGTGATGGTAAACAATTCGGTACATTAAATTAGCTGCAAATATCTTTACCCTTTATTTTTATTGCCGTATTATTTTATATCTTCGTTTTAATACATTGAGTAAAATTGGAAATTGGACATAAGAAATACCTCAGTGAGCCGTAATTAAAAATTGGGGCGATGACAGAGACAGTTGCTATCCATAGTTTTAGGGCTTTTGATTTTGGAATACTGTGGATTAGTTCAAATTCTTGACAAAACAAAGATGGAAAGTCATATAAAGGAAAATATACGATGTTGGTCGAGTAAGGTTATAGAGGAAGCATCTAATTACTTCCAGAAGTATAATCCAAACTAATTCAACTGATTTCACTTGTAACATTTGTTCTTTATTTTGCCACTATTTGAGAGGGGGGGGGGGGGGGGGGGGATCGTTTTTTTGAATGTGAAAGTGTAAATAAGATCTTGGACACGTTAAAAATATTAGTATATCCCTTTTTTTTAATTACGGCTTTGTATATATCATGTTCTTATGTTTGTTTGACGGGACAGAAGTTTCACACTTGGGTTTTATGAATAACAAAAAAATTATGGGTCCAAGTGCAAAATTATTTCATTGAACAAATGTTCGGTTGAAAATAAATTAAAAAAAAAAACTAGTTTTTAAGAATCTGTACCAAACCCGGCTTAATTTTGTAAATGGAATAACATATTTGTCCTCTAATTAACATTTCAAAATTTTATAATATGTGATAGTTCAACTTGGTATCGATACAGGTAATTACGATTAAAAGACTTTATAATGTTTCTATTACATCACTCGAGCGTACTTGCTCGGTTACCTAACTCACTCAAACAAGAACTCTAGCTTGGCTTACTTAGCCTACGCAACACGAACAAAAGTCAGACATGGCTCCTCTCCTAGCTTGATATCGTGCTTTTTGTTGAATGTATGAGACAAAGTTAGGCACTATCAAACTAAAAAGAATTATGAATCCTAGTTTTATTTTTATGTTGTGCATTTTCAGATCTGCAAATTATATCGATAATATTTTTAGTATCGAAACAGAACCTCGTCTCAATTAATTTATATGAAGAATCATCTAAGAGAATCTTCTATTTGGACCAAAACATATATTTTATTGTAATTAAAAAATAAAAAATTTTAAGAAAATTAATAGCGCTGACCTCTATTGGAAGGATTCATAATTCATGCATATATAAAATTTAGATGCTTTTAGTGGCACGTTCCCTCCTAGGAAATGTCAAACCCTAAAGGAAACTGCAACAAAATAATTGGATAAATAAGTTTAATTTCTTCAATTGCATTAATTGAAATTTGAAATGGTCCATTTTTATACAAATTTATTGTGGTCTGAAACCTCCCACAAATCTCGCCCACACTTCCAGAAACTTAATTTTAATTTCAGCAAAGAAAAATATTGTCATCACTCAAGAAACTTCGATTATTTACTTTTGAGATCTTACGAGATGTATTGTCAATTTGACACGATAAATAGATAACAAAATATAATTCAATAAGTAATGTATAAAGACTTTTAGACTTTTAGACTTTTTTTTTTTTTTTTTTTCAGAAGGTTGACTTTCTACGATAAAATATATGACGCAGTATAGTACATAGCTAAAAACGTTCAACCAACATTTCAGACTATCTAAACCTGAAACAAGTAATCGGATACTTAAGAGTATGCTTTCAAACAAGACATCATCTTACAAGAATAAAATCTCACATGGCTTTAATTAATAGAAAAACAACAATCAACTTATATGAGATTGAGCGATTATTTTTAAAAATATTGATATTTTAAGACGGAATCTCAAGACGCAACAGTTTATTAATTACATCTACTCTCACCGATAAAATAAATAAGGAAAAAAACCCATCTCGTTTTCTTTTCATTGTAGTCATTTCACTAGACTTATTAAAAAAATGGACGAGAAAGAAAAAACGATAATTTTCACATCGTAATAGTCTTCCAAACCATTTTTTTTTTTTTTCTTTGAAACAATAATGAGGAGAGAACTATTCTCAAAGTCGTTATTCTTCATCCTGTCATTGCCATGTGTAAATACCTTCGTTTCGGGAACACTTGGCAAATTTGAAAATAATAAATCGTGATTCATGCATGTTCTCGTAAGTCAATTGAAAGCAAGTTCCAAAATTTATTACATATGAACTCTATTATTTCTAATTAATTATTTGTGGGATTGTTTTTAAAAAATATAATAATAAGCAATTTTATTTATTTATTTTTTGTTGTCTTTATTATGAGAAGTTCGTCTCCAATATGCATACCCTCATTTAAGTTAATATTAATAAATTTTGTAATGTTGTTGACGACAAAAAAAAAAAAAATGTTTAATAATTTTACGTGTCTAGAGGGAAAATAGTTTTTGCCGATTTGTTAGGTTGTCGACGAAAAGCATGCCACAGTGGTAGGCCGGCCACCGGCATGAAATATGACAAAAGACAAAATTTTCACCTTGGTCAGGACCGGCCAAAGCATCTACCAAAGAAGAATATAACGCTTAAAAAAAATTATGGTCAAATAAAAAATATATATTGCTCAAATTTAATTTGCACTAGCAATAGACCAGTTCAACTTTTTAAAGAATATATTACAAATACAAAGAAATTTAGAGGTTGTCTAGCCATAAACAATATTACAATCATCTTTCTCTACCCCTTAAAAGCTAAATGCATCAATCTCCGAGTAATATTACTTATCATGAGTTGTGTTCATTGTCGGTTCAGGTGACAGTATAGACATTGAATTAAGGGATCCATTGCTACCATCCATAAGACAGAAAGACGATATTCTGTATAAACATAAGTTCAACTGATTCTTTAAAGGATCCGAAAAACTCACAATGCTTTGAAAACATTACCAACATATATAGCATAGTAGCCAGTATGCCTCGGAGGACCAATCCACTTCAAGATTTTCTCTTGGGCCATTGATAAGTGCATTTTATACGTTTGTGCGGGTCATATACTTATTTATTTATATATAAATTGAGCGAATATTTACTTAATTTGTATAAATTATGTTAATTGTATGAAAAATTCAAATTTGAATAGTATTGGTGTGAAAATAGGCCATTTGGAACTTAATTGAAGTTGAATCGACGCAATTGAAGATTAAATAGATTGCAAGTGGTCATTTGGAATTATTAATTGAGCATTCAAAAAATTCACAAGTTTCAAGAGTTAAATTTGACATTTGAAAAGTATAGGGATTAAATTGCAAACTTCTGGAACTTGTTTTGGGTCTATTATTAGTAATTTTGGAATGAAGAGTACTTCATTACAAATTTTAGAAGGTGAAGGACTAAAATTACATGAGAAAAGGAGTGCAGTTGAAAAAGAAAACATTTTCTTCTTACTCTTCTGTGGAAACCATTTTGAACAATGATTTTGCCTAAATCTTGTTCTATAAATACATGTCTGAGTCCAACAATTAAAACAAGACATCTAAGATTTCATTATATACTTATATTCAAGCCAAGACTTGTGAGGATTCATTGTACAAATATTAAACAAGTCTAAAAGGAGGAAATAATCGAGAAAACAATCAACAAACTAAGGTCATGTTCTCTTTATCGTTTTCAAACCGTTTTCTGTTTTCAATTTTCGAAAACAGTGAAAATGCGTTCTTTTACCTATTTTCGAAAACGTATTTTTGAAAATGGAAAAAAATGAACTGAAAATAGAAAATGGGCAAAACCACGTTTTGGAAAATCTACACAAGAAACCTTGTTTAATTCCAAAACACGGGAAATGGTATTTCTCTCTCTCTCTCTCTCTCTCTCTCTCTCTCTCTCTCTCTCTCTCTCTCTCTCTCTCTCTCTCTCTCTCTCTCTCCTGCAATGTTCGTCACTAACAAACCACCTCGAAATTCCTATTGAGCTCATGTTGCCAAATCGAAGTCGCGGGATCTTCATATCAAGGTTTTGCGGTCGTCTTCCCAGATCGATGGATACTCTACGGGCTGTTTCAATCAAGGTTTGATTGTGATAATCTTTGTTTTTGTTGGGTTATGTTTTATCTCTATTTTTTTATTTGTTGGGTGTAAAAACTGAGACGGGTTAGATAATTGTCGAGGCGGTGAAGTCACATGGGGAAGTGTAGCTGGTGGTGGAGGCGGAATTACAGGTTAGGTATGGGTGCCGTTTGTTGGCTATTCTTGCTGTTTGGGGAAGGAAAACTGAGTGCTGAAATGGCTCTGCAATTTTGGATTATCTCAACGCAAGTTTCTAAAACGGAAACTAGTGCCCATAAATATGACTGCTAGCTCGGTAACTATAATATTTGTATTCATTTGCTATTTCGGGGTTTCTTCTTGTTTTTGTGGGTGACCTCAATAGTAGTTGTGCAGAAGTTCACCAAGCGTTTGTAAAATCTTGATTTTTGAGCTGCATTAGATCTAAAAGTATTTAGAGGAACCGATGAGCTATTGAGGGTTTTTTATATTTTTACCATTTAGATATTCCTGGCATTTGAGACAAATGATGGTTAAGTACTTCAATGCAAAGTGGTTAGAGCCTTTGAAAATTGAAGAAGAAAAATACCAAAACAAGCTTGTTCATGAAAACCAAAATATAAAGGCAATTGTCAATTACAGAGTATCCAAATTTGGCTGATTTGTTTATATACACTTTACATGACTGGATTTGGTAAATTTGATCTATCTTGATTTAAAAATGCAATGCATTTATTTTTCCTAGTCCTAGCTTGAAATAATACTCTCTTCTAGGAGCTAAGCACTGGTATTTGATGTACATTTCACTCAACGTGCTGAAGACATGTTGTATTCATAGAGATGTATTTGAAATTAGTTTATAGTTTTCTAAATTTGGATTTGCCAATGACATAATTTACACATTAGAAAAGGGTCCAATTGTTTACTAAATGTGTTCTTTTTGTTAAACAGGTAGTAGTAAATGCTAAATGGACTATTTGATTGTGGTCAGCAACTTCAGAAATCTGTTAGGACAAATGCATTTCCATTTTTGTATAGAACGAAATATATGCAAAGGTAAACGATGTATAAAAGAAAATCAGTGCAGGAATATCAAATGTACCTATTTTTAGGCATACAAATTAACTATCAATGCTTTGTTCACTTCTTCCATTTACATTATTGTACTTATATTAGGATCCTTGTTACAAAAAGAGTAATGAGTATACATTTCGTTATATTTTGATTTCTATTAAATATAGAACATGGGTGATCATCGAGTTAGGAATAAGGAATTAATGTCCTGGTCGGATGAGAATGAACTTGATTTTATCGAAATTCATTATGACAAAGTGAAATCAAATTCATTACAATGTTCTACCTTCACGCAAGACGAATGGGGCAGAATCAATGAAACCATGGTAGCTTCAACAAAAGTGGATTACGGTATAGATAGATTAAAGAGAAAGTGCAACCGCTTACGTAAGATTTCCCGTATGTTCTCTGAACTTTTGGGTCATACATGGATAACATGGGATCCAAATACCAACAAAGTTAATGCTGCAGATGAAGTTTACGACACTTTTATACGGTATATATATTTATTAAAGAATATTTTCGTCTTTATTTTTTGAGATATTCAGTTGTACCCATTTTCTAATATGGCTTTTTTGTAATGTAGATTAACAAGTCAGATTACAAGCTATTCAAAAGGGAAGGATGTAAGCACTACCATACTCTAGGGAGATATTTAGCAGGACTACTGCTACTGGAGGTTTAGGCAATGCTTCCACTTAGCTTCCAAACATATCAGAGGAAGAAAGACAGCTAGAAGATGACTTCTTGAACGTGGGAGTGCATGTACATGTGGAAAATGATGATGAAGTGGATGAGCTTTCAAATACTCGTCAGCCTAAGGAAATTGGTACGTCGGGTGAACGCCGACGTAAAGAACCTAAGATCAGTAAAAATGATAAACATGAGGCTTGCATGACACATTGATCATCTATAGTTAGTATGAGGAATGAAAAAACTGAAATTAGAACACTTTACTTCAAAGAAAAGCTTACAAAGATACAAGGAAAATCATGTAGTCAATCGGATAGCGAAGTTAGTAATCATGATCCGTATTCCAGTGTTATATGCATAGACATCTTAAACAATATGGAAGGGGTGTCTAATGAGGTTTATATGAAAGCAATACAGGCTTCTAAGGATCCTACTTTCAGGGTGTCGTTTGTGAAGATGCCAGAAGCAAGAAGAGGACCTATCTTGGAACTACTTTGATATGATTGTTGTTTTAATTTCTCTAGTATCTTGTTGTTTTCATTTGTGATGTGCAAGGTTGAACTACTGTTTTATTTTTGCAACTCCTAGTATCAATTTGTGAACTTTCATGGTGATGTACTGTTCTCATGTATGAATTTAGTGATGTTGTTGGTCATAGAACTGATGTTAGTTTTTATTTTCAGTTTGCAATGCTTGGTTGCCTATTTTATGTGAATGAATATTGATTGGTATGACTTATGATAATTAATGTGGGTATATTTTGTTCACAGTATGGATGATAATGTGAATGTTAACGATTCCATTGATGAAGATTCGAGTGATGATGACTTGTTAATGATGGATGAGTTTGACGCAGACTTTGACAATTTAATGATGCTTAATATGATTGATCTTCATAAAGGAAGTACCATCGGCAGGATACCTTGTAGGACATCATTGCTTAAAAAAAAATGTACATGCTAGAAATTCTAAATGGACATCCAGACGTATACTATCGCAATTTTCGTATGTAGTAACACGTGTTCATGAATTTTCATGATATTTTAAAACACAAAGGGTTGTTGAAAGATGGAAAAAAAGTGAGTGTCGATGATGGTGTTGCTATGTTTATGATGATTATAGGGCACACTACCCAATATAGTATTATTAGTGATATGTTTCAACATTCCAACAATACGATACACAAATGGTTTAAACGAGTGATAATGACTGTTTGTTTGTTTAGCACAAAGACAATCCGGCCCACAAATCAAGATGTTGTGCATGAGTGGATTTTGTAAAAATATCCTTTTTTCAAGGATTGGATAGGCGCAATAGATGGTACACATGTTGCAACTTGGGCACCTGCATCGAGACAAACATCTTTTTGTGGAAGGAAAACAAATGTAACACAAAATGTGATATTAACATGTGATTTCGATATGAAATTCACTTTTGTATATTCTAGGTAGGAAGGCACTGTTAATGATTCGCGAGTATTCGTTGGTGTAGTCACAAGAAGATCGAACAACTTTACAATGCCACGGGAAGGTATATTCTTGTACTTCAAATATTTATTGTGAATGTATCAACAATGTTACGCTATGTGAGTCTTTTTTTTTTTTTTGCAAATTAATTTTACCTTGTTGATTTTGGCTACCCAAACATGCTTGGATTTCTTACCCTTTATCGAGGTCAAAGATATTATCTGCGTGACTATGTTGGACGGGGAAGACTACGTAGGAAGGAAGAATTGTTCAACCATCGACACTCCTCGTACTGTAACATTATTGAACGTTGTATTGGAGTTTTAAAGGCAAGATTTCCTATTTTGAAACTGATCACCAATTATCCTCTTAGTAGGTAAAGACAAATTCCTACTGCATGTTGCGCAATACACAACTTTATTCGTCAAGAGCATGTTTTAAATAGGTTGTTCGTTGAGTATTCAGAAGAGAATATGGTGTTTCAAGATATACCGAAGTAACAAGAAGTCATACATTTTGATACTAGTCAAACAGTTCAAATGAAACAAGTTAGGGATCAACTTGCTACACACATGTGGAATGTCTATTCAAGACGTCGTACATGATTTCGTGAATTTATTTTGTATGTTGTTCAGTTTAGTATCTGCTTATTTTGTCATGACATATAAACTTCTAATCATATCGATTGAACTGTTTTATCAAATGTAATTTAGGTTGTGTTTTTAATATTTGAAAAAAAACATTTGACGTTTCACCAATTTCAAAATTTATATGTTATTTAATACTATGTTAATATTAAATCATTAAAATTTATTGAATAATCAGATTTTTTTGAATAAAATATTATTAAAAAATTCTCAAAATTTTAAAGTAAACGCCTTTTTCATTTTTATGTTTTCGAAAACAGTTTTTCAGAATGGAAAAAAGAATGCATTTTCAGAAATTTCAAAACAGACACTCAAAACACAAAACACAACAAATTCAAAACTCAAAATGCAAAACTGAAACACGAAGAGAACGACCCATAAGGTTTCAAGAATTTTACAAGAAGAAGACAAAATATTGGTAAAATATCTACATTTTTTTCGATTTTCCATAAGATCTGGTGATGTACTTTAGCCTATGTTTGATTCTCATTTTTCTAAAAACTAATTTTAACCACACATTATGCAATAAAATAATTTTACATCAATTTTTTTTCCTTATTTTCTAACAACTTATTCTCCAAAAAATTCAATATTTCAAAATACATTTTTCTAAAAAAATAGGGCTCAAACTGGGGCTTGATTCCTTATTGTATTTTTATTCTTCCATGATGTGTAATTAAATAATTAGTTAGAATGAATTATTGTAACCTAGTTTTGAATTTTATTTTGAATTAAATTTTTTTAAATATTTAATTGGTTTTGTGAATTATTCTTACTTCTATTCTTAATGTTTTGATTAATAGGCCATTAATTCAATGATTTTGTGAGCGATAATCAAGTCGAGAAACGGATTATTTGTTTAGACCGTGTAGTAAATGTATTGACTAAAACACGACATGAAACTATGATAAAAGATTTATGTATTCACCTTCACAATTGTTACAATACAATGAATCCAATTTATAATAATTCCTAATCTAAGAAAAGGAAAGGTTTCCTAGTCTAAATAAGGTACACAATCAATTCTAAAAATATATCCCATAATACACAGGATTTCTACACTCTCCCTCAAGTTGGATCATAGATATTAATCATATCCAACTTGCAAATGAAATTCTCAAAACTTTGTCGAGGTAGTCATTTGGTGAAGATATCTGCAATTTGTTCCTTTGTAGGCACATAGATCATGCATATAATCTCGTCTTCTACATTTTCTTTGCTGAAGTGTCTGTCAACTTTAATATGTTTGGTTCGATCATGCTGGACTGGATTTAGAGAGATGTTGATAGCTGGTCGCAATAGAGTTTGATCGGAGATTTTACCATAACTTGTACTTCTTCCAATAGTTTCTTTATCCATAGTCCTTCGCATATTCCTTGTGCATCTGCTCTAAATTCAGCTTCAACACTACTTCGAACTACCACATTTTACTTCTTACTTTTCCAAGTCACCAAGTTTTCCCAAACAAAAGTGCAATAGCCAGTAGTTGATCTCTTGTCTTCTATAGATCTAGCTCAATCCGTATCAGTGAAGATTTCTACTTCTTTCCTTTCATTTTTCTTGAAGAAGAGTCCATTTCCAGGGGTACCTTTAAGGTATTTGAGGATTTTGTATACTGCTACTAGGTAGAGATGTCAAACAGGCTAAGCGGCTCGTCGGTTTGGCCGTTTGGCTCGTGAAAATAGGAGCAACGAGCCGCTCGGGCTCGTCAAATGACGAGCCCGAGCTCGAGCCGAACCTTGCTTGGCTCATTGAGCTCATGGCTCAGCTCGTGGGCTCGTGAAATTTTTTTAAAAAATGTGAAAAGGTAAAAAAAAAATTCAAAAAATCTCGTGAGTTTACGAGCTCGTAGGTTAAAGGGCCAAGTCGAGCATTGACATCTCTACTTTCAGGTAGGCTTCCTTTGGAGAATGTATATATTGACTTACCACACTTACCACGAATGCTATGTTAGTCTCGTGTGAGAGAGGTAGATTAGTTTGCCAACCAGTCGCTGATATCTGTCCTTTTAAACTGTTCTTCCAGTGTTTACCGTTTTTCCTGCCTCCATAGGTGTGTCACTTGGTTTACATCCAAGCATGTCAGTTTCAGTTAGAAGATCAAGAATATATTTTCGTTGTGAAACACTGATACCTTTTTTGATCTGGCCACTTCTATTCCCAAGAAGGATCGCATTTGTCCCAAATCTTTTACTTCAAACTTTGTATTATGTCAGTATTATGTCGTCGACATATACAATCAGAATTTTTTTGGTCCCTACTTCCGACAGTTTGTAGAACAGAGTATGGTCTGATTATGCTTGTCAATACCTTTGATTTCTTAGTACTCTTGCAAATCTATTGAACCATGCTCTTGGTGACTGTTTGAGACCGTACAATGATTTTTTTAGTTTGCACACTTTATTTTCTTCATCCCTTCTAGATAAACTTGGAGGTAAGGTCATGAAAACTTCTTCTTCTAATTCTCCATTCAGGAATGCATTCTTAATGTCGAGCTGTTGGAGAGGCCAATCCAAATTTGCTGCTACAGACAAGATAACCCGGACTGTATTAAGTTTTGCTACAGGAGCGAATGTTTCTGTGTAGTCAATGCTATAGGTTTGTGTATAACCTTTTACAACTAGGCAATCTTTGTATCGTTCAATTGTCCCATCAGCTTTGTATTTTACATTAAAAACTCATTTGTAGTCAACATGTATTTTCCCCCTTGGTAGCTCTACCACATCCCAAGTTTTATTTTCTCTAGTGCTTGCATTTCTTCTAAGACGGCATCTTTCCATTTGGGAATAGCCCTGGCTTCCTAAATATTTTTTGGAATTTCTATACTATCAAAGTTAGAAGTAAAGTACAAAACCCTGTAGAAAGAGTGTTATATGATACAAATTTTGAGATAGGATGGAGAGTACACGACCGGGTTTGTTTTCTGAGAGCAACAGGTAAATCAATGTCCGAAATATTGGGCGAGATCCCTTGTAGATTTGGAGCTATCACCGATTCTGACTCTCTTGGTACTTCGGGTGTAAGGTTTTCATTGTACCTTGATTTTGGTTTTCTCGAGTAAACCAATATCTTTTTGCCACGTTGTTTTTCTTTATCTCCTCCTAAGTTTAAGTTTTCTTCTGCAAATGGCATATTAGAATAAGATGATGTAGTATGTTCAGTGTTTGGGATGGATTCCAAGGAAGAAGAGAGATCAATTTTCAAGAATCGATCTTCATCTTTACTGACATTCTCCCCCTAAAGAGAGGCTTTTTGAAGGTATGGAGTTTTCTCAGAAAATGTGACATCAAGACTAACAAATACCTTTTTTGTCGTAGGATCGTAGCATTTATAACCCTTATGTGTAGGAGAATAACCAATTAGTACACACATAAGAGCACGGGGATCGAGCTTAGTCCTATGATGTGAATGAATATGGTCAAAAGCTATACACCCAAATACTTTTAAAGGTAAGGTTGAGTTAAGATGAGAGTTAGGAAAAAAATTTAGAAGTTTTTGGAGAGGAGATTCGAATGAGAGGATGCAACTTGACATTCTATTTATGAGATAGGCTGAAATTAGAATGGAATCTCCTCAAAAATATTTAGGCATATTCATAGTGAATATTAGGGCATGGGAAACTTCAAGAATGTGCTTATTTTTACGTTCGGCAACCCCGTTTTGTTGAGGAGTGTTAACGCATGAACTTTGATGGATTATCCCATTCTCTTGGAGATAGTTTTTGAAGGCAGTGTTGAAGTATTTTGTGCCATTATCTGTACGTAGAATTTGAATTCGTGTTTGGAATTGAGTTTGAATCATTGAATGAAAATTGAGGAACACTTACCGAACATCGATTTTTTTCTTTTAACAGATTGACCCAACAGATTCGAGTATGATCATCAATGAATGTAACGAACCATTTAGTATGTGTACGATTAGGAATTTGTGAAGGTCCCCATAAGATAGTGAATCATGGCAAATGGTTTGAAAGGTTTGTATGTGGATATTGGGAATGAGGAAGTTGATGTTTTGCAAGTTCACAAATTTCACAATGAAGATCATCATGAGTGTTATTCGAGAATATATAGGGAAATACACGTTTCGGATATTGAAAATTGGGGTGACCCATTCTGTAATGCCATAAAAATATTTCACTTTTCTTAGGGACAAACGCCTAATTGCAACTGGCAAATTGACGTTGTTTACTCACATCAACCTCTTCAAAGTAATAGAGTCCCCACAGTCCTTAGTATTGTCAATCGTCTTTCCCGATGATAGAGCCTGAAAAACACGGTGAGAAGGGAAAAAATTAGCAGAACACTTGGAATTTTTCGTCAATTGGCTAATGGACAATAAATTGCAAGACAACTTTGGAACATGGAGAACGGATTCAAGTGTTATTGAATTGGAAATTCAAATACTCCCTTTTCCTGCAACAGGTGAGAGTGAGCCATCTGCAATTTTTACTTTGAGGTTGCTAGCACATGGTGAATATGTGGTAAACAGGTGGTAGGTGTCCGTCATGTGATGGGACGAACCAGAGTCAATGATCCAAGGAACTTTGGATTGTGCAGTAGTGTTTAGGGCTTTTAGAAAGCTACCCTTGTGGGCCAAGGAACTTGATGGGCTAGGTGTTTGGAAACTTGAAGATATTTTGTAGAGTTGTTCAAACGGTTCATGATGGAATACATGGATTGACCCATTAGACCTAATTAGTTTGGACCCATTTATTTTTCTTTATGAAATAATATCCATTGGTCCAGAATCATTAGCAAGCCCAATATTATTTGCTAAGCAGTCCAAGCTTTCAACTCCAGGTAGCCCATCTGAATAGGCCAAGACTCTAACTTCATGCAGCCTATTTTCCACTCCAGGCAGCCCAGCTAAAAAGGGCCAAGGCTTCAACTCCATTAGGCACAGATCATCTATTCTTCTCTACGTTCTCGTCGTCGCTCCCCTACCGATTTGCTTGGGCGAACTCCTATTGAGATTGAGCCTGACCTATGGTTGGGTGTACTGCGCCAGATGTAGAGGAGTTTATCCCATGTGATTTCTGACCGTGGGTTGACTGGACGGGATAGAAATTTGCGAAGTTTGAGCCTCGCTGCGTACCCTTCGCGACTGCTGGAATTTGCAGAGTTTGGAATGAATTGAGGAAGTTGTTGGAGTCGCCTGTGGTGGGCAATCGACCGGTGGGATGTTCCAATGACGGTGGTGGTCGGAAGTGACGATTTCGACAATTTTATCAATTTCATGCGGCTCGGTTTCTGAATTAATTCCGACTGAAAGGTAGGTTTTTTTAACTGAGTGTCTTTCCATTATTTGTGTCATTGATGGCCGAGTTTAGAGTCCGGCTCTGATACCATATTGAGAGAAACACGACATGAAACTAGGATGAAAGATTTATGTATTCACCTTCACACTTGTTACAATGCAATGAATCCAATTTATAATAATTCCCAATCTAAGAAAAGGAAAGGTTTCCTAGTGTAAATAAGGTACACAATCAATTCTACAATTATATCCCATTAGGGATGTCAAAAAAGCTCGCCGGCTCGGACGGCTCGGGCTCGGCCCGTAAAAAACCCAAGTCGGGCCCGGCTCGGGCTCGGTGGAATCGAGCCGAGGCTCGGGCCGAGCCCCACTTTTGGGCATCGGGCCGGCCCGTGTAAGGAGAAAAAAAAAAATAAAAAAAAAAATTAAATTTTTTTTATAAAATTGCTGCCTGTGCAGGCAGTTGCTGTAGCTGCCATCTACAGCAGCTGCAGCTGGCAGTGCCAGCAGCTGTAGCTGGCAGCTACAGCGCACAGGCAGCAAATTGCTGCCTGTGACCTGCACGCAGGCAGCAAAATTGCTGCCTGCGCACGTTAATAATTTATTTTTTAAAAATAAAATAAAAAATAAAAAATCAAGTCGAAGCTTTGCTGCGTGCACGTTAATAATTTATTTTTTAAAAATAAAATAAAAAATAAAAAATCAAGTCGAAGCTCAAAATTATATGGTCGATGTTCAGTATAACTTAATTATTTATATTTTAAAGACTAATAGTGGAGAGATTTTTCAGTATACCAACTTCAATAAATACAATTAGGGACGGCTTTTATCAATACAATATCACCACATTAAGAAATTAATCTGAAAATTGGATAATGAAAATATAAAACCGATGTAAAACCCTAAACAACCAAAAAAATAGCATTTTTACCCTTGTATCATACTATTCATTAAAAGTTAAATAAATGGTAAATAACTCAAAAAGTAATTAACACACCTCATAGAAACCAATAAAGATTAGTATACCATTAAATGAAAATGAAAATCGCAAAATTTACGATAGTCAAGATAATATTTCGAAAAAAAAAAAAAACGGCTCGGCTCGGCTCGGGCTTGGCTCGGCCCGTTAAGGCTCGGGCCAAAAACTCGGGCCGAGCCTCATTTTTTTGGCCGGGCTCGGCTCGGGCCCAAAAAAGCTCGGGCTCGGTACGAGCTTTTTTTTTTTTTGCTCGGGCTCGGCTCGGCTCGTTGCCACCCCTATATCCCATAATACACGGGATTTCTACAAAATATAACGCCCCAAATTTATTGACTTAAATTTTAGGGTGTTATCGATATGATTTCATAATAATATTTGAAACGAAAATATTTAATTGAAAATTTAAACTTTTAATTTATTTGAACATTTAATTATTGAATAAAACATAGAGTCACGAAATATAGAACATTTACTAGAAGTAAAAAATATCGTTACAAAATTATTATTGAATATTTATCTGAAAATTTTACTTGACAACCCGCGCATCGCTCAGCCACTATCCACGTTGACCGATCTGACCTGAAATGTTGAAATTTGAAGGAATGAGTAATTTCAAACTCAATAGGATACGTACATCAAACATTCCGTACCATCATTTCATCAAGAGCAATCGGAGATTAATTGAATGTTCTAACACATTTCTGTGCAACATATTGGGAAAACCCGAAGGTGATCTCACGTTCCATTTCATTTTGTTGAGACCCGCAAGTCAATTAGCATTTCATGAAATAAATTACGTAGAAAAGAAATCATAATATTACAAGAATATAACAACTTGCACATAGTATCCTACTTCATTAGATCAAATAACTTGAAAAGTGACAAAATCACGTTCAAGATCTTTATTCCAACTACTGTCGTGTTGAAAATTTTTGTTTTGTGAGAAAATTCTATTGTACTCATATGGTTATATATAGAGGACAATCCCTAGTAAATGTAGTAGTCTAATTTTCTCCCTAAAGAGTCTCAATCACGTCATTTCATGCAATCAATCCTTATTTAAATCCTCAAAATCATTTTCTTTCCTATCAATCTACACATGGCAAAAACATTCATATCAATTTTTAAAATCAAGACAAATAAATAATATTAAAGTAAACATAATTGATAACTCCCATCAATTTCCTAAGATCAAGGCAATGAAAAAAATAAAGAAATAATTGACAACTTTCATCAATCAAGTCATAGCCATGTAAGAAAAATACTCTTCCATATCAACTAGTACACGTGAGGAAAGATTTCAAACCATTGTTAAATTATTTAATTGGAAAAAAATACTATATTTCTATCAAATAATACACGTGGGAACCATCTATATCCCTTTTGAATTCAAAAATTTTACTTAAATGTAAAACTAATTTATAACTTCTTTAAGTGCAATAACTTAGACTTTGTTTATCTGAATTTATTTTTTTCTCTAACCCAACAAACATAATTAATTACGAGCTATCCAACGAGCCAAAAAATTATATATTTATTATTACTATATCGATATCTAAATATTCGATCCAAATAAAACTGAATTAACTTATGTCACTCTAGTCCACCAACTTTCAAAATATGAAATGTAGTATATGGAATAAATAATTTTATTCTGTAAATTTTCGGGCGTTACAATCTCCCATTCTTAAATTAATTTTGTCGGCTAAATTATCTCATCTAGGTGAAAAGTCCTAGAACCTTGATCTCCTCTTCCCCAAGCTTTTTTTTTAAAAAAACTACCTTCTTCTCAAGATATCGTATTGTCGTGCAAAAGTTTCTCACCCAATATATTCCTAAGATGGCATAAAAACCTTCATCTCCAAAAGTTATATGTTAACTATAAAATCTTTTCCATTCATCTTGAACGTCCTAGTCTCGATTGGTATTAAGCGTATTGTCTAATGGGGTAGTAACTTCTAGAACACTAACGGATTCTTCACAAACAGTACGATATTTAGTAATAGTATAAATAAGGAATGAGCGGCTCTAGGGTATATAAGAACATAAGAAAGTAGTTTAGATATTGATAGAATATCTACCACACGTCTTAATTCTCTGTTGCCTCCTGTTGGGTTAAGGTAAACAATCTGGCCATCCCATTTTTGCTTTGTTCATTGTCCCGCTTTGGTGAAGGTTCATGGCAATTGGTAGCAATATGGTCATGCTTTTCATATCCACAGCACACATTCTTTCCATAACAACACTTGCCTCTATGGGCATTATTGCACTTAGGACATGGAGTAAAAACATTATTTGGCTTGCTTGACCCTGACCGCTTTTCAAAGCTAGCCTTCTTATTTTGTTCATTTCCCTTACCTTCATTTAGCACATTCCATTTCATTTTTCCTGAAAATTTAGTACTTTTTTGAACCGTTCGATCAATTTCCAATCGATTTGATATTGTTTGAGCTCGTTGTAGAACCTGATTGTATGTGGCGAATTCATGCTATGCCATGATTCTTCCAATCTCAGGGCGTAGTCCGAGTTCGAACCTTCTAGCTTTCTTTTGCTCTGTATCCACCAGATGTGTCGCATTCCTAGATAGTTGTTTGAATTTCCTCTCATAATCGACCGATGACATCCTTCCTAGCTTAAGTTGCAGAAATTTTATCTCATTACGATCCCTTAAAGGCTTGTGGAAAATATTTTCCCTTCACCTCCCCTTTGAAACCTGCCCAAGTGAGGTCGCGTTGTTGTGCCTTAGTCCTAGTGCGTGAAACGGACTCCCACCAGTGTCCCGCTGCATCGATTAGTACGAACTCCGTACATAAAGCTTTTTGGGTATCAGTGCAAGAGAGATACTTGAAAATAAGTTCTAAACCCCTTATCAATTCCTCAGCTACCAAAGGGTCAGCCACCCCGTTAAAGGTAAGGGGCTTGTAACGACGAAACTGCTCCACGACTGAGCTCGTGGTGTTGGAGTTAGTCTGTGTATTATGGGGAGGCGCTTGTGTTTGCTGCCTACCAAGATCTTGTACAGTTCTCAACAAATCTTTAAAAATAGCAGTTCGTGTTGGTTGACGTGTCATTTCCTTTAAATCCACCAAATAAATCTCATCTTAGAAATAGTCAACATCTCAATATATTCGAATGAAAAACTCGGTTTCATAAAATTTTAAATCCTAGAATACACGAGGGACGATTGAAAGAATTAAATTATAAACGATGAAGAAAACCTACGAATTATTCTAAGTACTGATTACATTTTTTCTGGATGGAACAAAATCATTTATTTAAACTAAACCATCTCTATCGTATAAGCTTGGAGCGGATAACTACAGAATAGTTGAATAATGAATCAGAATCCAAGAAATGCTAATTAATATAAAATTATTCAATTTCCAACTTAAAAAGTTGGGATACAATCTACTTATCATACTCGATAGGAATTGCTTGCTAAGGGTTTAAATATCAAATATATTGTTTATGATAAGATAAGACCGACTTGTGAATATTGTGGAGCATTGCATTACTAAAATTTATTTGTTTTTGGCAACTTCGAAGGAAGTAAGGAAAGTTATTTTAGATGACCCATATGAAGAAAATGATGATGGTGACATGTTTATAAGCATAGTATAAAATAAATGAAGATCAAAGTTTCAGATCAGCCCAGTAGCATGCTTACGGAAGATCCCTTCATCATTCAGCCTGAGAAATCAACAACTAAAAGGAAGAACATGTGAAAATCGAGGAATTAATATTGAAGGAGCCAAACGAGTTAGAGGTATTCAAAGAATATAGAATTAGTATGCAAACATCCAGCTTCGTTGATTTTATTACTAAAGTCGATGACGAGATTGAAGTATTCTTAATTGAGTTTGAATTATGTAATTTCAATAAGTCATATCTAATTTATGAGGGCAAGTAAAATTTTAGAGGACGTGCGAAGTGCGATGCAAAGACAATCTAAATAAGTTAAGCAAGACCTTCAAACCATTATTTAAAGTGCCATGAAAAATCATTGTCCAAAGTTGAGTTTAAGAATATAAATGAAAACTAATAGGAGGAAACACATCTTTCTAACCTTTAACTTTTTAATTTTGTTTTGCATTCCATATAAAATTTAGGATTGCATTTGAAACATAAGCATATTTCCCAATTTTTCTTAAAAAAAAAAAAAAAAGAAAAGAATTATGCGTTAACTGTTGTCAATCGCGAGTTTGCAACCCACGATCGGTTCGTGGCCTATATGAGGCTCTGTTTGCGTCAGGCCAGCCGCGAATTCCCAGGTTGACCAAAAAAAAATAAAAAGAAATTATTTTATTTTCTTCTTCTTTCATTTCATTTATAAAACTGAAAAAAAAAAAATCAAAATTTGATTTTATTAAAAAACCTTCAATTTTTTTCTTTTTATATTTCTTTTAGAAAAATTGAAAAAAAAAAATTCGAGGTTTTCTTTTATATTAAAAAAATTAATTTTTTTTTTCTTTTTTTAGGTTATAACTAATTTACAATCATCATTCCAAATTAAATGAGTATAAACGTGCCGTGAGTATATTGGTAATTATTTTTCTTGTTTGTTTTCATACGTATAATAGAATGAAAATGTTTTACTGAACAAGTAAGGAAAGGATATTAAAGGAAGAGAAAAGAACAAGTGCTGAAGGAAGAACATCATATACACGGCGAGTATTGTTAACCATTCAAGTTAATTTTTAGCACACATTAAGGAGAATGTGTATTTCAACTTTGGGGTGTAGATTAGTTAGATAGTTATATTTCCTTGTTTGTGTTATATATTTTTAAAAAAGTTGAAAATTTTGATTTTTTATTTAATATTTACTTATTTTATGTGTGTTCATGTAAGTTGGATTGCTTTGCCGACTAATTCAAATTAATTGAAATTGTTTGTGTTTCATGAATTATGAATACGTGATGCAATTAGGGTGAATCCAACACCCTGTGAGCTCTGGCGGTTGGCTGTGCTGGATCTGTTGGGAATAATTATTATTATTATTTTTACAATAAATAAACATTTTATGTTATATGTCTGATGATTTATTTTATTTTCAAACATAACTTGTAGTGCAGTTTGTTAAATGTTATACATACAAATTGGAAGGTCAAGGGATTGTATCCATTTCAAACCAATTTATTGTATAATTTTTGTAATTCTACAATTTTTAACAAAACTAATGAAATAAAAAAGGGATTTGAACTTGTGACCCCTTTTAAGATTATTGAATACTTGACCATCATGACACTTATTGATTTTTGAAAATAAATCTAACATAAATATATTTCGTTTTAGTGGTTTTAATGCAATTGTAAGGGTTCGAAAGTAGGCTCTTCCTTTGATTTATAGAAAACTTGACCACTATGTTATTTGGTGAACATTGTCCACATATATAATAAAATTATATATGTTTAGTTTTACCAAAATAATTATTATATTTTATTTTTAATATTTTATTATGAATGATTGTCAATGGTCAACGACCGTCCATACTGACATAAAATTTTGAATCCACCACTGGATGCAATTCTTTGCTAATTCAATATTTGTTTATGTAAGATCGTATTATATTGAACACAATAATCATGATAATTAGTATGCATCTTGGATTGGTTGATAGAAATATATTGAATGAACATAGGTCTTTATAAACCAATATTACAATATATAGCACAACTATTTAACCTATTGAAATGAATGGTTTGGGATATGTATTGATTTCGTGCATGTTGAATATTTACGTGGAGTGTTTTTGGCTAACAAGTAGAACTTAGGTAGTGACCATCTACCATGAGTTTGATTCCAAATAATTATCCAAGACGAAAAAAAGTATTGCATTAGCCGTGGCACGTAGGAAAAAAGTTACATATATTTTTGTGTGGAGCTGATTTTAAGTAATACGACCTTATTTATCACCAATATTTAAGAGAGGATTTATCGGGAAAGAATGTTGTCTGCAATGTAGTGTAAAAACTACATTTGATAACCAAAGAAAAAATCTCAAAAACAAAAGAAGGGATTGAATACTTGATTTGAGATTTAGACTTCTAGTGAGAATTATTATTATAGTTGAAGCTGGGATGTTGAGATATTTAAACTTAATCATCGTGTATTGAGGTAGTGACTTTCACATGTGAATCCGTGTCAAACTTGAGAAGGAAATGAAAGAGTGTTGTATAATCAACCTTAGAAAATATACCTTAGGTATGTGATTGAAAAATAAATTTGGGAGTGTGTGTTCTCTGAGAGATAAAGGAAATATTTGACTATTAAGGGTTGAGAAATAACCACTTAAAATTTATGATGATTTAATTTACTATGCACATACACACATTGATTAAGCGTTGAATAAATAAAGAATTAGTTTTAGTTGTATTACTTATGAAATTTTTATGAATCATCAAACGATTTCAATACTTGATGCGAGTTCGACAAAGTTATCTAATGTTATATTTTTGTTTTTTTTTTCTTATGTGTTTAGTAAATAGTCTTGCTTGGGATGAAAGTTTACGTTTGGAGGTATTTGATAAGTACATTATGCGCTTATTTGGATTTCTATTCTTATTTATTTATATATAAATTGAGTGAATATCTACTTATTTGTGTAAATCATGTTAATTGTAAAAAGAAAAAAATCAAGTTTGGACGCAATTGGTGTGAAAAAAATATTATTTGAAGCTTAATTGAAGTTGATTCAAAGAAATTGAAGCTTAATCCAATTGCTAGTGGTCAATTAGAAGTATAATGGAGCGTTCGAAAAATTCATAAGTTTCGAAAGTTAAATTTAATACTTGAAAAGTTTGGGGATTAAATTATAAACTCCGAAAACTTGCCTCGGGTCAATTAATAAAAAACTGAAATGAAGAGAACTTAATTAACAATATTAAAAGATGAAGGACGAAATCACGTAAGAAAATGAGTCAAATTGAAGAAATGAATTTGTTTTCTTTTTCTTATCAAACTCTTTGGTGGAAACCAATTTTTGAATAATGACTTTGTCTAAATTTTATTTTATAAATACAGGTCTTAGTCCAACAATTAAAGGAAGTCTTGTACAATTTTACTGTACACATATATTCGAACCATGCTTGTGAGGGTTCATCGATCAAATATAAGACAAGCCCAAAAGGATGAAAGAATCAAGAAAACCATCAAGAAGCAAAAGTTTCAAAGATTTCATAAGAAAATGCGAAATCTTGGTGCAGGATCTTCGTCTTCTTCCCATTCTTCTTTAAATTTGGTGATGTACTTTAATTCCTTCTTGTATATTTATTCTCCTATAATGTATAATTAAATAATTAGTTATGAAGAATGATTGTAACTTAGTTTTGAATTTTATTTTGAATTAAAAAGTTATAAATTCTCCAATTGATTTTGTGAATTGTTTTTACTTCTATTCTTAATGTGTGGATTAATTGGCCACTAATTTATTGACTTTGTGATTGATAATTACATCGAGAGGTGGATTATTTGTTTAAACCACTTGGGAAAAGATGATAATTAGTATAAAATTGCAGAGATACATTTTTTTTAGTTGGTGCGATTGCTACATAAATTCTGAGAGATTTAGGTTGTTTAACTTAGCCTTTGTTTGACAACCATTATTTCAAATAATCATGTTACATGTCCATTATTTTTCCCATATTTGTTTACATTGTGCCACGTGGTATCTCATCATTGAATATATATTTTTTTTAAGAGAAAACTCTTCCTGCCTACAATTTTCTGATAATATGGGTGATGTCAAAAATAGTGTACACCAAAGAATGTACACTTAGCATTTTTGTATTTCAAAACTCCCTTTTTTCACATATTTATTTTCAACCACATATCTACACAATAAAATATTGTTTACGTAAATTCAAGATTTTTCCCTAGAAAACCACATATTCTCATAAAAATAATTGTTCAAAACATTGTTTTTCGATAACAATGGTTGCCAAATATGAGCTAAGGTGTATCCTAAATTAACATAAAAATATGTAATTGATTTAGTTAAATAAAATCAATTTGAACCCAGGAGAGGTGGATTGAATACGTTAAAAGAATTCTACTAGATTGACATAATCAATTAGTATAAATTTTGGTGTTTGAGATTAAGAGAATAGTTATAGTGAATTCATGAATCCTAACACTTAAATCATCATTAAAAAAATGAATGATACTATTTGTACATAGGGAGTTACGTAATAGCTTACATAAAGATAATGTGTTAAATGAGAGTGGTATTTTTTTATTGAAAAAATTATGATCCAATCATTTCCCACTATATCATGTGTATGTAAACCATTATGTATATGTATCACAACCGTAGAAAAATTACTTCTATTGTTTTCATATATTTAAAATAAAAATCACAAAAATAAGATAAAAAATTTCTATTAGTCCTCAATGGAATTGGAGTTAGAAATAATTGACCAATGGTTAGATAATAATTCTCGTGGGAACTATCGGACTTTTAGATCAACTTTATTACTTGTTACGATCCGCACATTTACAAAATATAAAAGGAAAACTAAGCACATCCATACCTTTAAATTTTACGTTTAAAAAATGAAGATGTGAAACTTTACATTTCAGAAATAAGATTTAATTAAAATTAATATATTTATAAATTAGTTTTTGGGACCATTTCTCGTTTGAGATTACTTTCTCATTTTGAAAGGCCATCGAAGTGGAGAATTAGGGAGAGAAATGTTATTTAAATTGATTATATAAAAAGAGAAATATATATTAGTATTATATTTATAATGATTTAATATCTGATTTTTGAAATTTTTTTAACAAGTCTGGTAAATGTAAAATTGTAATCTTAATGTATGTATTGTAAACACCCATCTATCATAAACCGTTAAACCCAATGTTAAATAGTCCAAATAAAATTACTACAATTTAAAAACATCATCATATGAGGAGTTAATTGTCTCAATGGTCACTGAACTTAAATCTATATTTTTTATTGTTCACTGAAGTTTAAGATATCGAGTTTTGGTTACTAAATTTACCAAAATGTTGGATATTACGCATTGACATAACATTCATTTCAAACTTTTAATGGAATTAGTGACGTGACTAATGAAATACACATGTGGCGCTCCGTTATAACGTTAACAAATTTTCACATGTAACGACCCAACTTCTTAAAAATCTAATTTTAACAATGAAACACTATAAATTTATATTTGTCACATGACAAAAATGGCTTAAAATTCTACAAAAATATGTTAAAATTAAATTTAAGTATTATGAAATTGAGTAATCATTAAATTTAATTATTATATAATTGAGTAATTATTTCTCGTGAGATGGACAATTTGGACTCGTTTGTTCACTTTATTACTTTTACGCGACTCGTGCGCCTCAGTACACATTTTTTAACGAATAACATGCCAACGCCATTTTTATAAATTTAGCGGCCAAAACTCAACCACTTCAAATTTCAGTGAGCAACTAAAGATGGTTTTGCAAAGTTTAGTAACCAATAAAAGATTTTTTCAAAATTTAGTGAGCAATTAAAGACGTGACGATTTGCTAACAGCATTATGAGGCGCCATATGTGCATTCCATTAACCACGTTACTAATTCCATTAAATGCTTGAAATTGATGTTATGCCAATGAAAAACGTTCAATGTTTGGATAAGTTTAGTAATCAAAACTCAACATCTTAAAATTTAGTGAGCAGTCGAAAATACATACATAAGTTCGACCATTGAGACAATTAAGTCCCTGTTTGGCCCACATTATTTGGTTTTATAATTTTTGGAATGTTTTTTTTTTAAAACCAGTGGTTAAAAAAGAATGAAAAGTTTTCGATTTATATATAATATTATTTTATTGGAAAATAAATGATTGAAAAGATAGAGAGAAAGATATATTATAATTTTAATGGGGGCAAAACGGAAGCTAACTCTCATGTAGGGATGTCAATAGTCGAGTTGAGTAGGATTGGGAGTTGAAACTCGAAGATCGAGCTCGACTCGATTAAAAATGGTTCAAGTTTTTTTTTTTTACCTGTATCCTAATTGAGCTTTTGATCTGCCAAATTAGGCTTGAGCCTGATAGCCCAAGAACAACTAACCAAGAGGGGGTGAATTGATTTTTAAAATTTTTTCAAAAAATTAATCTAAATTTAAGCAAGTAAAGACTAAATAGATTAATTCAAATAATAAGCACAAATATAAAAGCGATAAGTAAAATTGAGAGATGATGCAAACGATATAATTGTGGAGGTTCAATTAGAAGCAATGATCTACGTCCTCCGTTACCAAGCTTTTCGGCACGAGCAAAACATTTTCACTATGTTGATTGACTTATGGTACAATCCAACCATTTACAATGCTTCCGGTGACTTACAAACAAGGAACACCGATCTTTATGCAATGTTGAGATTTACGGGACCTCAATATGATCCACACGATGACTTACAATAAGGAACACCGATCCTTATACCATATTGATCTTTAAGGAACTTCAACACGATCCACACTTTATCAAAGTAATTTTACAATGAAATTCTTCTTTTAATAAATAATACAAACAAATTAAGTATCAAGAGAGGCTAACGCTTCAATAATAAATAATAAATGATAGCTCAAGTGTTCGATGAAAATTTTGATGAATATAATAATTTTACAAGTTTGGTTCAATCAATCAATCAAAGTTTCAATATGAAGAATAAGAATTTATGCAATGTGAGTGCTATAAAATATCTTCAAAAATATATTTCTCGTTCAATAAATAATTTGTGATGAATTAAGTACTAAAAGAGAAATTAGGAACTTTGATGAATATGATGTTTACAAGTTTGATTCAATCAAAATTTCAATATGAAGAAGTTTTTACAGCCAAAAAATCGATCGTTGCATATGAAACGGACGTCCGGATGGACAGAAAGATTTTTGTCAAACCGGACGCTATGTCTAGACGGTCCGGTTCAACTGGACGTCCGGTTGAACGTTGACTTTACTTTATATATATATATATATATATAAATGTGATCTAAGTTCAAATATCACTTTGAAAAATCAAATTTGCTTTTGATCAAAAATATTTTATGCAAGTGATATGAAAATAACTCTTTGTGCACAAAATGATTTTTGAGCTATTATTATTCATTACTAAAGATCAAAGTGTTATACCTTTACATTTGATCTCAAAAGCTTAGTCTTTGATCTCGCTTCGAAATTTCTGTCATGGTTGGCTCTTAAACTCTTGATCTTGATCTTTCTTGACATTCAGCTTTAATGCTTGATTTCGATATTGATCTTCTTCATGAGCTCAATTTATAATGTGTTAATTTTGACAATGTTCGAATGATTTTAAAATTGAACTATCATCACTCAAAATCAATTGTTAGAAACAATATTAATCTTGTTTGTTATAATCAAAACATTGAGGATGAAATCAACCATAGGTCAACAGAGCCGAATAGTGGGCTGAGCCGGCTCCTTTTTTTTGTTTTTGTTTTTGTTTTTTTTTATTTTCAGCATTGCTACCTTGTCAATATTAACAAGGCATCTAAATAAAATAAAATAACAAGGCAACTAAATAATTTTTTTTTTTAGGTTTTAAAGATTTTATTCATTTATTATTATTATTATTTTTAGGCTCGACTCCTTACGAGCCGAAAATGGCTCGTGACACAAGTCTGCCCATTTGGCTCGTTAGCCACACCGATTGGCTCAAGCCTTGGCTCAACTCTATAGAGCCACGAGGTGGGTTGGCTCGAACTTTCTTTAGTCAAGCTATACATCGTTCGAGCTGAAAAGCCAAATTGACACTCCTACTCTTACATGCTTTCTTTGGTTGAGTCACGGACACCCGACCAGACGAGCCCAATTGAGACCCCTCCTATCATGTGAGAGTTCGTTCACATATGAGCATTTCAAATTCTCCCTCAATTTTTATCACATTTTTTCCATCACCGCCAGGTTCAACTCGCCACCATACTAGCCCCGGCATCATCCCCAATTCCAAAACCCAACCCTATCATCACCACTTTCTCTGAATTAATCAAAAACTGCTCAACAAAACTGCTCTAAGCCTCCCTTAAACACCTAATCTATTCTCTAAAATCCCAACATATAATCACCCTAATCAGCCTCAACTCGCAATCTCTTTATCCCAACTCCCTGTTTTCTTTCTTCACATGGCTTTCATCTTATAGTCTGTCCACTTTTCACCACAACCTCCACTCTTACTGTAACATGATTCACTTTCTTTGCACCCACCAAATGCTCCTAGAAGCCAAAAGTTTGCTTCAAACCATCGTTTCAAGCAAAAAGGAAAGAGTCAGCTTTTGTTGTTTTTGCAACATTCTTGAAACCAAAGATACCAGAAGATTCGATCTTTATGTTTGCGATTGCCTAAATAGCAATTTTTGATAATTCTTCTGACAAAATATATCCTAAATTTTTGAATTTTATATTATATATGTAAAATTTAATGGTAGAACAAGGAATTGAACTAAAGAAACGAAAATTGGTGAAAATGGCAAAATCCAAAGTTTGAGAACTATAGTGTAATTATTCAATAGTTGATTCAAACACAAGAAGATATTTTGAATATTTGATAGTTCTTCTGACAAAATATATCCTAAATATTTTTATTTTATGTTATATAGGTAAAACGTAATAGTTGAACAAGGAATTAAAAGAAAGAAGCGAAAACTGGTGAAAATGACAAAATCCAAAATTTGAGAACTAAATTGTAATTATTCAATAGTTGATTCTGACACAAGAAGATATTTTTGAATATTTCTAGGAGACAATTGGATGGAAATAGAACTAAAAATGAATGAAATATGATCAAAATATTATTAAATCAATTTCTAATCGCACAAGTTATATTCCAGATTTATAGTCGAATATTGAGACCCATTTTTGACAAAGTAAACATCCGAATTAGAAAAATTCTATTTTCTAGCAAAGTTGTATACCTTTGAGTTATATTTTCAATGCACTTTGAATTTTCTCAATCGGATATTGGGAAAGAACGTTATGGCTAAAATACTAACTGATATGCGTCAGTGTGTAGATAAAAAAATCCTCACGCGAAGACACATTTCCTTGTTCGATTGGAACTATTTCGGAAACCAATTTGGAAGTGATTTTCAACCCGTTTTCTACTCCTACAAATACCTAACAGCTGAATACATGTTGGAGACCTCTTATATATATCTCATACTCCAATATTCATTAATTATTATCATCAAATAGGGAAGATTCATAATTTTTGTGAGAGAATTGAAGGGGGCTTGCAAGAATTCAATCAATTGAAAATTCAAACTTGATTTTTGGGTAAAGAAGAGAAGACGCAAGTTGAGATTCATCAAGAAATTATTGAAAAAATTCAAGATTCATCTTCATCTTCTCAATTAATAAAAAATTCAGGTTACATATTTTCACTTAAATATGATTGCTTGTAATTTCGATATGTTATGCTAGTTTTATACAATTATAGGATGAGATGAACCATTGTTTTGAAATTTTTAATATTAATTAATTATTTTGACGACTAATATATTTATTTTCTTTGATGTTTATTATTTTTTCACCAACTTTTCAATTAATTAGCTACTAATTGAGATGCTTTATTGGAATATATTATTATCGAAGGAGATAATAGGTTTTAGCTAAAAATAATAAATATTGTAAAGTCCGATTAGGGATAGAGATATACATCTATACTTTACATGGTTTTCATAGGTTTTATAGATCGTTTAATGCATTTATCATGTTCGCATCTTTCATCGAAAGATAGGAAGGTGCATGAGGGGAATAGATTTGATAACTATCGAGAGATGTTTTCAATTAAATTAGGAATAGTGACCAACAAGATTGATTACAAATTATCACTTTAATTCGTTGTGTTAAAAATAAATTAATAAGGGGGATTCGACATCTTAATAATACTTTCACATATTTGAAATCAAACTAGTTAAATTGCTTTTTAGTTTAATCGATAATTTAGATATTAGTATAGAAACTCAAAATCTATTTGCTATTCGATTAATGTTATTATTCATTTGAACTCGATTGAATACTTAGTTCTCGTGGGCTCGATACTCTACGCACTACTATATTACTTGTTCACGAACCCGTTCACTTGCGGAAAATCAAAGGATCGAGTTTTTGGTGTCGTTACCAGTGACTATTGTTTTTTTATAAGTTTAGTTAATTTTAGCTTTAGGGTGTGTTTGTGCCACATTATTTTGGAAGAATGTATTCTAGAATAGTATGTTGATGGAGAATGAGTGGTTGAAAAATAAGGAACAGATATTGATGTGATAGAAAATATTATTTTATTAAAAAATATGTGGTTGAAAATGAGTAGAAGAATGAGAATGAAAATTTTAATGTGTACCAAACATGGGCTTAATATGAATTTTACTTTTTTTAGTTTAATTTATTACAAAACATTATAGCGTTTCCTATTTACTTTTTCAAGACCTTGTATTCGAAGTTCGAGAACCGGCAATCTTACTCAATTTGACCCAAAGATTGAATGATCATTCTACTTTTGAAAAAGACAATAGTTAGAAACACATCAAAAACAGAAAGAGGAAGATATGGTAGAGGAAAATTTGAATCAAATAGTTATCAGTGCTAATCTGAAAGCAACACAATCGAATGTGGCTGCAACTAATGAAAATGCAAGGCTAATGGGGGAGTATACGGTTCCACTGGTTTTGGAAAGCCAATCTAGCGTAATATATCCAGCGTTTGGTCAGGCAAAATTCCACCTGAGGACTTATGTGATCAACATGTTCCAAAACGAGTTACAATTCTTTAGGAGAGCTACGGAGAATCCCAAAGCTCATATATCAAGATTTCTGGATATGTGTGCAACTATCGAGTATCCAGGGGTGTCCAGTGAAGCAATTAGGCTAAGGCTTTTCCTATACACATTGAGAGACTCAGCCAGAGAATGGTTAGACACTTGTCCACCTCAAAGCATCACTACATGGAACCAATTGAGTAAGAAATCCCTTAGCAAATATTTCCCACCGAAAAGGATTACAAAGCTGAGAGACGAGATTACTAAATTCCAACAGTTGGATTCAAAATGCTATTAGATGCTTGGGAACGATACACGGGTTTACTCTGCCAATACCCACAACACAGATTGCAGAAATGGCTTCAGGTGCAGTATTTCTACATTGGCATGAATCTGATAAGTATGGCTAATGTAGACTCTGCATGCGATGGTTCTATAACAAAAGAATCGTGGATTAAGTCTATCAAATCATGGAGGATCTGGCATTCACCGGTACACTTTGGCTTACTGAAAGGACGAGTAGAAAGAGAGCTACTGGGGTATTTGAAGTTGATTCTTTGATAGCAATTTCAGCACAGTTGACATCATTGGCACATAAGGTGGATTAGATAAACACAACCCAGACAATGGGATCGAAATGTAAGCATTGTGGAAAGAATCATGAGAGTGTTGACTGTATCATGGGAAGTCCTTTTGCTTAGTCATTAGAGGATGTAAGTTATGCTCAAAATTTTCAAAGACAATAATACAATCAAAATCCTAACACTTACTACCCAGGCTGGAAGAATCATCCAATTTTCTAATGGAGCAACAATCTGGGAGCTCATATCGCGCCACAGCAGATTACACCACCAGTTTTTTAGCAAACTGAAAATAAATCTTTATTAGAAGATCTTGTTACTAAATTGACGGAGATGTCTACCCAACACATGCAAAGAACATATAAAACATTACAAGTTCAAGGAGCTACCATAAAAAAATTGAAAAATCAGATGGGACAAATAGTGAAAGCACTTTCAGAGAGACCACCAGGAGCATTGCCTAGTGACACCGAGATAAATCCCAAACAATAGGTAATGGCAATGAAGGTCGTGGAGGAAGAACATATTGAGGTAATAACTATACATAGTGGAGTTCAACTACCATAAATTAATATAAAGAGACCAGTTGATACAAAAAAATGTACATTCCACAGTTGAGGAGCAATTGAAAATTTTAAGCAGAACAAAAAAGCAGAGACAGAAAGAGCATCAGATGATCTAAAGGTTAAGGAAACCATTCATATTAAAGAATTTGTGCCACCATTACCTTTTTTTCAAGACCTCAAAAGAGAAAGCTCGACAATCAATTCGAGAAGTTCTTGGATATGCTGAAAAAGCTCTACATCAACATCCCATTCATCGATGCAATCCGACAGATCCTGATGTATGCAAAGCTCCTGAGGGACATGATATCTAAAAAAAGAAAGCTTCAAGATTGGGAAGAAGTGACATTGACCGAGGAGAGCAATGCAGGCTGCAAAATAAATTGCCACTAAAACTCAAAGACCCAGGGAGTTTCACTTTACATATTTTAATAGGTAAAGAATTTCATTTTAATGCTTTATGTGATACATGTGTAAGTGTAAATTTCATGTCTTTATCTACTTTTACGAAACTAGAAGTTGGGGAAGTTAAAGAATCGAATGTGACGTTATAGCTGGCAGATAGGAGCATCAGATATTGGTGTGTTGTCGTAGGCACCCAAAAATAATGCTTAAACCTCTAAAATTAATGTAATAGGTCGATCCCACGAAAAGTGTGTAATTCAATATTTTATAATCCGTATAATAATTGTGGGGGGGGGGGGGTTTGTATGCAAACAATTGTAAATAACGCAGTTAATAACAATAAAAATTAAATTAACGAAAACTATCAAAAGACTAACCTTAGTCTAAGTCAACATCTACCGCTGAAGATCCACAATTGATCATAAATGTAATGATTCAATTCATATTTTGAATATTAACCGTTTGAATTATTTTCCTATCTCTCCTCATTTTTAGTTAGTTAGAAATCAGTGTTCTAATTAATCATAATTATTAAATAACCCCAGACCATCGCTCAAGATTCAATTTAATAATAACTTTACACAATAGAGAAATCGATGAACTAGATAATACAAACACCAGCGGTTGCATTCAATCTATTTAAATATCTTTCTTAAAATTCAATAACATTTATCGTAGAAAATCATCAAATCCAAGCGCTTCACAAGTTAAAGAGATCAAACAATTACGGATTTGATGTTTAACTTAGCGGTTGTTAAAATCAATGAACTAGCTGGTCCTCTAGCAATTAAACACAACAAATCATAGAAAAAAATACAGAAGAACATTCAATACTCAAAATATAAATAAAACAATAAGAAAAACTATTTAGATCTCACAATATGTGGTTCCGAGGTTTAGTTACAATTCATGAATTTAAGAGAGAAAATAATGAAGAATGAAGTTTTGAGGCGTTCTCCCCATTCTGGTTGTGTTCTAGTGTTTAAATATTGTGAAAAATTAGATTTTCATACATGTTTCAATCAAACAAGGAAACAGGGAAAAATTCGCGTTTTGGTTTGAGGCGCGTGCCTAGTATAAGTTAAGGCACGTGCCTTAGCCTTTTGCCAAACCTCAGGCAAGGCTTTTTAGGTATGGGGCGCACGTCTCATCTGCAGGCGAGGGCGCGCGCCTCACATGATTTCCAGCAGCCGAACAACTCTCAGTATTTTTATCATAACTTTCTTTTTCGATGTCTGTTTGTGGTGATTCAAGATGATTTAGAAAGCTAACTCAAAGGGATACAACGTTACTTCAGAAACTATCTTCGAATTTGATTTTTTCCATGTCCAAAACTGGTCTCAATATGAGGCTGAAAATCGATGCAAAACTTTTCAGCTTGAAAGTTGATATATGATAATGTCTTGACTATATTTCACCCATTTGACTCATTTCTTCATCCAATTGACCTCTACGCTCTCGAATCTTCATCCTAAGATTAGAAACAAGTTTATAGTATTTGCTCTTTAGTTCCTGAACTTTCATTTCCTTTCACTTTGGTCTATTTTCACATATTTCTTCCAAATTACGTTATATCCATAAAATTGCCACCTAAATCAAAATATGAGCGTAATAGTACATTTTGACACAAAATAAACATACAAGTGCATAAAATAAGGAAGGAAAAATATGCATTTACCTTCCTATCAGATATCCATGGGACAAGGTTGAGGATGTGCTCATCAATGTTGGAGCACGGATATTCTCGACGGACTTCCTTGTTATGGACCTCGAAGACGATCACGATATACCAACTATCTTAGGTTGACCAATTTTAGCAACAAGCCAAACTTTAATTGACATGAAAAATGGTGAGCTAACTGTGAGGATGGAGGACGCACATGAGATCTTTAAATTACACAATTCACCCGAGCAACCATTAGTCCTGGAGGACGCCAAATATATTGCTGAAGAAATTCATCAAAGGTCGAATGAGACAATGCCTCGTTTGTCTATGGAGCCTTGCTAGAGAGGAAAATAAAGAGCTCAAGGTTTGGAGGGTAAAAAAAGGATGTAAAGCTGAAAATTGCAAGGACTATAAGGTTGCAAGATTCCAACATGAGCCACCACGATCAATTTATCCATATAGTCTAGCTAAAGACTATAAATTATGAACTTATTGGGAGGCCACCCAATTTTTAACCCTTTTATTTATTCTATTTTATGTACCGCGTTGCATATAAATTTATTTTGATGATTAGTTTGCATTTAATTTAGGTACATTTCTATTTATATGATATCACCATCATATCATGTTTCTCATTAGGCCATTGAATTTATTGTTGATTATTTCAATTGTTTGGGCTAAGTAATACTTGTTCAAGGTTATTTGATCTTTAATGTTTGATTTGATCGCTATGTGCAGGAACATGACGTCACGGAATACTCAAACCAACATAGACCAGGAGGAAAGCATGGTGAAGAAGATTGTCTAACCGTCACATATACTGTCTCACACCTTCAACAGAAAAATTTAGGAAGTACCTTCTTTATTTTCTTCCACGTCCCTTTATATTATTATTTATGATTTAGGACATTGAGGATAACGTTGGTTTTAAGTTTGGGGTGGAAAAAAAAAGTTTGAGTTTTGACTTTTCGTATATTTTTTAGTGTTTGTGTTTGTCTTTATGTTTTTTTTACTTTAGTATATATATAAGAAAAACATATTTTTTTAGGATATGTGCTTGTGTGAGTTAGATAATGTGGCCAACAATATAATTAAATTTGAGATTTTGTGTTGATTTATTACTAAGGATATGATGCATGCTAGACTGATTGAGAATTAATCTTACAAAACTTGATATTATACGTGCACTAGAATTAAGTTGGACATTGTGATGCTATGAGTTGATTCATATAATTGATAGGTTGATATAATTGGATAGATGCTTTACCCAATCATACTAAATTACTTATCCTTAGACCAAATTTAACATAGTTTGGGGTGATTTTGCCGTTGTGGAAAGATACGGATGTGGATAGTAATTCACTGTGTGAAATTTTTTTGTGGATTGTCTTAAATTAACGAGATAAAATTTGATGAAAATCTTAAGTTAGAGGTCGTTTGCTTGAATATGTATTTGATAAGGGGCATTGCACCGATCAATGCATAAATTTTTAAAAAATGTGAAAATTCTCTTTGAAATATTTTTGACTTGGGTTATTAAGCTTGTAAGAGTATTTAAAATCTGATGCCCAAAAGTTATATGACTTGAGATTCATCGACATAAAGCCTGTTACATAGGTCATTTAGAAAGTTGAAGGGAGAGAATGTAAAAACAATATATATATATATATATAGTCCACCTGAACATTAGATTATGCACTGAAAAAAGAGTGAAAAAAGAACAAGTTCGGGAGTGTATGAATCATACGAGAGTTGAAATGATATATTTGACCACAAATGGTCAAAATTGAAGAAACTTGTTAAATCGTGATTGTATATTTAATTCTTCACACACACACACACACACACACACACACACACACACACACACACACACACACACACGTTAGTTTTGTATTGGAATAGTGGATATTGGTTTGAAATTGTGACTTTGAAGCAGTTTGTAGATTTAGTACCGTAATTTCAAATACTAAAATAAAAAGCTAGATTGTCTAACCAAATATTTTTGCATGCTTGTGTGTTTGTTGTTATTTAGGTTATAATTTTGTTTGAGGACAAACAAATTTTTAAGTTTGGAGCTATTTGATAAGTGTATTTTATACACTTATTCGAGGTCTAAGATAGTGATATTTGATAGTTTTTCTGACAAAATTTATCCTAAATTATTGTATTTTATGTTATATAAGTAATTTAGTATGGTTTGGGTAATTGTTATATTTTATGCTTTCAATGGCCTAACCAAAGCTTATCTAAAATCAGGTTTTGTATCATATACTATAATGTTTTAGGTTGTCTAAAAGCATAAAATTGATGCTTATAAAAGTATTCTTGAACAAATGAAATTAAAGTCTTACAAGTTGACTTGGGAATTTCATAAAGAGATTTTGGAAGGTAGATACCCTGTGCGAGTTTTCTTTTTTATTTATTTATTTTTGTTTATTATTTTTTTGAATAAAAAAATTTACAAAGAAGGGGAAATGAGGATAGCACAATCAATTTTTTATGATATCTGGAAATGGGGTCTGAGGCATAGCATTGTTACTTTCAATACTTTGATGAATGGTTAAGTATGGTTCGGTGATTTGGATGAGGGGTTCAGGTTGAAGAATGCAATGGAGAGGAAACAACTTATTCCTGATGTTTATACTTACAGTATTTTGATTAATGGGTTGTGTGGGAGAAAACAGAAAGGATGATCAAATGAGCTGTTCAACAAAATGTTTGGCAAATGATTGGTTCTAAATGATGTTACTTTCACTACATTGATTAATGGGTATTGCAAGATGGGATGATATATATGGCCATAAAAATTTATCAACAAATGTTTGGACAAGGCTTGGAACCAAACTTGATCAAATATAACACACTTATCGATAGGCTTCACAAGAATGATGATTTGAATGAAGCACAGTACCTTGTTGATTAGATGACTTGGAAAGGTGTAAAGCCTGACAAAATAACATAAACTACTCTTATTGATGGATATTGTAAGGAGTGAAATTTGGAAAGGCATTTGAGATGGGCAAGAAATGATTAAGGAAAGTATTGCGCTTGTTAATGTGGTTTACACGACCCTTATTTCTGGTTTATGTTGGGAAAGGCAAGTGGTTGATGCGAAAGACTGTTGAAAGAAATGGTGATTGTTTGTTTGAGGCCTAATAATGCAACATGTACAATGATCATAGATGGGTTTTGTAGGAAGGACGATGTGAGTAAATGTTTCAAGTTGCTTAAGGAGATGCAGAGAGATGGGCATACACCAGGAGTTTTACTTATAATGTGTTTATGAATGGTTATTGCAGACAAGGACAGATAGAAAAACGTGGATATGCTTCTAAATGCAATGCTTAATCTAGGAGGTATCCCCGATGACATTACTTACCATCTAGTTATCCAAGTTGTGCTTGTATCTTTCGGATTCAATTTTGCATTACTATGTCACTACATCAATTATTTCTGTGCTTTGCCTAAACTTTTCCTTTACCCTTGATGGTGAGTTGCCTTTCAAAACTTTTCTTGACACATAATCTTTCTATTTAAATTTAAAGGTCAACCTTTGACTTGGTTCGAAAGATGATCATCATTATATTCTTCAACATAGTTTTTGCCTTGTGTTTAGCGTGCTTCTCAAGTTGAATTATACAATAAGAAAAGTAAATATACTAGTATGTAGTTGTAACGCCAATGAGAAAAATCTAAACTACCTACCATAAAATGTAAGGTTGCTTTACAAGTTCAGAATTATTAGTTTTGCATAAATGTTGTAAGCTAATTTCAATTTTTCCATGTTCTTTAATAGTTTAGTAACTTGGAACAACTGGATATTTGTATCAAACCGTGTTTCATTGTACGAAGTTCAGATTTATTTGCAAATCGAGCCCAAGTTCGACATTTCTGACAGAGATACTAAATCTAGTAAAGAATGGGTTCTTGACTCGACTTGTACTTTTCATATGTGTCCTAACAAGGACTAGTTTTCTACATATGAAGAAGTTTCGAGAGGTACTGTGATAATGGAAAACAACGCGCCTTGTAAAATTGCTAGATTTGGTACAGTCATAATCGAAATGTTCGGTGGGGCTATCAGGACACTTACAGATGTAAGATATATTCCAGAACTGAAGCGGAATCTCATATCTTTGAGTGCACTTGACTTAAAGGGCTACAAATATAGCGGTGAAGGGTGGAGTTTTGAAGGTGAGCAAGAGTGCTCTTGTTGTCATGAAGTGGCATAAAACCTCTACACAGTTGTATATTTTGCATGGTTCCATTGTGGTTGGGGATGCAGCAGTTTCTACTTCCCCTTTGACAGATGATGAAATTACAAAGCTTTGGCATATGAGGCTCAAGCATATAAGTGAAAATGGGATGGTGGAGCTGAGTAAAAGAAGACTTCTTGATGGGCAAAAGACCAGCAAAATGGAGTTTTGTGAGCATTGTGTCTTTGGGAAACAGAAGAAAGTCATATTTTCAAAAGGAAGACATAATACGAAGGGAACACTTGAATATATCCATTCAGATCTTTGGGGTCCAACGAGGGTACCGTTTAAAGGTGGCTATTATTATTTGTTGACAATAATTGATGATTTCTCCAAGAAATTTTAGGTATTCTTCTTGAAGCAGAAGAGTGATGTGTTTGGGACCTTCAAGAAGTGAAAAACATTGGTAGAAAAGCAGACTGAAAAGCAAGTAAAATGTCTATGCACTCATAATGGGTTGGAGTTTTGTTTAGATAAATTTAACAGCTTTTGCATGGCTGAAGGCATCTTGAGACACTTGACAGTGCTTGGAACTTCTCAATAGAATGATGTGGCAGAACGGATGAAAAGAACTTTGATGGAAAATGTTCGTTGTATGCTTTCGAATTCTGGGTTGTCTAAGTCTTTTTGAGCTGAAGCTGCTACTACAACGTTTTTTCTGATAAATCGCTCACCATCGGTTGCCGTTAATAAACAGATACCAGAAGAGGTATGGTCTGGTAAACCTTCTTGTTATTCTGATTTGAAAAAATTTGGGTGTCTGGCTTATGCTCATGTGGATAATGGGAATTTGGAGCCTATGTCTAGAAATTGTATTTTTCTTGGGTATAAATCAGGCGTGAAGGAATATAAGTTATGATGTATTAATACCAGTAAGGTGGAAATGAGTAGGAATATGGTATTTGATGAACTTGCTATGGTTCGTGGTTCATCTCTTGGGGATTCTTATAAAATTGAGTAGCAAAATTGTTCAACTCAGGTGGAGTTGGAAATTGGGTCAAATGAACAATCAGTGATTGCAGAACAGTCTACTACAGATCAGTCCAGTTCAGGGTTGTCAGACAGTAATATCTTGTATATTTTGCCTACACAACAACACCATAGTATACTATAGCTAAGGATAGACCTCGCAGACAGATTAAACCTTCATAGAAGTATGGGGAATGAGATTTGGTTGCTTATGCACTGAATGCTGCTGAAGACATTGATTCCACTGATGAGCCTGCTACATATACAGAGACAACCAGTTGCGGTAATTCTGGCAAATTGATGATTGCTATGTAGGAGTAGATGGAGTCTTTGAGCAAAAATAACACTTAGGACTTGGTGACATTACCTAAAGGTAAAAGGGTGATTCGTTGCAAATAGGTGTTCAAAAGAAATGAAGGTATATTTAGGATTGAAAATGCTAGATACAAAGCTAGATTGGTGACAAAAAACTATAGTCAGATTTCGGGTGTTGATTTTACATATGTGTTCTCACCAGTTGTGAAGCATAGTTCTATTCAGACTTTACTTGGAGTGGTGGCTAAGAATGACTTGGAGCTTGAGCAAATGGATGGCAAGACAACATTTTTACATGGAGAACTTGAGGAGAGCATCTATGACACGTCCTACCCCAGATAATGCTAGTGGACCCAGAGTGTGACGTGCGCCGATTATAGATACCAACTAAAAGTGGGACCCACCATCAAGGGTACTACAATATTAACCTTATAAATCATTTTAATAGAAATTTCGGCATTATCTCCCCTGTATTTTGGACCAACCAACCTGTAAACAATGTTATACAATCCCAACCATAATATCATATCAATGCTAACTCATGATTATATATCATGGTACAGAGATAAGCCGAATTCTCCAACTTTTACTGTGAAAATACATCAACTATACATATGGATACAAAATACATAGTGAGCCCATCTACTATCTACAGATGATGTGCACTGACACCCAAATGAACATGTGTCACAAAACACTGACTACATGCTCTAGAAAATGAGTCATACTAGTCGTCGGTGGTTCTGACTCCAAATCAAGGCTCAACTCCACAAGATGCCCCGAAACTCAACTACTACCTGATAAGGAAATAGTGGGAAAAATATGAGTTGATAACTCAGTGAGTGGAGAAGTTCAAAAATAATTATCCCTTTCCATTTACACATTTTAGCAACCTCAAGCTTACATAATTTAACAATCCACAACATAACAACATATAATAATAATAATAATAATAATAATAATAATAAAAAGGTAAGATATCTCATAACGCTAAAAAATGTCATCTCATAATCATGATATAATCATCAACTCAAATCCATATCATCATCTCATCTCATCACATGTAATCAACCAAAAATGTACCCTCTGATTGAAATCAATAATCCGCCCATCGGGCTAATTACTTTCGTCACGGCCCGTAGGCCCCTCCGTGATCGAAAGTGGGTCTCGAAGACCTCTTATAATCAATACTAGAACACGCACAAGGCCACTCAGTGAACTATAGGTACACCATCAGACCCCTTCATCCACGGTCAGTACCCCTCAGTGTAGTATAGAACACGGCAGGCTACTCCGTGAACTAGAATAAGGATATAATCATGGGTACTTTTCTGGTTGATTTCAATATCACGTGTATCACATTTCAAGTCACACATAATCCATACACAATCTTTAACATCCATACAAACCATAATGAAGGAATATTTCCAAGTCAATCATGTAATTGTACAATTAATTCACTTAATTGCACAAAATGAATAATAATATAATTAATTAGCAATACTTGGAAAATACTTTAGTTTTTCCACTCACAAACTATTTACTGGACGATTTGTTTGGTTGGTAGGCTGTCTCGATCTCTGCGCTACCTCCTGATAGAATAATAAATTTATTCGGGTCAAAACTCGATTCACCACCTTAACAATAATAATAGAGAACCAATTTCACATCTCTTTCCCAATTTACCCACCAATTACCAAATATATTAAATTCATTATTCGTCCCATGTACAACACCCATATATACTTTAATTCAATACTTAACTTTTATGTTTATCATTTAATTTCATTAAACTTGAAAAATTTGAGAAAAAGGCCGTTTTGACAAAAACAGCACTACAATTCCCGAATATAGAAATCTGGCACCTGTTTTACTATGATGAAAATCATCACACCCTATTGACAAAAATAGCACTATCTGCAACTAATTTCAAAAATAGCATTTGCATATGATTTTGTCCAAAGTTGCTAAAAAGTGGAAAATCCCAATCTCAAATCCTTAATTTAAGTATGTAGCATCATATACTCAAAGGAAAATCAAAGAACATGTATGTATTTGACAAACCCGTATCAAAATCTCTACTTTCTTAAACTAAGATCTTCAATTAAACATTCTCTTTGCTATACTACAATTCAAAACTTCAAATAAACATAAATATCTCCTCATTTTTGGCTCAATTTCGAATTTAGGAACACTTCCTATGAACCCTAAAATCTAAAATCATTATGAAATAAATAAAATTTAGGCTTACCTTCAAGAATTGATAAAGAATTTGGAGATGGTAGCCTATTTTCTTCCTTTTTTCTTCTCTTCTTCCCCCTTTTTTTTTCCTTTCCTTTCTCTCTTTTTTTTTCCTTACCCGACTTCTTCTCTGCTTGCTCTCTGTCTCTCACGTCCCTTGGGCCAAAAAAAAGGGAAATTATTGAAAATACCCCAAATTTAAAGATAGCCTTTGCAAAATACCCTTTGACTATTCAAGGGTAGTGAACTACCAAAAATACCCCTAAATATAAGATTTACAACCAAAGTAATCATAATATAAAGAGAATAACAATTTAGTCCTAAAAGATTTATTTTAATTTCAAAGTAATAATATTTTTCAAAACTAACTAAACTATGACTAATAATTATAAAATGAAGAAATCTAGATCTAAAAGAGGTCCATATAAAATTAAAGCGATTGTAAAAAATAAAAAAAGAAATTGAAAATGAAATTGAAATTGATAAAATAGGATATCAAGAACAATTATATGCTGCTCAAGAAATATTAAAATGTTTTAAAGAAAATTTAATAGAAAATTTTGCCAGTGGAATTGTTAGGTCTATAATCATAAAAGATATACAAGATATAATAGACAAATTAGAAAAAAGGAAAAAGAATATCTCAAAATATAATATACATTTTGAATCAAATATAGGTATAATAACATATCTTGATATTATGAATTCTCAAACATTATTAGATTTTGAAAATTTAATTAAAAACCTATAAATGAGAAAACCTATCACAGATAGATTACCACAAGAATATAAGAAATTAAGATTCAATTTAACTTTAAGATTTTATATATCTATAACTAATAATAGATTAGAATTTGATAAATTAAAAGAATACATAGAATATACGACTATTTAAAGATTAATTAGATTTTAGATTTTAAGAATTATTTGATTTTTGTTCGCTCTAAGTAGCACCCCCAACTAATGGTATCAGAGCCATAGAGATCATGGACATTACAATTACAAAAACAGATTGGTATTACAAAATAGAAGAAAGTAAAGAAAGTTATATATTTTTAGAACATATTCCTAAGAAACTAAAAACAATAACGTTAATAATAATTAAAGAATTACCTCAAGAAATAAAAGAACAAATTATAGATAACCTTGTAATAGGAACATTAAAAGATGAATATATATATATATATATGAAAAAATTATTATGGAACTTGAAAAAGAAGAAATTATGTTATATTGCAAAAATTATGAGTAATAAAATTATAAAAATAAATAATTATTATAAATTAGAAACAGAAAAATGAAGTTATATATTTTTAGAACTTATACCCAATAAGTTAAAAATAATAACATTAAGAGTAATTAGAGAATTACCTATGGAAATTAAAGTACAAATATTACATAAACTAATTGTAGAATCAATAAAAGAAAGATATATATATATATATATATGAGAAAATAATAGCAACCTTTGAGAAAGAAGAAATCAATTTATATTATAAAGAAAAATATGGATCAAATGATTTGTAAAAACTATTAATGGAATTGATGGAAATAAAAGAAATCTTAGATAAAAAATTAGTAAGAGTAAGAGAAATAAATCTACAAATACAAGATGAACTTTTGAAACCTGGAAATATAACAAACTCGCAACAGAAACAAATATTAAAATTAAAACAAGAAAGATATAAAATAAGAGCAAGTTATTACAAAAAAATGAAAGAATTAACACATAATAATTATGTAAAACAAAAATGTGATAAAATAATAAAAGATTGTAAAGATATTGAATGTAGAACATATTATTTATGTCAATCAAAGAAAAGATAAATGTCAATTGGTGAGTATATAGAAGAATTAAAAACACTAATAAAAATATTAATAGATGATGTTCAAAACATAAATAATGAAATAAAAGAAGTAAGAAATGATATTAATATTCTAAAAATTGAAGTAAGAAAAATAAAAGAAAATAATAAAGGAAAAGAAAAAACAATAGACAAAAAATTTATAGAAAAAGAAATATCTAGAATAGGGAAAAAATATACTGAATAAGAAAATATAAGAATAGAAGCAGGTAGTATGGATGATAAATTTAGGAAAAAGATTTTACCAAAAATAATAGAAGAAGAAGAAAAAATGGAAAAATCTAAAGAAAAAACAATAGGAAAATTAGAGATTAAAGAAAATCAGGATAATATAGAAGATAAAGATGAATGAAGAAATAGATTTACTTATAGAAAATTTTGATCAATTAAGTTTAGAAAATTTAGATGAATATCAAGTCCTAATGAACACTGGAGGAGGACCAAATAAAATAGAATCCTCTAATAAACAAGAAATATTAGATCCAGATAAAAGTTATGCACCTATATATATTAAACCATATAGACAATATTATGAAACAATAAGAAATAGACAACCACCAAGAGGAAACAAATACATTAATAAATTTGAACTAAATGATAATTATGATAAACCTGTCAATCATGGAGGAGCAAAATTAGACTTAGATTATAAAATAGATATTAAGAAATCCTTAGTAACTTGGGCAGACTCAATGATATTATTCTTTTTATATAACAAAGATGATACATGGGAAAGTACTGAAAGAATGATAGACTTTTTAGTAGCATCTTTTGAAGGAAATGTTAGAAATTTGTGGGATGGAATAAATAATGATACAAAGACATTAATAAGAAGAAATGTACAAACAGAAATAATAAAATCAGATAGAGAAGGTATAGAAAGATTAGTAAACTATATTTCAGATGAATTCTTAGGAGAAGATTTGATAAGAAATTTTGATGGAGAAGCAATAAAAGAAAAAGAAAATACTAGGATAAAATTAATAAACCTAACAATATGTGATATGTGTAAAATTAAAGAATATACATGTGAATTTAAGGAATATTATTATACTCAATTCTATAGTTATGAAAATCAAGATCTATATAAAGATATGTACTATAATAAATTACCAGGAACATGGGGAATATATTTTAAGATAGAATTTGAAAAATATATTAAAGAAAATCCCGAAGCACCTAGATCTTTAGGATCTAGAATAAAATTTTTATTTGAAAGACTTGCATATATATGTCAACAAAGACAATTAATGAAAAAATTAAGAAAATTAACTAAGATATGTTGTGAAGATATGGAAAACCTACACAATGTGGATGTAATCTTGAAAGAAAAAATATTAAGAGAAAATTCAAAAATAAAACATTTAGAAATTTTAAGAAAAAATATATAAAGCCTAGAAGAAGATATTATAAAAGGAAATACAATCCAAATAAATAACAGAAAAACAGACCTTATAGAAAAGATAAAAGTCAATGCAAATGTTGGAATTGTGGAGAAATAGGACATATAAGCCCTAATTGTAAAAAGAAAAAGGTAAAAATATTACAAAAAGAATATTTAGAAATAGAAAGTGAATCAAGTGAAATATCAGATATTGAACAATATTATAATCAAGAAGTATATATGAGTGAATCAGATTCGGAAAAAGATAATGAATCTGAATCTGAATAAAGAAATTGAAGAAATAGAAAGAGATAATATAGATAAACAAGAATATGAAGGAATAGAAGGTTATGGATTAAAAGTAACATTTGATAATAATAAATTCAAGAAAATGAGAAAATTATATTTAGATTTAAAAATAGGAAAATGGGAAACCTTAGATATGATATGGAAAAGAGAAAGAATAGCAATAAATGAGTATCATAAAATCGAAAAGCTATAAATGTTAGAACAACTCAAGGAACACATAAATTAAATCTTTTAACAAGAAATACAGTAGATGAATTATTAACAAAGATTAGTAAAAAACAAGGAGAAAAAATTCAATATGTTTATTTAGCAAGAATACAAATAATGTTTAAATCCTTATTTAGAGAAGGAATAAATTCACCTTTAACAGTAAATCTACATGATGGAAGAATAATAAATTTAAAAGATAGTCATTTAGGAATTATAGAAGGAAACTTGGCATACCAAAAATTAATATTTACTTGTTACGCAAAATATTGTGTCTCAATTATAGACAAAAAACTTCAATGAAGTCTTAGGACTACATTTTAAGTTACATAGAGATGATATAATGGAACCAGGAGACAAGATTATGACTATAGAATATAGAGCTCTGTACACATTTACTAACTCCAATTATGGAAATATATACTCTAAAAAACCATACATAAAAGTTCACAAGGAATGTAAGGATATTAGTAAAATAATAGAACCAAGTAAACAAATAAGTTTAATTCCTAAAGAATATGAATTTAGTATACTCAAAGATAAACCTGAAATAGTAGAAGATAAAGAAGATGATTATTCTGATAAAATAATGTTTAGAGATGGAAGATTAATTAATAGGTCAACAAGTCTTAAATTACCTAGAAAACATTTAGAAGGAACTAGTAATATAAAAGAAATCAAACTTCATAGAAATGCTGGAAACATGAAAATAGAAGGATAATATTATAATGGAAGAGAATATATTGAAGGACCAAATATACTAATTGATACAGGAGCAAGTGAATGCCATATAGTTTCAATTAGAAATAAAGGATTAATGACTCATAAGGTTGAACCATATAGATATGTAAATTTTGATGGACAAATACATACTACAAAACTAGAAGTCAAAGTACCAATAAAAATAGGAGGAATTAAAATGGTAGTCCCATGTTATATGGATAATAGTATGAATACAGATCCTCATATATTATTAGGAATAAGTTTTCTAAATGGATTAAAAGACTATAGTATAAAAAGAGAAGGATTATATATAACACATAATGGTCAAACTATATTATTCGAGAAAAGATAAATGAATAACCAAATAAGTTTTCCATTAGCCGTATATATACAAGTTACTATAGTAGAAACAAATATAACAACATGTGCCTTAATAGATACAAGAAGTGATATAACAATATTTAAAAACTTCTTAATAAAATCATGGAATGAAAATAGTAAAATAAAAATAACAGGAGTAACAGGAGAAAGTACACAAATAATTAATAGCGCTGATAAAGTCAGTATAATACTTGGAAGTAAACAAGTAATAATAAACAAAATATATAGTTATAATAAATTAGATTCTGACATACTATTAGGAAATGACTTTATCCAACAATTTCAATATTATAAACAAAATAATTATATGATAATGTTACAAACACCATGTACACACTTATTAAAATTTTCAAGGGAATTTAGACCCTATAGAGTTCAGCCAGCCCAGCGTGATGATAAATGGGAGAAAAAACCAATCATAAATAAAGATATAAATACAAAAATTCTATACAAAAAAGTATTAAAGGCATAAATAGAAATAAGTATAGAAAAAATTATAGAACAGTTAGAAAAGACATGTGGAGAAAATCCATTATTATTTTGGAAACCATACCATCCTAAAGCTAAAATAGAACTAACAGAGAATGTTATAATTAGAGTCAGACCAATGATGTATACTATACAAGATACGCAAGAATTTAAAATCCAAATAAAAGAATTACTAGAACAAAAACTTATTAGACCAAGTAATGGACCCCATAGTAGTCCAGCCTTTATGGTTATGAAACATTATGAGCAAGTTAGAGAAATGCCAGAATGATAATCAATTATAAAGAATTAAACAAATATACTAAATTTGATGGATACTTTTTACCAAATAAAGAAGTCCTAATAAACCTTGCAAAAGGAAAACAATATTATTCTAAGTTTGATTGTAAATCAGGCTTTTGGCAAATTAAAATGGAAGAAGATAGTATACAACATACTACATTTAGTACACCTCAAGGTAAATATGAATGGTTAGTAATGCCTTTTGGTTTAAAAAAATGCACCACAAATATATCAAAGAAAAATGGATAATATATTTAGAAAGTTTGATGAGTTTTTAATAGTATATGTTGATGATATATTAATATGTTCTAATACTAAAGAAGAACATAGAAACCATTTGATACAATTCATAAATGAATGTAAAAAGAAAGAAATTGTTCTTTCAAAAAAGAAAGCTATAATAGAAAAATAAGAAATTGATTTTCTTGGATTATCAATAGATAAAAAAGGAATAAAATTACAAACTCATATATCCAAAAAGATAGAAAGTTTTCCAAATAAATTAGAATCAAAAGAACAAATACAAAAGTTCTTAAAATATTTAAACTATGCAGAAGGATTTATTAAAAATCTTTCAAAAAAGAGACATAAAATACAAGTTTTACTTAGAAAAATAAATACTAAAGGATGGAGTGAAGAACATACAGAAATAGTTAAATTATTAAAAGAAGAATGCAAAAATTTACCAAAATTAAGATTACCAGATGAAAAGGATAATTTGGTTGTTAATACAGATGCTTCTGATAAATATTGGGCAGCCATATTAAAAACTGATTTAAATAAAATTTGCAGGTATTCAAGTGGAACTTTTAACCAAGCAGAAATAAATTATACTACTCATGAAAAAGAATTGTTAGCAATTATTAGAAGAATAAAAAAGTTTTCATTATTCCTATTATCTAAAAAGTTTATTGTTGAAACTGAAAATTCTAATGTTACAGGATTAACTAAAAATAAGTTGTCAATGGAGCCTCAATATAGGAGATTGCACAGATGGCAAGCATACTTGTCATTCTATAATTTCGATATTATTCATATTAAAGGAATAAACAATTATCTTGCTGATTTTTTAAGCAGGAATATCGAATTCAGAGATAGATAATATCAAGCAGGAGATATCAGAAATAAAATCTGCGGCAGTATTTGTCAAAGATGAAGCTAATGATATAAAAATTGGAATGGAGGCATTAGCTGAAACCTTAAGTTATAATGTCAAATTATTACTTGAGATCAGTGCGTCCCATACCAAAGTTACCAATGAATTAAAAGACCGAATTGATGCTCTTGAAGCACGATTAGAGTCTACAAATACCAAAAATACAGGGATTGATGCTTTAGCACAATCTCCAAATACCAAACAGGGAATACAAACAGGTACACCAAGCGGAAGCAGCAGTGGACCCAGTCAAATAAAAAGAGATACAATCATGGAAAGTCCCCGAAAGGTGACAATAAAAAATGATGATAAACATACAAGGGTGATCAAAATCAGAGCAGATGAAGATGATGAGACCCATTTAACACCAAGAGAAGAAGAATATAAAGCTTTTGCAAAACTTGTCTATGAACTACAAGATGATGAATCATATTTCATCTCCCCAGGAGAACATGTTTACCCAATGATGATTATTACAAACGATGGAGACCCTAACATGGTCAAAATGACAGCAGACTATGGATTCTTGGATTTAATTTATCCAGGAAAAGATTTAAAAGAAATTGAGAAATCTGATGATATCTTCCGAGGAGAAGTTTCAAGATTTGCCAAAAGAATACCAATATATCTTAAATTTTACTCAATCAGTCCAGAAATTGATGGAAGGATATATTATCCTGTAGAACATATTATTACAGTCGGATATGTAGGCTGAAATTTCCAGATTGAAGTAGACCAAAATAGAAAGCCACTACCAAACATTAACATATCATGGATGAGATCCCGAAGAGTTTTAGGGATGAAAGTTCTCTACAACATGGCAAAAAATCTATATGATAAAAAATTTCAATGCTTATGCCAATATGAAGGATGGACACTCATGATAAATAATGGAAATGATAAATCGTCAATTTTAAAAGAATATATCCAAAAGTTTGATATCCATCAGATTCATGGAAGTCCATCAACCATACAAGAATCATGCCAATTGAGGGAATGTCCCACATGCTATCCAAATGAAAAGAGGACAAAAATATAAAGAGATAAGAGGTCCCACCACTATGCTGAACATTATTGAAGAATCTTGACAAACTCTATATGAAGACAATAGAGGAAAAGAAGATGTGAAAGAAAGGTGGACAGCTGGAAGAAATAATAAAGCTACAATTATGTAGTGAAGAAACTGTTGTAATAATAGAACTCCATTAGTGGAGTATGAGATAATGGATGATGTAAGAGGCCAATAATCGAGCCTCATATAGTTGTATAAATAGAAGTCTTTGGGCTAAGATAGAGGTAGAATGAGTTGAGAAAAAACACTTGAGCTTTCAAATTGCAAGAAAAACACTTCTGTCTTTTGATATAATCTCTGTACCAATTTCAGAATATCAATAAATAATCCATTTCTTACATAGAAGAACGAGTTTCTAAATTTTCATTCCCATAGATTCTTGATAGATTTAATAAGAAATTTCTTTCTTATTTTAACAACAAAAACAATTTTTCTTTAATCCAAGTCTAGGGATTTGTCCTTAGAAACGATACAGTGAAGGCAAGAAGCTGAATAGCAAGCATTCCGTTAAGGCAGGAGGCCATTAAAGGAAACAATTTGCACATTCAGAGCCTGAAGGTCACTCGATTCTAAGAATAAAGAGCCAGATTAAAATTAAGGTAAAACTACTATTTCTTGTTAAATTTTGAAAGAATTTCTTAAGATCTTAGAGAATCGTAGGGATTATAAATGTTTATGATTATTCATGATGTTTGAATTACTATCTACCATAATGTTTATATCATTATTTTATAGTGTTATGATAATTTTCATGATATTAGTATCCAATCATGCCAGGATATACAGTTAAAGGATTAGACGATTTGTTAGAAAGAATATTTGAAAAAATAGAAAATATTAAATCCCAACTTGAAAATGCAGATAAAATATCTAAAGAATATATTAGACTTATAAAAGAATGTGAACAAAAAATAGCAGATTATGCTAATATATTAGATCAAAGAATGGATTTATACTTTAAAAATCAAAATATAAGAAATACAGAACAAATTCGAAACTTACTCTAAAATAAAAGGATATGTCTTGCAATAAAGAAACCTATTTCATTAAGGGTAAAATAGACTTTTCTACAAAAACCCAAAATAGACTAAGTCAACGGGTTAGTTTGAATAATCTCCCCAAAAGAAAAGGAATTGGGAAAGATAAGGTCAACTTATTGGATAACTATGGCCAAATTGCAAGGTAAAGTCCCCATTTTCATACCCAATCATTTTTAGTCCTTTCATTTAATAATAAGGTAAACCAACTTCCTAGATTTCTTTATATATTATTTCTAATCCTTCAAATTTTAGTAATTACCAATTAGACCCCGTAAGAAATCTTTTATTCAATTTAATTCTAATTTGACATTAACTTTGACTATGAAAGGGATGAGGTGTAACAATCTACATGCAACAACAAGAGGGATTAATAACTTCAGGAAAGGAAGACTATGTGTGCTTACTGAAGAAGTCCTTGTATGATTTGAAGCAATCACCAAGGCAGTGGTACAAAAGGCTTGATTCATTCAAGACTAATCATTATTTTTATAGATGCAATTATGATAGTTGTGTGTACTTCAGAAAAGAAGATGGAGGATCAACTGCATATTTGTTGTTATATGTTGATGACATTCTCGTAGCAACCAAGGATAAAGCAAATGTCCGAAAAATAAAATCACAACTCAACAAGGAGTTTGACATGAAGGATTTGAGTGCAGCAAAGAAGATTCTTGGAATTGAGATCTTGAGTGATAGAAAGGCTGATAGTTTGTATTTGAGTCAAAAGGGATACATTGAGAAAGTGTTTGAAAGATTCAACATGGTGAAAATTAAAGATATGAGTACTCCTTTGGCTGCCCACTTCACATTATCATCTAACTTGTGTCCACAGTCAGATGAAGACATTGATTATATATCTCGGATTCCTTACTTCAGTGCAGTTGGTTCACTCATGTATAATATGGTTTGTACGAGACCTAGTTTGGCACATGCAGTTAGCAGATACATGGCTAATTTTGGCAAGGAACATTGGAAAGTAATGCATTGGATCTTCAGATACTTTAGGGGCTCTTCAAATGCTTGTTTACATTTTGGTAGAAATTCAGGTGGAGTCATTGGTTATGTAGATTCAGACTATGCATGGGATCTTGATAAGAGGAGATCACTTACAGGATATATGTTAACCTTTGGTGGCTGTGCTATCAGCTGGAAAGCTACCTTGCAAAATACAGTAGATTTGTCTACAATAGAAGCAGGATATATGGCCATTACAGAGGCATGTAAAGAGTCTATTTGGACGAGAGGATTGATTGGTGAAATCAGTAAAGACTTGCAGATGTCTACATTGTTCTGTGACAGTCAGAATGCAATTTTCTTGACTAAAAATCAGATGTTTCACGAGAGGACGAAGTACATTGATGTGAGATATCAATTTGTGCATGATGTGATTACTCGTGGTGATATTGTGGTGGGCAAGGTTGATTCCAGTGATAATCCTACTGATATGATGACAAAATCACTTACCTATTGCTAAGTGTGAACATTGTTTGAACTTAGTGGAGATTTGTCATTAATTAGTCCATTGGGGCTTGGTTAAAGAGGAGGAGTGGTGTTTATTGATGGAGTTGTGACTTGGAATTCCTTGTGTTGGAATTTGGCTCAAGATGGTAATTTGTTGTGGTTTGACCTGAATTTTGGTGGGTATTGGAGTTTAAATTAGAGTGATTTTGAAGAGATCAAAATTATGGATCAGAGGAAAAAGTCATCTATTTTTCGCTAGCGACGCTCAAGCGAGAGAGGTGAGAAACAACCTGAGACCTTGTCGCTTGACTATCGCTGGCTGACTGCTCGACCTTCGCTCACATGTCGGTCGAGCGACAAGCCTTTTCGGCTCAAGTCCGTTTCTTCTGGTTGACGCATTTTGGGCTTCTTTCTTTCTACAATTCAACATAGAGCGCATATATATAAATAGTGCACGACTTGTAACAATTGAATAACATTCTACAATAGAGAGAATTGAGAGAAAGCATTCTTAAGTGCTTAGATTTCAGTTGATTATTGAAGTATTGTCTTGTAAACACAAAGCTATTGGTTTATAGTGGATTCTCCTTCTCGAATTTCGTCTGTTCTTATTCTTCTTTTCATCTTTATTTAATTGTTGATATATCTTGTGATCCGGTTTACATAACAAAGAGGTTCTAGGATGGCATTGTTAGTCTTGTGCCCATTTTTATAGTAAATATATTGTAACGACATTTTGAATTAACGTTTACATTATTCACATGTTAGAATTTGCAACAATAATCTAAGGCTCCATGATCATATGAAATATAACAAATTGTATACTCGACGGTTTGGGTACAGTGAGACACAATTCGTTATATGATCAAAATATGTCGTTCACAATCGGTACATAAAGTTTGACGCTTTATGTTGATAAGGTTGTATTGTTCTTATTAAGATTTGTCTATATTTAGGAACAAGAACAATAACGTGTTTTTCGAAACACATTGAACGGGACCGCGTGAATGACTCATTTGTGACCACTCAAAATGAGACACCACTCAATTATCAAACAAGGTACCTAAATCCTAAGCAAGTAATGTACCTTTAATTGCTAGTTGAAATTCTTTGAGGTACCAATGAGTAAAGTCTTTGATTAGGAGATCGATCTCGGTGCTTTGGGAATCTGGGCGAAGTAGTTAGAGATCATATATGTGCAAAAGTGGAATCCGTTAATCATCATGATGAGACGATCGTTACTCTAAGATATTTTCTAAAGGGAATTGAACCTGAGCTCAGTAGTCTGATGATGAGATCGTTGGACTTGGTGTTGTGATGTGATCACAACGAATTCGCCTTATGAAATGGGACTTAGAGGGTAATACATGTTGAAGGGCAAAACGGTCATTTTGTCGATTTCAAAATATTAATGGTCAAACGGGGGTTGACTTGTGAAACGGTGGTCGGAGGATATTGTTATCGAATCATAATTGGCTTCCATAACTTTCGCTCGACTCAAGAGTGCAATCTCGAATTTTTGGTAGAGTAACCCGGGATTAATAGATGTATCTCAATTGGTCAAGAGTTAACCCAATTAGAAGCATATATTGGAGCTTGAGTCTTGTGAGTCCGATTAGGTCCCTCTGTTGACTCTAATAAAGGTGTGTGACTTAATTGTTCTACAACAATAAAGTCCAAGAAAAATTGTGCAACTAAGAAACTCTAATTGTGGGTTATAAATATGCCCTTTAGGGCACATTTTACGATGATTGGGTAATTGTCAATTTTATTCTCTCAAAAGTGAGTAGAGACATCTAAAGAGAACAAGAGAGAAGACCTAAGGAAGGAAGCACTTGGTTAGAATATTAAAAACTTCTTCAAGGTTATCATCTCACCTTTATGTGTGAGGATTTAAATAAAACTCATATGATCTCAAAGTATTTTCTAAGATCCACCATGTATTTTGGTTTAATCTTCATAGGAAAATCGATTTCCTATTGTGATGATTAAATACCCTTTTCCAACAGGCAGGTCAGGCAAGCAATGGGAAAAACTGGTTTATGGGAGAATTAGATTTTGAAGAAAAAATGAAGTAGCCAATAATGGTGAAGAGGTCAGAAATTGGCATGATGTCATTCAGTTGATGTGGCTGTAGCGGGATACTAGGTTCACTAATTGACCATTAATTCTAGAGGTTCTTGTTTACCTACTTTATTTTGTTATTTTCTTAATTTAAAAACTTATTTTCCCTACAAAATGTTTTTTTTTTTAATATCCAGGTGTCCACCTTCGACGACTAATCCTAGAGTCTACGTCTTAGCCCCTTAAGACGCGGATAGGTAAACCGCGAGATATGCCCCAATGCCTCACTAAGCAAGAAGTCAGATTGAGACTGAATGTGAAATGACAGTGATTCCACAACGTGAGTAATAAATAGCTGGATCTAGAGAGTGGATTTTGAACTGGAAAGGAATAATTGGTCCTTGGACCGTATAATGGGAGATTGAATTCCAAACCCTTTTCATCGACTATACCCATCACCAAAAAGTGGACATCACTTTGGGACACGTGGATTGCCATCTCTCCTTGCCGATTGTAAGCCCAAAGAACTCAACTCCTTTTTTCTTGAATACAATGGGTATGTGCTAAAGCATATATGGTTTGGCAGCCAGTGACACCTTATTGAAGCCGTCCACGTTTGCCGACCCCTTGATCTGCGTATTTTGCTATATTAGTGCCTAGTGGCCAAGTCTACCTTCCTGGTCTCTATTCGAAACGGCCACATGATAACTGAACTCGAAGCTACGATTAGATATAATTTGAGTTTGTCCCACCTTACCAACCCCACAACTTAGAAAGGTTGGCCTTTTGTATGGTAGAATTGGGGGAGTGGGAGTATTGCCTTTCTCTATCCAGGCAGTAGACAGATGTGTAAATTAGGTTGCTCTACTTTTTTTGAAACTAACGTGCGAACTAATGTCATGATGTTTTATTTCCTTTATCCAGACATTATTATTTTATAATAGCAGTTTGGCTTTTGTTTCGGATCCAGGTGAAGAGGAATGATCTGACCTCAATGACTGTTGAGTCACTTAGACCCTCGATAGTTTTCTATGCAACAATACTTGTCAAGAAAGGTCTCCCACGTCACGTTTCAACCATATGATTCAATCTCTATCTTGGACTGTTCTTGAATCATTAAAATCAGTGTCTGATGGTCTTAATCTCCTCTGTGAAATCTTAATTTGACGTCATGGTTTCATCCTTTAATGTGTCTTGCTAGTGCAAGGTAACGTTGGGCGGGTCTGCTTCATCTTCCGCAAGCACAATAGCAGAGTACTTGATGTGCATTTAGACAGCAGAATGTGAACGAGTCTGTTTGTTGTGCAGCTATGATTTAGTAAAGTACTGCTCTGACACTTGTTAATGCTTTTGTTTTGGATAAATCGACCACATTAGATCACTTAGAGTTAATGTTCTTCACAATCCATGTACTTTTGTGACTCGAATGCAAGAGGAAATGAGATTTGCATCACTATGACATTCATGTGAGGGATTCTGAAGTTTGATTATAAGCATCTCATTGAATGGATAGGTAATTGGTGACATTTAAAAGAGAGAACATTTTAAAATTGAAGGATTGAAATGTGAAAAACACGTTGGAGCAAATGTAGGCTGTATCCTATTTTATAGCCTAACTGTGATGTAGAGTAATCCCACAGGTGAATTGTGCTGACCAGCCTTTGAACGACAGGCATTGTGATGATGTTCTTTGTTTTGAACCTCAACTGGTCATCTCTGCTAATTCTTAACGGAAAAGAAGTGATGGAGAAATGTTGTGCTATAAGTAATCAGTTAGCGCATTTCGCACTCATGTAACCATTTACCATGAGGAGAGATTATCTCAAAGTCATATCTTAAATAGCAGAAGATAAGAAAGGAAAGAGTTGGACAGGAAGTTGCTCAACGACGAGGTTAAAATGATTAATGCACGTAATTGATTCATTTGCAGATTGACTGTTTTATGGCTCCCTATAAAATATATTTAACCTCAAAACAGCATTCCTCTTCATGAACTGACCTAGACCATATTCTGTTGAAAGTACAGAACAATTTTAGAGTTCATTGTTACAGATCCCATTGAGGAGGGGCGAAAATTGATTCAACAGCCACAAATTTGAGTTATTACACAGAATTTGTTGGAGAAAATAATAATAAAGTGCAGAAATAACTTATCAATAGATCGAGTCTCGTGACAGCACGATGTCCTAAAGCGAAATTGCCCGTCGATAACTGCTGCGACCTTCGTGGACAATCACCTCCAGGATACAACGATCAAGTAAACCAATTATTCAGCAATTACAAAAGGTTTTCAGAACTCTCAAGTGTACTCCAGAAATACGAAAAAATAATTTGAGTATAATATTTTACTGTATATATGAAGAGACAATTTCGTTTTTATTGTAGTGATTTCCTAAAGTCCAGAAGTGAGTTTATATAGCCAGAAAATAGAGGTAACTGCATACCCCATGACTCAGTACTTAATTACAGTTTTAATGGCCAATGGTAATGGGTTGTAAATACTGGACAGTTAAAATAATTATGTTTTACTGGCTAGTTGACCCACTAAACAATTCCGAAAATAATTAAAAATAATAATTATTTTATTAGAATCAATAAAGCCCAATGCCCAATCAAAGACTTTTTGATATAATGCGTGAAGCGTGGCTCGAACCCCTGACCTCCCACACAAATTCCACGTTTTTACCAGTTGGGCACTTTATCTTAATTAATTATTTCTTTCACATATTATATTTATTGTATAAATATATAACAGAATTCACCTACTTCTTAAGCCTCTTGCTACCAGTTGTAGGGTGCTAACTTAACTTGAGAATATTGCACTTTAAAGGCTCTTCAGAAAACTGCAGTTTATGACACTGTACTCGGGATTCATGTATATACATTTTCTGGAGATTGCATGTATTATGTTACAGATTTAATTTATACTCGACTGAGATTTTGCTGTCACGGTAGAACATCTTATATCGATACTATTTTGCAGATTGGGTACACGTGCTGAAACTTCAGAAGACAAATTAAGTGAAAAATGAGAGTATTCTTTTAAAAGTGCAATTAGAGGGTTCAGCGTGCAGGGACAAACATGGCACTTGAAACTTATTCCAATTTATTGTTTTTTGAAATTATTGATTGTTCGATACTGCGTAGTACACTGTATGTTTAGTTAAACTGAACAACCTAATACGATGTCAGTTAAATTAAACTTATTATGTCCACAGTGAATTACTTTTGAATTAAATTATAAATCAATAAACGAAAGTTGAAATTAGAGACAGTGACTTTAATTTTTGAATATTATAAGGACTATCATTTGATTATCCCTTGTTTGTTTTAACAACAATCTCTCACCAAACATAAAGGTGTAGACGGAACAGCTGGTGCCTTTGGTACAGTAGAGTGGGGTGGGGGTGGGGGTGGGGGTGGGAGCACTAGACAAACATGAACATGATTGTAAACATAGGTGGTCCTAACTAATGTCATGTTTTATTTCCCTTGTTCTGAAATCTCTTACAATTGCAGTTGTGCTTTTTTATGGACTCAGGTGAACGGGAATGATCTGGCTTCAAATGACTTTGAGAGTCACTTAGCCTCTTGATATTTTTCCAAGTGACGCACTCACCAAGAAAGGTTCCCACGTCGTCTTGCAACCATATGATTCGATTTCTATCATGGACTGTTTCAGAATACTCAAAATTAGTCTGATGGACATCATATCCTCTGTGAAATTTAATATAACATCTTGGTTTCATCCTTCAGTCTGTCTTGCTCTGGCAAGTGCATTGAATCTGTCTTGCGTTCAGATAGCATTATATGAAAGTCTGTTTGTTGGTTTCTTAGCCATGTCTTACTGCAAATTGTCTAGAAAACTTGGCGTGTATTTTGAGACAACTGATAAATGGCTCCAGAACAAGCATTTTTCAGTCCGTGATTGAGCAGCTATAATTTAATTAAACTACAGTTCTGACACTTAGCCTCTGTTTGGTACACATTAAAATTTTCATTCTCATTCTTCTACTCATTTTCAACAAAATAATATTTTTCATCACGTCAATAACTTTTCATTCTTTTCAACCACACATTCTCCATCAATCTACTATTCCAAAATAATGTGGTTCAAACACACCCTTAGAGTTAATGTTCTTCACAAAGCATGTATTTTAAGGTTTGAATGCAAGAGGAAATGAGACTTGCATCACAACAATATTCATGTGAGGAATTCCGTAAGCATCTCATTGAAGAGTTAGGTAATTGATGGCGTGAAAAAAGTGAAAACACGTTAAACTGAAGGATTAATATTTGATTAAACACGTAAATTGAGGGATTTTATAGCCGAATTGTGATGTAGAGTAATCCCGAGGCGAATTGTGCCGACCACCAGTTTTTAAAGTAACAGGCTTTGTGATGATGTCCTAGCTGTGGCCTATATGATAGAGCAATCCCAAGGGTGAATTGTGCCGACCAGTCTTAAATTGACAACCATTGTGACAATGTTCTTTGTTTTGAAACTGAACTAGTCATCTTTGATAATTCTTAATGGGAAAGATGTGATGTAGAAATGTCGTGCCATAATTCCATAAATAATCAGTTAGCACAGGTTTCTCACTCGTGTAATTGCTTACCATTTGGAGAGTGTTTCAAATTTTATACCTTAAACAGCTCTAATGCACCAAAAAATTGAACTAAAAGATTAGTGCTTAATTTTATCTACTCTTCGAAGAAAAATATGACTCAGACCATGGTTAGTTTTTCTCTTTTACTGTGTCCATTTGAATAGCGTGGAAGATGGAAACTGAAAGGGTTTAACAGGAAGTTCCTCGAGGATGAAGTTAAGATGGAGAATGCACTTAACTAATTCATTTACAAATTGACTGTTTTATGGGATATATTTAATTTCAAAACAACAATCTTCTTCTTGAACTGGCCTAAAATTAGGGTTGTTCATGGATCGGTTCAGTTCGGTTCTGTTTTGTTCAGTTCCAAAATTTTCGGGTATTTAATAAATGGAATCGTCGGGTCCAAATATAATTATGGAATCGTTCTGGTTCGGTTCCGTTCAGTTCGGTCCGTTCGGTTCCATACAATAATTAAGAGTCTGTTTGGTAACAATTAAAATCCAATTAAAATTGAAAATATGGTCGTTATTGGGTTTCACTCGTAAATAAAAGTCAACAATAATGGCTAGTTTTTTAATTTTAATCCGATTTTAATCTCTACCAAACAGACTCTAAATTTTTTAGCATTTACATCAACACTACATAAATATAACTAATGACATTTCATTCGTAACTTTTACAAATTAACGTAACACAATTAAAAAATATATAAATAAATAGATGTCGAATAACATTAATTCAATGCATATAAATATTAAAAAGTAGATATTATCATATTAATATTAAAATGTCGGTGATCCATATCAATAATTCATTTGGGCTAATGGGCTTTAAAATTAAAATAATGAAATAATCTGATTTATTTAATTATTTTTTAATTTATTTAGTAAACATAAAATAATTTAATTAATTCAATAAAGAAATTATTTAGTTTCGATTCTTCGGTTCTTAGTCTAGACCCGAGACTCGATCTAAACTCATCAGTTCTCGATTCGGGTATCCGTTTGGGTATTTAGCTTATGAAGAACCGCTCAATTCGATTCGGTTCGGTTCAGTTCGAGTTCGGTTCGAGACTTTTGGACACCCTTACCTAGAATAGATTGTGTTTAAAGTATAGAACAATTTTAGAGTTCAGTAACAGATCCCGGGCGAGAAGATTCCTTCATTGATTGAACAGCCACAAATTTGAATTTTACACAGAATGCACCTACTTCTGAAAGCTTCTTGCTACCAGTTGTAGGGTGCCAACTTGTGAATATTACACTTAAAAGACTTCAGAAACTGCTAGTTATAACACGATTCTGATTTTATATATGCATGTACATTTTCTGGAGATTGCTTGTATTATGTTTCAGCTTTCATTGTATACTCGTCTAAGATTTTGCTTCCTCGGCAAAATACCATATTGATGCTCTCTGGCAGATTCGCAGAAGTGTGAAAATTGAACAGACAAATCAAGCGAAAAATGAAGAGTGTTCTTTTGCGAAGTGCAGTGAGAGGATGCAGCATGCATGGACAAGCAGGGTACATGAAACTTATTCAATCCAGAAGCAGCCATGTGGTGAGCGTGTTGCGCGACCGCACATGACTTCATCATTGTAGGAACACAGAAATAATTTGTTATTTGTGTATATATAATGTATAATTATATATTTAAAATATTTATTAATTTTAAAATTTAAAATTTTAATTATTATGTTAAGTTAAATGACACAATGTTAATGAAAAATGAGTTAAAAGATAGGAAAATGACGATTTTTATTTAACGTTGTTGTATTTCTTATTCTTACTAACATATCATATCAAGACATTTTTATTAAAGTAATGGAAATGATTCATATGGTTTATGCTCCTTCATAGCTAATTTCGGTATGTTGTGCTTAACTATTTTCATTTATGGATTATGTTTTTATTAATTATATATATTGACGTTAAAAGTTGTATGTACAAGATTCAAACCAACTTTAAAGAAGAATAGACTTTGATTCATTGTTAATACAACATTACAAGTAATTCCACCACTCATTTCTATGTTTCTAGGAGATATTTGAAATATGAATACTACATGAGATATGTTATGTGTCCCCGTCCCCCTCTCTTTCTTAATATTTTCTCTTTTATAGGAGAAAATATACATGCTTCATAATTTCTTGTCTTGTCACATGCAATTTCGAGCTTGGAAAGTACACATGTTGTAATGATTCAATTGGCCATCGAGCTCGATCTGGCAACCCTCATGACGAGTAAATCTTACACATGGACCCCAATAATTAAATGAAACAATCCTTGGGAAGGGAGCCTAATTATTTGAACAGTGCTTATGTAAGCAGTGATGTAAGATTATTGCCTTGGGTTCTTTTGATTGGTTAGTTTACTAATTCTGCCAGTGATTTTCAATCATTAGGATCCCCTTCCCTTGAAAGACTACACAATCTTCATGTGCACGATAATCATCCGAACAAACCTCACGCTGTTGAGCTCTCACTATCACGTGCATTAATTTGATATGTCTGACTTTGGAGCTCGGGACGTCAACAATATACATTTGACTTGGTATGATATGCAATTGCACAAGATACTAAAGTTAAAAATAATGTAATTGACTAATTATAATTTTCTTAAATAGTATCCAACTTTAAATAATGTTTGGAAAAGAGAAAAAAGTATAATTCGTAGGAAGAAACATTTTAATGAAAATGACAAAATGTCACTGTAGAGGACGCATAATCACTTGAAGATTCTTTTATAACCAATTATTTCTTTTATATAGTAGATCAAGCAATTGGATTATTTGAATGAAGGTTCGATCAATTCAATTCAATTCATATGAAAAATAATAATTGGATTTCTATTTTCTTTTGACAAGTTAAACGCATTGAATGATGCTGATTTGAAAGCATGTCGTGATCATTTGACATTGTTTTAAGACATAAATTTTTGCAATCTTGATGGAAAATATTTGCTTCAAGAGTTAAAAAATTTGAGAAATATTTTACTAAAAGAAACGAAGACAATTTTTTATGTATTAACTTATTTGAAATACCAAAAGAAATAAAGACAAATCTTGATATATTGACTTATTTGAAAAGATTGGTTCGCTTTTCGAATACATTTATTGTTTATAGAGTATAACTGACAATTAATGTTATTGTTGCATCTGTCAAAAGAAATTTTCAAAATTGAAGTTATTAAAATCTTATTTACAATTAACCATGTTATAAGAACGATTGAATATCCTATTTTTGATATATATTGAACAAGATTTGCTAAAAACGAAAATTTTATTAGGTAATTTGCTTCTAGAAATGCGAGAAAAATATTTTTATATGATTTGTTGTATTTCAAAGTTTACACATAGTATTTGATATTTCTGATTTCAAGATCTTTTCATATGAAATTGCACGAAAAGTTTAGGGGTCTGAATGGTTTTTTGTTGATGACATGATTTTTTATGAAGTTTGGGAGATACTTTTAAACTTTATTTGTACTTTTCTTATTCAATGCATTTTAAAAAAATAGTGTGTGTGTGTGTGTGTGTTAATTTCAAGAAAGGGACACTATTTTAAAATGTTGCACGGGTCATCTGAAATCTATTGTTTTTTGAAATTATAGATCATTTCATTCAATAGTTCATACCAAATATACACTATGTTTAGTTAAATTGAACAACTAACACCATATCATTAAGTTAAAACTTATCATGGACCACACTGAATTACTTTTGCATTAAATTATAAACCAATGTAATACCCAAAAATGAAATTAAAAGACGATGACTTTAATTTTGGAATATTATCAGGACCATCATTCGATATTTTGTCCTTTATCCCTTGTTTTTTTTGTTAAAAATCTCTCACCAAACATAAAGGTGGAGACAGAAGCAGCTGGTACCTGCTGGCTGGAGTCTGAGCATTAGCTAGTGGCAACTCATTTTAAATTTGTGGGCTGCTGCCAAATCTCCAATATTGCTTACTCGAACTTCAAAAGCAACACTCTTACAGGTAGATGAGATTTAAAGAGAAGTCACGAAAGTTTTTCTTACCCTCTATAACTTTGACGATAAAATATAAATGAATAATGTATATATTCTATTTCGTCTCTACGTGAAGGACATGTTGAAGATAAATTATCTCATCTCTAACAATTTAAACATTTAAACAAGTAGTCTATACTAACAATGATTTTGTAACAACTTGTTGTGGAAACTCAAAAACCTTTTTCTCTATAAAGCTTAAAGCATTAAAATTATTCAAAATGTAGTTTGATACTTTTTCAAAAGATGTGGGCGTTTAATGCTTTTCCATATAATTTCTTCGGCCAGCTTCCATTAAAGAGAGATGCCACAGGCGTGCGAATACATAATGGGTTAATTTGGTTATCTCGAGAAGGGTTTGAAACTGATGTGAGCCTAATTCTTTTGCTTCATTTCCAGCTGTTTCTTTTCCATGTCTCTGTGTTCTTCAAAAGTTAGCCTCCATTTAGAGGTTTAATTTATAAATGGTAAATAAGTGGATAGTATTTATGAAGTTGAAAATGAAGTTTGGTCGTTAATTTATAAAATTTGCCGAATAGAAGCTTAGTTGTGTATGATCGATCAAGTTCACTCGTCCACAAGTGGAATAGAAAATGACAACATAAAATCAATTATGGTTTGGTTGGCACCAACTTGTGAGCCCCTACCCCATTTGGATCTTGACATAGATATCATGCTCATATCATGTCATATGTTCATCAATTTCAAAGCGAGTATTATTGAGATGGGAAACGCCTTTAATGCGTAGGGTTCTTCGGCAAAACTAGCAATATCCTTTGTCCCGAGAGAGAGATGAGATGGTTCAAGGCCATAGGTGGTTCAAGGTATTTAGTTTTTAAATCTCACAAGAAAATACTTGTACATATTCAGAGCATTTACAATATTTTCGTTTATTTGTTTGAAAAACTTTGCCACATAAATAAAATAGATTTTTTTAAATAAAAAAAAAACCATCTCTAATGTAATCTGACAAAAATTCTATAAAATTAACATGACAAAAGGAAGAAAACAAATGTCTTATATAGATGTCCACTCATCAAACTTTATATTTCATATGTAGATTTGTATATGTGAACCAATTTTGGACTTGAATATCCACATGCGCTACATAGATAAGAAGTTTTCCAACTTACGTGTCAAATAACAATTCACGGAATGCATTCGAAATACTCTTATATCTAGATTTATTGTGATGTGAGTTTTATATAGTTAGAACAAGTCATATCCTACAACAAAGATTAAGTATTGAGAAAATTGATATCTAAAAATAGAAAAATAAGTTGATGAACTATTTTTCAGAATTAAATTTAGGTATGAGAGAAAAAAAAAAGATAGGAAACAAAACATCAATAATAAAACTTACACACATTAATGTTATGTTTATATACAAAACCACCTCACACTTGAGACCAAGACGTGTTTATGTTTTAAACCCTTCGACATCTGCACTTTCATATTTCATCTTTTAGTAAATTGGTAGAATATCATGTAGGTCGAACTCTAAATAAATTGTACTTATCTTCCACGTAAGTACACAAATTGTACTTATCTTCCACGTTTGTTTGATCAAGTGGTAGAAGTCCTAATGATTGGAGATTAATAAAGGATTTTCCATATGAAAAAAGCAATGTGGCAGTGGTGGTCAAGTTAATATTTAAATTCGAAGTGATGATCATCATTATTTAAAAAAAGAAAAAGTTATGGTTGAACTTATAATCAAGTGGGCCAAGATTATATTATAATGTTTTATATGTATTAATGTGTTTGTTAATAGTCCAATTTGTTCACTTCTGTAAGGCTGGCACATAAGCAGTGACTCCATAAAAAGGAAGTTTATTGCACGAGAATGAGCCAAATTACACTGCCTCCATCATAGGTAATGGCCTTGTTGGCTTTGCTTTTAACTTTTTGTCCACCACTGTTAGGTTTTTAGTATTGGCGATTCTGTGGACAAAATGACTAATTTGTAATGTGTTGTAAAAGTCAAGGATCTAGGGTGCAATTTGTATAAATTTGGTTTTGAGGTCTAGGGTTCGAGCATGGAAAGAGGAGAAACACGGTGCCGCATTATCGCCGACCTATCGCCTGAACACTGCTCGAGCGACTAAAATAGAATGGCTGTCGCTCGCTTGTCGTCCGACTCTCACTCGAGCGAGAGGCCGCACTCGTCGTCGCCGAGGTTTCGCTCGAAGAACAGGTTGTTTCGAAAAACCCTAATTCGCAATTTTAAACAGATTTTTCCGGATCATTCAATTTAATTCTCCTCTCCTATAAATACTCAAGTCATTAAACGAATTTTGGTGTGGTTGTTCAATATAAATACTCAGAAGAGACGTGTGCAGAAAATCGTGAGACTGCTACACCATATCTTTGGAGAAGATTGTGATTCTGTAAGTACGGCAGAACTTGGAAGCTACATGAGGTCTAGTGGGGTAACTAGACAGTATTTACGGTAGCAGATTGCAAGGCTAGAATGAACAGCAGATCTTGGAGTTGCAGGGTGTACGACAGCTAGTGGAACTAGTTTGAAATTGAATCATAACCCACATTGTCTATTGTATGGGTAACTGGCTTGGTCCCGGAGTTTTTACCCAGTTGGGTTTCTCCGTCATTAAACTTTGTATTATTTACTACTTTCTTATTACAAACTGCGGTATTCAAACTTAGGATAATTGAATTATTTGCTTAACCATCTAGAATCTAATTAAAAGTAACTTGTTGTTTTAATTAGTATAATTCCGCACGTAAGGTGGAACTTAGTGAGTAAACTACGCGTTTTTCAACCTTAAATTGACAATGTTGTGTTGTACTAAGTCTGTATTATTAAGTCCTTGTTTGATTTAGCTAAAAAAGTCGGTAAACATTTTGTCAAAGTCAACAATTAATTTTAACTACATGTTTCATAAAATTCACAACTTTTATCGTTTATTTTCATCAACTTTGATTGTAATTGTTAAAATAGTAGAGGGAAAATGGGTAGTTTACATGGCCAAACCCACTTATCTTACATGACTGGACATTTAACTTATTTTCAAATTGGACTTATAAACAAGCTCTTTCCATAATGATATACGTAATATGATGCATGCACTTGCTAAAAAATCATCTTATCGACCCAAAAGAAAAGGGTCCAAAATGTCCTAAAGTGAAAAGGGTCCTAAAGTCCCACCCTAACCACGCAAGACAAAATCAAGGATTCCAGAGAAATAATAGCTTCGTTGTCGCCGCCTCGTCTTCTTCTTTTTTCACAGTCAGGGTCGAACCTGAGAGGAGGCCCAAAAGGCCTCCGCCTCAGGCCCAAAATTTTTAGGGGCCCGTTTTCTTGGTTTCTATTTTTTTTAAAACCTAAAACTTACATTTTCTTCCATAGTTACAGCCCTGCACTGAGGCGACTCCAGACATCGTCACGCCAGATGAAAGCCGCAGTTGAACTGGAAGGTCCGATCGTGACTCCACCCTATTCGCCGTGAGAGATCTTTTGTGTAAGAAATTTCTAAATAAGACACCGCAAAACAAGAGACAGTACATGACATTACCTCACCTACTCGAGATCTTCTGCTCTGATTTCCAAAATTCAGTGATCTCGCAAACTTTGGTCTTCCAAAAATCACCATATTTCATTTAACTGTTTCAGTTCTGAATCTTCTGATACATATGGGTATGCCTGCGATCCATTTGAACCTCAATACTTCTGTTAATTCATTTTATCGAAAAAAAATTCTAATTTAATGATTTCTTGTTATTTATGAGAAATGATTGACTAGGGTTGAGTAAATTTATTTTTTTCTATAGCGTATTTGCTTGTATTTTTATTATCATATGGGCTACTATGTACTTTTCCTGTATTTTGATTCTTAACTGCTTTGCTTTATTGGTAACTATTTATGTTTAAGTAGTGGTTTGTGCTTTGAATTCGGGTATTGGTTGTTAAGAGTCATGTAAATGATCTGATTTTTAATTATATTGGAACCCCACAAAATGGTGGAGAAGAATTGACAATGAATCATCTGTCCATTCAACCGATCTTATTTCTTTACTTTATTCAGTTAGGGCTAGTTTCTTGATTTATTTTTAAAATTTAAAATAAATAAATTGTTTCAACCCAATTTATTTAGAGCATATTTGGTACGGCTTAAAATTCAATTAAAATTAAAAATATGATCGTTATTGGGTCTCACCCGTCTAATAAAAGTCAACAATAACGGCTATATTTTCAATTTTAATCTCTACCAAACACCCTCTTACTATCCTTCATGTGTTTTGATAGTGTCAGAACACTTTTGCTAAGAACCATTCCCTTATGTTTTGATCATCTAATGGATTTGAGAAGCTGGAAGAGTTATCTTCTTTCCTTCTCCATTGGTGGGTTGAAACAATTTATTCATTACTGTTTGAAAAACAACTTAAGAAAATAGCCTTAACTGGATAAAATATTTACAGAAGCCAAGTCGAGCAAATGCCAATGCCCGACCATTTGGATTTTTGTTTAATTTGGAAAGATTAAAGAGTGTGCATATTGACAGTTGAAATCTTGTAAGAATATTGAGCAATATTATGATTGAACAGATTGGCAATGTTATCCATTGAAAAAGAAATGGTTGAACAACTTGATTATACAAAATTGATTGATATGTTTGCCTAAAAAACTGCAAGACGGGTTATATTTAAGTGATCAATTAGAACATCATCGTATTGTTATTTGATTGAAAAATAAATATTTTGAATATTTTATTTTTATTTGTTCCTTTATTGTTGAATTTAAGTTTAACAAATTTAGGGTGTGTTTGAGCCACATTATGTTGGAAGAATGTATTCTGAAATAGTAGATTGATGGAGAATGTGTGATTGAAAAAGAAGGAAAGATTATTGATGTGATGGAAAATATTATTTTATTAAAAAATGTGATTGAAAATGAGTAAAATAATGAAAATGAAAATTTTAATATATACCAAATAGGGGCTTAGCTTTGTAAGACTCTTTTAAATGAAAAAAGTGGATTGTTTGTTTGACTTAGGGGTCCAAATTTTGAAATTCGCCTCAAGCCTCGTGAAACACAGGTACGACCCCGTCTACAGCCACCACCACCTTCCCCACCCATTTCTTATTCTTCTCCAACATTATCCCCACCAATTGGACAGCAACAACAAAGAATTTCTCAAGTTGCGCTTCGAAAGAAACTGTATCGCCCGATTTAAAATGTGAATTATTGAGAATTCAAGCTATTCTAAACTTTCAAAATTTTGGTTTTTTAGTAAAAATGGACATAGATTCGACTATGACTATGACCACCGAAGATGATAACAATCCATCGGACCTGCCCACCTCTGCTAATAGTTCGACTAGCCCATGGTGAGTGGCGATGTTCGATGGGAGCTCTTGGCCTGCAATTCTTGATTAGAATTCGATGATTATTTGGTTTGCTTTGAGTTTTTGTAGTTTGCCGTGGGCATTTCTTGGATTTTATGTGGAGGGTGCCGGCATGGTAGTGGGGTGGTGGGGAAGGGGCACTATAACAAAAATAGCTTTTTACGGCGTGCAATTAACGCGTACCGTAAAAAGAGACTTTTTACATCGTGCAAAAAATGCGTGACGTAAATGATCAATTGCATAAAATATTTACGGCGTACATTTCTTGTACGCTGTAAAAAGAGGAAATTTATGACGTGCATTTTTTGCATGCCGCATAAAATACTTTTTACGGCGTGCACATGCAAGCCATAAAAAAATAACTACTTTTTACGACGTGCAAGTTGTTTGCACGCCGTAAAAAAAAGGCTTCCGTATGAAGGTGTTTCAAGGTCCCTAAATCCAACAACTCTCGGTCTCTCCCTCTTCCTTTCTCTCTCTCTTTTCGCAAAAGAAGAAATCTTCAGATCCGATCTATGGAGATCCACACAAGAAAAGAACATCATCGACATTCAGCGACGATGAAACGGCACCATTCTTCGGCTTTCTCGGTGCTGCGGCTGCCCTAGTTTTCTCCTATAATTATCCCAACCTACAGATCTATGGTCAAAATAACCATTTCATTACGGGCTTCTCTAATTATAGTAATTGTTTTGTAGGTATGGGTGCGACATATGGAATGGCGAAGAGTGGTATCTATGGGTGTGATGCGACCAGAGCTGGTGATGAAATCGATAGTTCCAATTGTTATGGCTGGTGTTTTGGGTATTTATGGATTGATTATTGCTGTCATCATCAGTTATACTACTTGTTTGATGGCTATGGCCACCTTTCTTCTGGCCTCGCTTGAGGCCTTGTTGCTGGTATGGCCATTGGAATATGGGGTTTAGGGGTTGGACATTTATTTTTATGATGAACAATCGTGTCTTTTTTCGCGTAGGCGATTTTCAGGTTTTCTTGATTTTCCTCTTTCGTTCGTGGGTTTTCTTGAAAAAGGAATTGGTTTAGGGATTTATGTAGATTTCTTGAAATTCTATTTCTTACACATGATGATGTCTGTTTGATGAAATTACACAACCATTTAAGGGTTTGTCATCTTTGATTTTCTTGAAAATATGTGAAATTTATTATCTATGCATGAAATTCCATTTACAAGATATATAATTGATAGTATAATCTTAGGTTCTGGACAATCCTTTAGGAAATTATAACACAATCTTGGTTTTGAAAGGCTTATTCTTGACTTCTGAATATTCTATCAGTCTATTTTGGCTCTGGATGACTCCTCTGACCAATGTGAGGGTGTAAAAGTTGAATTAATGGAAGATCCTATTGTCTTTATTTTATAGTCAATGGAGTCTTTGAAAACTCTGTTACTAGATCGTCGTGATAATTTCACGGAAGTAACCACTAACCAGCGTCCAGGAATATCTAGCATATATTCTTGGTGTTGAAAAAAGCTTAATTTGTCATTTTACTATATACATTATCTCACTGGCATCAGGAAAATAATGATCATTTGTCAACTTGAAAAGGTTTCTAAATGAACTCAGTTAATTCATCATGTGATTTTTACTAACTTTATATTAAATGTGTATTCTAACCTTTTGAATCTAAATACACTTCTAGTGCATAAGAATTTATATTGTATTGAGATTGTGATTAGTTAAATGATTTGCTACTTCTATTCGATGTACAGGGCATTTCAGATGTTGTTGCAGAGGAATCAATTTGTACAAATAAGCATTTGCAAACAAGGGCTATGCTTGATGTACCAAATTTTTTACATAATGGTTCATCTAATTGACAAGTGGCCGCCCCCTATTGAGTGGGTACTGCAGCCACTTGTCAATTAGGTGAACCATTATGTAAAAAATTTGGTACAAATAGATTATTCCTTTCAAATAATGATGAGTCGAAAGTTTCCAAGATAGAGATACTATTTAAATCAATTGAAGATGAGAAAATTGACCTCGGGAGAAAAATGGCAACTTTATGTGAAGAATTGTCATATGAAGAGGATCAGATTCTTAGAATTAGTGCTGACTTTGGCAATTTTCGGAAGAGAACAGAGAGAGAATGACTTACCTTGATAACAAATGCACAAGGTGAAGTGGTGGAAATGTTGTTGTCTGTTTTAGATAATTTTGAGAGAGACGAAGCCTAGATCTTTTTTTTTGGTTTTTTTTTTTGTTTAAAGTAGTAGTCTTTTGAGAATTGTTGAGATGAACTTTACATTGATATACTGTATTGAACCATATTCAATATTTTATTTATCGAAATAATGGAAAATTTGATTATTTATGGATTAATTTTGTTTTGTTATTATTATTGGTTTGTTGGCAATCAAATAAATAAATAAATATTTTTTTTAAAATTAAATTGATAATTACGGCGTGCATAAGCATGCCTTAAATTTCAAAACATTTTACGGCGTGCTTATGCATGCCGTAAAAAGTGGTGTACCTTTTCACGGCGTGCAGCTGAACGCCGTAAAACTCATTTACGACATGCATTTTAGCACGCATTAAAAAGTATCCCACTTTTTACGGCATGCATTTTAGCACGCCGTAAAAGGTACACCACTTTTTATGGCAAGGCTTTATATGGCGTGCAGCCGCACGCCGTAAAGAGGTTTTTACGGCATACATTGCACGTCGTAAAAAGTACATTTTGTTGTAGTGGGGAGTTGTGGCGGTAGTGACAATGGTGAAAGGTGACGTGGTGGTTCGATAGTAGTGTCTCGCCGGGGAAGAAGAAGAAAATAGGTTTTGATTTGGGGTGATTATTTATTTGTATTTGATTTTTAGTTTTAATTTAATTAAATAACTAATTTAATATAAGAAAAATGTACAATACTATTTTGCCCTTTTAATTTGGTTAAAATTGATCAAATTTTTCATTTTTTGATCAACAAACTGAAAAGTGGACTGTTTCCGTCAAGATGGACTCCAACAGCATATTTTTGAAATGTTAGAAATCTCATTTGATACAAATTGAAGATTATGATAAAATCTGTAAAAATTAAAAAGATTAAGGAGATGTTAGAATTTTCCCTATAATTAGGGTATGTTTGGATGAGATTAAAATCTGATTTCAAAATAAATCAAAGTCAAATAATTAATATTAACAACATTTTTCATAGATCCCATATTTTTTCAGCCACATATTTCAAAATTTTATATCACATTTCACTAAAAATTGATTTCAATTCATACCAACCACCTAGGCACCCAGAATTGAACACAGTTATGTCAGGATTCTGCGGACACGAAATATTAACTAAGGCTGGCGAAAGAGTACGAACAAGTTTGTCTTCGAGGTTGCATGGAAGGAAGTAATGGTAGACCCCACTCCATGTCTTTTACACGTGATTTTCTGATTCTAAAACCCTAAAAAGTCTCTTAAATTCTTGTCTGAGTGTACTTCATCTAACACTTTAAATGAGTGAAGTAATATCTTTACAGATCAACCACACATTTATTTAAAATATTTTTCTTCTTAAGCTATTTTATTTCAAAATTCAATGTATACACCAAAGTTTGACAGTTTGACATGTAATAAATTGTCATTTACCAATTAAAAAAAAATATTTTTTATCATCCACAATTTTCTGAAAACAAAAGCAATGTCAAAACTTGGTATAAAGTAAAGATTGGACATGATAGGTGTGTAGATTAATAAATAGGTGACAGAGATTTGATTCATAATGTCTGGTAGTGATTTAGCTTATGTTTGATATCCATTTTGGGAGAAAAATTGGCTTTTGAATAGTGATTGATGGAAAAATATGTAGTTAAAAAGTAAGGATAATTTCTAGATTTATATGTAATATTATTTTATTGACAAAATGTGTGGTTAAAATGAAGAAAGAGAAAAAGAATGAGCCTCTATTTGGTGCACATTATTTTCAAAAGAATGCATTTTTTTGGTTGATATGATGGGGAATATGTGGTTGGAAAAGAAGGAAAATTCATTGATGTGATAGAAAATATTATTTTATTGAAAAATGTGTAGTTAAAGATAAGTAGAAAAATGAGAATGAAAAAAATAATGTGAATCAAACAAGGGTTGAGAATGAAAATGAAAAAAAAAAAAAAAAAAATGTCAAATATAGGCTTAGTCGCAATCTGACAATGTTATTTGAGATTAAAAAATAGTGGGTTCATACCATGTGTGCAAAAAAGTGGGAAAAAATGTTGTGAGTTGAATTAAGTCCCTATTTGACACCCATACTATTTTTCATTTTATTCTCTCTTTCTTCATTTTAAACACACATTCTATCAAAATTTATTCCAGAATTTATTTTCCTCCCAAAATGGGTGTCAAACACAAGTTAAATATATTGTTAAAAATGAAGTTTGACTAATTTATAATCTCAAAAAATTATCGAACGGGATATTAATAATATTAATCCCCTGGTCTAGAAATTTTAGAGAAAAATGCTTAATTTTATTTAGTTATTTTTTTCCCTTTTCATTGGCATATTGATGGATATTACTCATTGACTAGATTCTTAGAGTTTAGTAAATTATTGGATTTAAAAAATAGTTAAAATAAGTTGAAAAGGAGATGAAGGAAATCTTGTCTTTAGCCCAAAAAAAAGAAAAAAAAAAAAAGGATGTTTAGACAATATAAGATAAACAGACGTCACATGAAATAAGATGGCATTGACAAGTAAAACTATAACAATCCACTACATGAACAAGGTCAATATTAGGTTTTTACGAGGGAGACACTTGGTCATTATTTTGTAAGATAGTAAGAAAAAAGATTCATAAGGTGTTACCAACACAGCATTTGACAAAAACCCGTCAATTAACCCTGTGCAAGCAGCATTATTGACTCTATAATTAGAAGAAAAATTGGTGCTCAGATTGGGACATCATCCCAATTCCCAACATAAGGAGATTCATTAGGAGCATGTTTGGTAGAGATTAAAATAAGATTAAAATTAAAAAAAATAATCGTTATTGTAGACTTTTATTAGACGAGTGAGACTCAATAATAGCTATATTTTCAAATTTAATTGGATTTTAATCGATACCAAACGAGCTCTAGATTGCCTAAAATACATATATTAATTTCCCGGGAAAAAAACTAATAAAAAACCCTTAGAAATCCATTTGCTACAGCTATTGGATTAAGCTCATTTTTGGCTCCCATTATAATGAAATTTTTTTTTTTTTTGACAAAGTTTTTGATAAAAGTTTTAGCATATTTTAATGAAAATTAATGAAGAGTTCGTTTGACGTTGCTTTTAAAAAGTCAAAAGGAAATTTTGATGCCAAAAAGTTATTTCCGGATCCATTTGGCTAATTTTATAAAAGTTTTTCTTCTAATTAAAAGAGTTTTTAAACAAAAACTAAATCATTTTATTTCAATATCTCTTCTACGTGAAATAAAAGTAAAAGTCGTATCAAACAACTTGAAATGTATGATTAAAAAGTTATAAGTCTATGAAATATAGTTAAAATTACATGTTCGACCACAACCACAATTTTTTAGTACTAAAATTATCGTGAACAAGCATGTAGTCGAGTGGAGACTCCACTATACTATGATTAATATTTGAAAATTTGTTTTATTAGCCGACCACGGCAATGTTTTTATGGACGAGGATGCATGTCGTACTAGCTAGGATCTCAATTTTGCCTCCAGGGATTCGAAGTTCATATTTGTATTTTGACTTGACTTTCTATGCAACGAATTAATCTATTCGTACCGAAATCGTTGACAACTTTGTTGACATGCCCGCCGCAGGCGCCCCCTAATAGGGGACTGTCATGTGGCATTATGTCAAAACTATTGTCAAAGATTTCGGTACAAGTAGCATGGTTGTCTGTGCAACTAGGTAGATATGATTAAGTTGTCAGTTGTCACACATGTTTGGCTGGATTATTAATCAAATAATGTAATAGGTGATTAAAACATTAGTCTATATAACAATAACTTAAGAGACCATTGTAACAAGTTCATAGCCATATAAATGAGTGCTCAATAACACATTTAATGCTTGAATTGAATTATATCATTTTTTTGTCAGTCAAGTTCACTCTAGAGCATTGAACAACGTTCGTTTTACTATAGATGTGAGTCTACCGCAAATTTTAATAAATGGGGTGTGTTTGGCCAAGTTTAAAGAAAATACATACAAGTAAATTTATTTATTTAAGTAAATGAGTAAGTTTTTAGAATAAATAAATATTTATCTTGTCAGAGATAGAACTAAGAAAAATTGCTTTTAGTAAAAGTAAGTCTTACCTTCGTATAGTCATGTTAGCGAGCCGAGTCACGAGCCGAAACTCAAAGATTGGGCTCGATTCGAGCAAAATAGATCCGAGCTTTTTTGGGATCGAGCCAGCTCGTGTTTTTTTTCAAAAAAATCGTTATAAATTATAATTTTTTTATAATGTATTTAAATTTTGTACAATTTATACGTGTTATAAATAATAACTAATATTAATATATAAAAAATACATTCAAATTTTTTTTAAAAAAAATTATTACTCCTGTGACGAGCCTAAGCTGGCCCGACTCGAGCTTTTTTCGGACCGAACCCAAACCGACGAACTTTTTTGCCATCACTACCTTCTTATCAAAATATTAGTTATTTTTTAGCTCTCTTTTGATTTTTTTTTTTTATTTTAATGAAAAGGAAAATAATATTTTCAAATATATGTGAAAACAAAGATGCTCTGAATAAAGACAGAAACATTTTAATATCATGAAAACCTCATGTGCAAGACATCCATCCGTGGCAAAATTTGACATGACACGGCATATCATGTAATGCCAAGTCATGTACATTTAGACATAAGCCATGTGTACATGTGATGTATATAAACATGTCTTGTGTCTATATGTACACATGCATGCATGTATAAATACATAAATCTTGTACTAATAGATACATGTTTTTTCATTTAACAGAACATGGTATACAAAGTACTACTACAAAATTATCGACCACTATATCTACCTCGTTTTTCTACCATACTACCACATTAACACTATGTATGTACCAGATTAAAAACAGTGATGATCATCACACGGTTTTGGTACAATCAGCTTTACCAAACCCAATTTGACGATTGGTCATATCAAATTCCACCCATAGATTTTGTTGATGAAAATTACCTATGATGTTACTTGCAACTCCAAGGGATTCGGAACGTCCAAGACCAACACAATGGATCCCACCTTCTACGTGATCTAATATTCTCTCCTTGTTGATTAATATTTCTACACCCTTTTCGAATTGGAAAGCCAAGTCGCCTATTAACCGTCCGATCTCGATCGGATTGCCATCAAAGCACATGTCCAATGCACCTCCATACACGTACCCTTTCTTCAATTTTGGACCTACTAATCTCACTACTTCTTCCCTTATCTTAGAGTAAGCCGCGTCCACTAGAAATGTGTATTGGGTGCCAGAATCGATCATTGTCTGACCGGAACCGCCTGCATCTGGCCGGAAAACCGATTCGGGGATGTTCAGTTTTTTCCCACCAACTTTTATCCCTAGAAGAGCAACGGTGAAAGCTAGGGGATCGAGATTGGGCTTGCGTTGACTTTGAGGGAAAGTCAAAAGACTGACATATTGAAATGTATGTGAATTGGGATTTTGGCCAAGATAAAATGTTCCTGTGGGCATTGTTTGGACGCGGCCCTGTCTTAGTGGCACACAATACGAAAATTTTGATATCTTAGCTTGGGAGATAAACGACAACCGTCCAAGATTCATCCCCAAAATACCCTCCGCCTCGGCGGATTCCGTTGCACATCCAAGAGTCAGCGGAGGTGTACTCTGCGAACTAGAAAATGTAAATTTTTCTCTGACGAGATTGCCCTCAGCCAGTGTCCCGTCCGCATAGAAGTAAGAATAGTGGCACAACCGGTTCTGGTCACACGAAGTTGGGAGGGTAAAATCTGGAATTCTCGGCTTGCAGATGGGGTGGTTACAAGGTAGAACGGAGAAAGTAGATGAAAGAGAAGGATCAAACGACGTCGTGGGAGGTGGAGGTGGCCTTTTAGGTGACTTCCTGTGGCATTGAATCCATGAAAGTTGACTGCCAGTATCCAAAACCATTTGTTGAGTCTGAGGTGGGGTCCCAATCGGGAGTGAAACAATCAGAGCCATTGAATACTTGAATGATGATTTGTAGTTGTATGATGATGGCCCTGGAACTCCCCTCTGCACCAGTGCTTTACGAGGATGAGATGAAAAAAGAGAAGCCCTTAAAATTGCTTTATAAGAAGAATTTTTCGACAGAGGGGCTGAGGTTAAAGGAAAAGAGAAAGAAACGGTGTTTTCTTGGACTGTTATTCGCATAAAGTTACACAAAATGAGCAAAACTAAAAAGAAAAACTTGCAGAAGTACTCCATAGACATAGCCATAGCCAAAGAATCTTTACACAGAGATATTGGTAGAGAGAGGAGGGTGGGATGTGGAGAAGAGTGGTGAGAGTTTGGTTGGTATTTATATGGGATTTGAATAGAACATCACAAGGCCAAAAAAAGGAAAAGGTAGAACGCGGTTTCTAGCTTACATCTAATGATACGAGTTAGCTACATACTGTACTGTAGTCAAACCTACTCGAATCCTCTCTCTTAACTATTTTTGAATTTTCTACTTTTCGTGGGATTTAGGGTTGATTATAATTGGAAGAGATGAATGAGTGGATGACAGCCTTTAGTAGCTTATATTTCACAGACAAAAACGTGTTTTCTTCCAAAATTCTTTTTCGTTTTTTGTTTTAAGGTCCCCCCAATTACATTGGTAAGTGATTATCTATCTCTAGACATGCATGTTATTTGTAATCAAATATTACGAAACTCACCCCTTCGGGGATGATCGAGTTAGTGGAACAAATGAACTCGGGGACTGAAAATCAAGAATTCGAATTTCATGCACATACTTCCTCGATCGAGCTCATCGCACCAGACTTATCTAATGCGGTTTATCTATCTTGTGTGGTTTGCAAGTTACTACACATAAAACGAGATTTATCCAATACACACTCACGAGTAGCGACCGTGAATTCCTATATCAAAAATATTTATATATCACAAAACTCAAGATTTTATTTATTGTGATAAACAAATCATGTAATATATATAAATTTAAATTGTTAAGAAGACGACTCCTTTATTCTCTCTTTTTCATCATATAATTTGATGTGATCTTTTTATTGGTCTAATATAAAAGTAGTATGATAATTTTTAATTTATAGTGGTAACTATGAACAACTAGGCTTTTATTAGGTGATTTAGCCTTGCCGACTTTTAAATTTTCAAGGAAAAGTGTAGTTATGTGTCGTGTCCCCTATTCCAGTGATTTTCTAGCACTTTCCTATTTCCCTTTCATTATTAGGGTTCGTCTAATGGAGTTTTTGTTTTTATTTTTGCATTTACTTTTTGTAAAAGAGGTCCATTACTCTAAAAAAATATCACAAAGCACTTAAAAAAATTATGCATATATGTTCAAAACAATTTCTTAGAGTCTGTTTAGTAAAGATTAAACTCGGATTAAAATTGAAAAAATAACCGTTATTATTAACTTTTATTAGACGAGTGAGACCCAATAACGATCATATTTTCAATTTTAATTGTTACCAAACGGGCTCTTAATATAAAAAACAGCTGCTTAAAATATTTTTTGAGTTTCGAGCACTCTTTTCTTTCGAATGAATTTACATTTGTCAAGATCAAAGAGGTTTTCTGAACAAGTAATTTTAGGTCAATTACTCTAAAAGCTATCTAAAATACTTCAAAAAAAATTTATATAAAATTAAAAGTGGATTAATTGTAACAAAGCATCAAAGTTAAGATTAACATATTCTTAGGATTACACATATGTCCAAAATACAATAGATTCTTCCACGACTGTTCATATTGCCTTTCGATTAGGTGGTAATCGAAACGTGTGGGACCAACAGAGGTAGGGGTGGGTGTCCATATGTTTTAATCATACTATAGTTTTGATTATAGAATAAGTTGATGCACTTAATTTGGCACAAATTCCACAAAATATGTCCTTTAGAAGTATTTCACACGATCCATTAACAAGAATTTGGCCATTTTGCACGCTTCCATCACTTAGCTGCCTATTTTAATTCAATTTTTTTTTTTTTTTTTTTTGCGTTATTAAGTTCCCATATCTTTTATTAGAGAAATTTGCACTTTCATCCTCAACCTTTACGAAATATAACAAATATTTCATCAATCTTTTCCCAGAACAATCCATTCCAACGTTTCAATTATGTAGCAAAACTTGCAATTGTCTTCACTTTGGCCATTAATTTACCCTTCTCTTCAAATTAAAAGAAAAAAAACTACAGTTGTGAAATCCCATAACTTTTTCGAAAGAACAAGTACTCACACTTAAATAATTAAATATATATTAACTCATAAAAACAAAAAAGAACAAAGAACTTATCCAACCAAGCTCACGCACCCCAGACAAAGAATTTGTATTCATCAAATTTCCCTTTTTTTATTAATGCGGTGATTGGTCATTTTCTTCAATTCGAGCATAAATCGAATTTCTGTCTTCATAAAAAAATGTAAACAGTGTATGTTTGACCTCTTTTTTTAGGGACGACATGGCCAATAGATCCCGAATTCTCATGTACACACGCTTCTTCTGCACACTAAAACAAATCATTAGAACACGTGGACAATCTTCGGTGGTGGTGGAGATGGCCGCACACTTCAATAGCTAAGTTAGCCTTTGTAAGAATAATTTTTGGGTGTAGTACATGCTTAAGACATGAGTCACTCAAATAAAATGGGTCAGAATTCGTGGATTATGTATGGAATAAAGAAAAAGTTATATGTTGAGAGCATAAACTTACATTACTTTTGAATGACACAATGTTTGAACTTTTATAGTAGAAAGAAATGAGTAAGAACCATTGGATGGAAAGACATGTGGTCTCATCTTAGCTTTTGAGGCACTGTGTGTCATATGCAGCAGTCGATTAGTCCTAGACTCAGACGCATTTAATATTATGACCTATTGCATCTCTAGGCTTGAACATATGGGGTTAGACTTGACATATTGATTTGGTAGAGTGGTTGTTACAGTGTGTTGTCACATGTCAACCATAAATGGAAGATCTTGTATAAAATATCATCAATAGCGCTTCTACATGTCCGCCTCATCCATGGGGGCTCGGTCCTTCATAAAGGTTTTGCTTCTCCATAGGGGCTCTTCATGGCGGTTTAGCCAAATTTACCAAATAGGCAGATGATATGGAGTATCGGCATAGGTTCACTTGCTGTGTGGTTACCTCGTTGCTATACTGGAGCCTCGCTGAAAAAAGCGTAATGATAGTCTTCCAAGTTCATATATGAATATTCTTATAACACGTGGACTTTTGGGCTGAAGTGTGTTGTCTTGTTCATACTTCATGTTCTCATAATAACAGTCGAGGCATCTTGTCATAGGCATTAATTGCTCATCCTAGGTTGACTATTGCAACGTGTTATCACATCAACCATAAATGGAAAATCTCATACGAAGGAACCTCACCAACGCCTCTACCTGCCTCGCCTCATCCATGAGAGCTCGATCTTTCATATGGGTTTGAGCAGCCTTTGATGAGGTTGAATTGAACCTGGGCGAGCCCTTACGTGAGGAAGAACCTGTTGGTGAAGAGGCACACTTTGATGAGGTTGAGTTGAACTTTGGAGAGGCCCTTGTATGAGGGACAGTCGATTGGTGAAGAGGTAGCCTTTATATGAGGTTGAATTGAACTTGGATGAGACCCTTGCATAAGGGTGAGCCAATTGTTGAAGATGTGGCCTTTTTATAAGGCTGAATTGAACCTGGGTGAGACACTTATATGAGGACTAGCGGTCAAGCCCGTTGGTAAAAAGGCAGCCTTCGATAAGGATGGTAAAAAAGCTTATCGGCTCGGACGGCTTGGGCTCAGCTCAGCTCGAAAAAAGCTGGAGCAAGGCCCGACTTGGGCTCGGTTACAACGAGTCGAGGCTCGGGCCGAGCCTCATTTTTTTAGTCGGGCTTTGCTTGACTAGGGCCCAAAAAAAGTTTGGTACAAAAAAGCTCGAGTCGAGCCCCAAACTTTTTCATTTAATTTATGTAGAAACCACACATTTTAAATTTTTAAGTAAAAATGTAGATTTGATATTAAAAAAAAATAAAAAAATCGAGCTGCTAGGGCTCGAACTGAAAGCTCGGACCGAGCCTTATTTTTTTGACCGGGCTCGGCTTGGGCCAACAAAAGCTCGGGCTCTCAAAAGCTCGAGCAGAGCCCGAGCTTTTTTTTCCCGGCTCGACTCGGCTCGTTGACATAGCTAGCCTTCGATGAGGCTGAATTGAACTTAGACGAGACTCTTGCATGAAGGAGAACCCGTAAATGAAGAGATAACTTCTAATGCGGCTTAACGTGAGTCCCTTGTATATGGGTGAATCCATTGGAAAAGAGGTAGCCTTTGATGATGATGGATTGAACTTGGGTGAGGTCCTTACATGAGGGAGAGCTTATTGGTGAAGAGGCAGCCTTTTATAAGGCTGAATCGAACTTAGGCGAGGCTCTTGCATGAGAGAAAGCCCATTGATGAATTGGTTGTTAGCCCAAGAATAACTAACCAAGAGGAGAGTGAATTGATTTTTGAAACTTTTTCGACACTTAGCATCAAAACTATTCAATACATAAGATATAAATGCAAAGTGTAATATAACAAGTAAATATGCAAATACGATAACTTAATTCAATTATGGATATAGCACAATATAAATGACATGTAAAGTAAAGTATAATAATGTAAAAATAACAAACTAATTTAATGGGGTTCGATACACAATGTGTTCTACGTCCTCGTTACCAAGCTCTCCGTCATGAGCAATGTCAAATGCATTATAATAGTAACTTACAACAAAGAGTACCAATCCTTAAGTGACTTACAACAAGGAGCACTTATCCTTAGGTGACTTACAACAAGGAACACCTACCCTTAAGTGACTTACAACAAAGAGCACTTATCCTTAGGCGACTTACAATAAGGAGCACATATCCTCACAATCGAGTTTTCACAAGGCTCTCGAAACCGTAAAAATGTAAGTGATAATTTTACAATTAAAGAAACTCTCTTAACCAATGATATAATCAAGTTAAGTATTAGAGAGTTAGATAAACACTTCAATAGATATCAAATAATAAAGTTCAAGTGTTTTGTTGTAAACTTTGATGAATGATGGATAATGAAATAGTTTGTATCTTGTATCAAAGTTTTCAACCAATGATCTCTTTTAACAAATAATACAAGTTAAGTATGAAGAGAGATTTTACACTTTAATAAAAGTGTTTGGGAAAGAAAATCTTTATCAAGAATTGGAAGAGAAGAGATTGAGAAAGTTTTTTGTAAAATAGAATTCTTTATGAAATAAATGAAATTAGTTTTTATCAATCAAAAAATTGTTTGTATCAAAATTTTTCAACCAATGATCTCTCTTAACAAATAATACAAGTTAAGTATGAAGAGAAATTTACACTTAAATCAAAGTGTTGGCAAAGAAAACTTTTAGTAAGAATGAAGAATAAATGAAGTTATGAAAAGTTCTCTGCTAAAATTGAATTCTTGAGAAAATGAATAAAATAGGTTGAATCAATCAAAAAATTCTTTTGTAATAAATTAAATAGAATTTAGACTCAAGTAATCTCAATGATTTCTAATAAATAAGCTCTTAAAAAATCTCTTGTAAGTTGCTTAAATTGAATGCAAAAGAGATTGATATTTATAGAGCAGAAAGAGGCACTCCCGGGTAAGTTCGGTCGACCGGAAGTTTTCGATTGACCAAAATATAGCCGTTGCAAAATATTCCCGTTGAACTTTCAGTTGACCGAAGTCAACTTCGGTTGATCGAAGTCAACTGGTTGACTTTTTATTTATTTATTTATTTATTTTTTGAAAATTGCTTTTCAAAATATTTCATATTTAAATGAAGACATTTTTATGCAAGTGATGAATTGTGGAAATAATTTGAGTTTTATGCACTGGTTAAAGAATCGAAGAGTTAATATATTTACATTTAAATTTCGATAAACGACTTCTAAGATTTACATTTCAAAATTCTTGTTCTTGTCGTTCTTTTGACTTGTATCTTGTTTTGTGTCTTTTGCGAATCTTCAAGTTCCAATTCGATCGTCGCATGCAAATTTCTATCGTCTCGAATGCTAACTATTCACTTTGTTCTTCATTTCGAGTCCGATTTATAATCTTGATAGCTTGAAAGCTTAATCACTCAATTTCAAATGTTAGTAAATAAACTGGGTTGTTTGTTATAATCAAAACATTAAAGTTATAATCAATCATATGTCAACATTTGTATCCTATGATTAGACTGAATTGAACTTAAGCGAGGCCTATGCATGAGGGAGAGCCAATTGGTGAAGAGACATCCTTTGCTGAGGCTGAATTGAGCTTGGACAAGGCCTTTGCATGAGTGAGAGCCATTGATTAAGAGATAGCTTTGATGATGTTGAATTAAACTTGGGAAAACCCCATGCATGAAGGAAAACATATTGGTAAAGAAGCAGCATTTGAGGATACTGAATTAAATTTAGTCGAGGCCTTTGGAGAGAGAGAGAGAGAGCCTATTGATGAAGAGATAGCCTTTGATGAGGTTGAATTGAACTTGGACGAGGTCGTTGCATGAGAGAGAGCCCATTGATAAGATACAAGCTTTGATGATGCTAAATTGAACTTAGGCGAGGCCCATGCATGAAGGAAAGCCTATTGGTAAAGAAGTAGCATTTGAGGAAATTGAATTGAACTTGGATGATGCCTTTGCATAAAGGAGAGCCTATTGATGATGTGGCGGCCTTTGATGAAGCTGAGTTGAACTTGGACAAGGCTGTTGTATGAGGGAGAGCCCATTGATAAGAGGTATTCTTTGATGATGCTGAATTGAACTTGGGCGGGCATGCATGACGGAGAGCCCATTGGTAAAGAAACAGCCTTTGACGGTCTTTGCACCTATTTTTTCAAGTATTTTTTCCATTTGTGCATGGGGAAGACTCTTTCCTGTAAGGGTTTTTTCCATGGTGCTTGATCCATCCATGAAAGGGGTATGTCTCGTAAGTTTTAAGGTGGGTTCCATTTGGGTGTATTGCACCTCTCATTCCGAAGCTAATTTAATTCTTTGCAGGGGGTGGTTGTTCCATGCAAAGGTTTCTTTATTAGTGTTTGATCCATCCATGGAAGGGGTTCACCACGTAGGTTTCAAGGTGGGCCCCATATGGGTGCATCACACCTTTCCTTCTAAGACTAACTTACTTCTTTGTAGGGGGTGACTTTCTATGCAAAGACTTCCTCTGCAGTGTTTAATCCATCCATGGAAGGGGTTCAACTAGTTGGTCTCAAAGTAAGCCCAATATGGGTGTATCACACCTCTCTTTCTGAGACTTTTTTACTTCTTTGCAGGGGATGACACTTCCATGCCAATGCTTCCTCCATGGTGTTTGGTTTGCCCAAGGTATGCCTCGTAGGTTTTAAGGTGGACCCCATTTTGATGCATCATACTTCTCATTCTAAGGCTTTTTTTTTTTCTTTGCAAATGTGTGGCTCTTTTATGCAAAGGCTTCTTCTATGGTGTTTGATCCATCCATGGAAGGGATATGTCTCGTAGGTTTTAAGGTTGGCCCCATTTGGGTGCATCACACCTCTTATTCCGAAGCTTTTTTACTTCTTTGTAGGGGTGGCTCTTTCGTTCAAAGGCTTCTTCCATGGTGTTGATCTTTTTTTGGTAAGGACGACGTGAGCAACAAAACCCAAGTCCTCCTTACGTCCACGTAGCTCCTCATGCACACCATGATAAATTGTTAGAGCATGTGGCCAATCTCCGATGGTGGTGGAGACAACTGCGCACAATTCAAAGGTCAAGTCAGCCTTTGTAAGAATCATATTTAGGTGTGGAATATGCTTGTGAGCCACTTAAATAAAAGGGGTTCAAATCATTGTATGGATAAAGAGCCAAAGTTATATGTTGAGTATAAACTTGCATTATCTATGAATGATACAATATGTGAGCTTTTTATAGTAGAAGTATATGAGTAAGAAATGTTGGATGAAGAGACACGTGACATTATGTTAAAGGCTGAGGCACCTTGTCATAGGTATCGATCGATCAGTCCATGCTCGTGCACATTTAATGTTATGACGTTTTGCTGCCCTTGGCCAACACATATGGGCTTGACTTGCTAGAGTGGTGGTTGAATTGTGTTGTCACATCAACAATAAATGAACGATCTCGTACTGAAGATCTGCAATGTCTCTACCTGCTTCGCCTTATCCTGTCCTTTATATGAGTTTGACTTTTCCATAGGAGTTCGACCTCTTGATGGGAGTTCAGTCGAAATTGTCAAATGAGCATAATGATGTGGAGTGTAGATTTAGGTTTGTTTAGTGTGTGGCCATACTTGTATTCTCGCTAGGAAAAGCATAAAAGTGTATTTAATGGCCCGTTACATCACTAAAACAACAAGGTATAAATAATTGCAAATAAAAACATTGTCGTGCTTTATACCTAACTAGAATTTATATATTGTGCTCTAAATCAAGTTTATAAAATTTTCTCATGTTTCTATTTTATTGCCACTAATGTCAAAATAGTTTACTGAGCCAAAGACGATTTGAGGCTTGATTTATATATGAAGAGAACAAAACGAAATTTTGATCTAAAGAAATATACGTTGAAAAAGAGTCTACAATACAAATTCGAAAAGCCATTTTAATCTTCTATTTTTCTTATTCACATATTTAAAATAAACTATTAAAGATTGTCCTCTGGTTTTGGCTTTCCAGCTAGTTACATCAAAAGGGTCATTCAGCTTCTTAAAGAAAAAGAAGCTTGTTCTGTTACACATATTTTTCCATGATTTAGAAGTTATTTCTAGAATTCTCGAAGTTAATAATTGATGCTGACCCTTGAGATTTCACTTGTAAGGTGACATCTGTCTTCTGTTATAATCAGCTTTTCTAATTATTTGATTAGGCAACTTTCTCTATTAGTTAGAGATTGTTTAAAAATAATACATTTTTAATCAAATATTCTCTCCATAAAATATTGGAGACGAATTCATAATTTTTTTTACTTTTTAATCACATTTAAAAAAAAAATAAAAATTACTCCTCATAAAATTTGTTCTCTAAAAATTTATATTAAACAAACTCTTAAGAAGAAAGAAAGAAGCGTGTGCACCAATATTATTATCAAAGTAAATTTGACCTTGTAAATATTATTATTTATGTTCACATAATTCTAATATGATCATAGTTGGGCATTTACTATGCTCGTCTAGGTGCATTTCCTAAAGAGATAGAAAATTTGGCAATCAAAATTTATCGACTCATAGATTGTTTTTGTTTTTTCTGTTAGCTTGATTGCTTATATGAAAATTAGGGATGACAACGGGACGGATATAAGATGAGTCGATCATTTTCACCCTCGTTCTGTTGGTTATACCCTGCCCATTCTCATATTTGATTAAAGCAGGATGGGGAGAGTTCGGGGCGCGGCAGGTCCCTTACCCTATTTATCGCACAATTTTTTTTTTATTATTCTATATCTAGTTAGTAAATATATATATATTTTTTACTAATTTGTTAAAAATAACTTATGTTCTATTTAAAAATAATGATAAATTAATTTCAAACGGGACGTGATGTTTAAATATGCATGAGAAATATGATAATAAAATTTTAGATTTATTTTTCATGTCACTTATTTCAACGTCATTAACTATTTATTTATTTGATTTTTTGGTTTCAAAGAGTAGGGACCACTTACCAGTATTGTGTCAAAACCTCACTTGGTGGGATATCCATGGCTAAAATAATTACAGCGAAGCAATGCCAGCGGGGAATTATCATTATCCTTTTTTCACACGTGTCAAACAATCAAATGCTTTGATCACATATTGTTCTACGTGTATCTAATGATTTACGTACACATTATTTTGAAAGAATATATTATGGAATAGTAGATTGATGGAGAATTTGTGATTAAAAAAAAAGCAATTCTTTATAAGTAACATTATTCCATAGTTATTCTATATAATTGTCAACACGTTTCATGTTATCAAGTACAATTCAAATACGTAATGAATAAATCGAAATAGAACTCGTGTTATGAATCAATTTTTATCTCGTGAACTTTAAACATGGAATTGGAATGGGGTAAACGAGAAATGTCGTGAAAGTGCCTAGTGATTTCAACTCTTGACACTATCGTTTGGCCCCTTATTAATTCACATTATAACGAAAGGAATAATAATTTTTTGAGGAATGTGTAATTAAAAAATAAAAAAAAAAAAAATTTGTGTTTACGTGTAACATTATTTTATTGAAAATATGTGGTTGATAAGAAGAGAAAGAAAAATGAATTATAATTTAATGGAGAATAATGAAAATCAAAAGGGGCTTATGATGTGGAACAATATTGCTTGGGTGCAAGTGAGATGTTCATGGAAAGCTGAGGTGACTTGTGACAAGAGGAAGTTCAAACAATTTGGACTCCTTAGGCAAAATAATGAAACTGACTTTTTCCGTTGAATTAGTCTATATGTATATAATATTCTACATAATCTTTTACATACTTGCCAAATGTCGACCCCTTATTGGGGGAGCTCCTATGGGCACATGAGCGCAGCCCCCCAATAAGGGGTCGATATTTGGCCATTATGTAAAGAATTATGTAAATGATTATATTATTCTAGTATGATTGTTTCCCGTTTCTATTAATTAAATATAGTTACAGAGACGAGCGTTATCATTTTCGAGATGTTATTTAGAGAGTGCTTGGTGAGTATTAAAATTAAACTTTTAGTAGATTGTGATAGAAGTTTTTGAAATGTGTGATTGAAAAGTTGTGGGACCTATAAAAGATGTGGTTAATATTGATTAGTTTAATTTGATTTATATTAAAATCCGATTTTAATCCGTACCAAACAAGGCCTTAATTCTCCCTAAAACTGTAACACAATCAGTTTTGGATTAGATTTAATTAAATTCTTACTCGTAAATAAGGGATTACATGATGAGTTACATAATGACATATGACAATTTATAATTTCCCAGTTTAATACACAATCAATTTTTTTATTCAAATTTTTTTTCTTTCACATTATATTATGTGACCTCTTATGTACAATTTTGATGTACAAATAACAAAATCATATATTTAAATACGTAGTTGATGTAATTGTAGCTAATTTATTTTTGAATCATATTCAATTTAACACCATAAAAGTCGTAGGTAGAGACATAAAGCAATTCAAGCCAGTACCATTCTAACATGGAAATTTGATGGGCCGAGTTAATTTTCCCATGCAATTAACCCTTCACTTTGAGGCACTAAGCACAATAGCACATCTAACCCCTGTTTTTCTTGGAATTTTAATAGATTTTGATAGAATTTAAAGAAATGTGTGGTTAAAAAGTTATAAGTTTCATAAGATACGTGGTTAAAATTAATTATAAACTTTGACTTAAATTAAAATTGATACTCTAATCCATACCAAACAGGGACTTAAACTTTTTCTTATTAATTTTTGGGAAAAAAAAAATTGAAAAATGATTTTGGAAATGGCCTACCCTAACTATGAGCGGATGTACACTTCTAGTTATATAGCAAAATGATCTCTAAAGTATCGATGATACGACATATCAATCTCTATTATGTAGTGCTCCTTCACGGAGATATTTTGCATGAATGTCGTCCATAATTAAAATTCACTTGAAAACGTGAAAAAAGAATTCACAAGGGTGAAGGCAGAAAAAGCAAATTAACATGGATAAAGTTAAAGATGTGAAATTGATGGTCACGGTTTTTTTTTTTTTTTTTTATGTATTTTCAGAAAGTTATCACGGACTTGGTCGTAAAATTTCGTGAACAATTAAAGGAAGTACCTCTGTGTCATTTCACATATAGTTGTCTCATGATTAATTGTGTGCACTTTTTTTAAAAAAAAAACATAAAATCCCATGTTTTCCCCCCTAAAATTGGATGTACTAAAAGATACTAAATTGAATATCTATATTACAACTTTGTTTGGGCATCGATGGCTATTTAACATTGTTATATGCGTCGGAAAGCATTATTTATTTTAAGATTATAGTCGTCGATATTTAATTTTGACTCGCTAAACTTTCATATGAAATACATTTCTCTTAATTGACAATGGTAAATGAAGAATAGTTTCTAATTTTCTCTACGCCCTCCATGAAACTTAAAAGACAAATCTAAAAATGTTTTGCGATAAAAAAATTGACTTGATACCCATAATGTTATCTTGATGCATTCCTCGTATGAACGAGCAGGCGTGTACACTCCGACCCAACAAATATAAAAATACCTATATGTTTCAACAATTGATGCTCCTCAACTACTATATATATATATATATATATATATATTATGGTGTCTCTATTATTTTTCGGCGTGTCTATCTATCCACTCTTTATTACACCAAAGTAGACTATAAGCATGAAATATTAATAAATTAATTGTTGTGTCAAGTCCCAACAACTTAGGTCTAAAAGGTAAGCAATTTTTAAAGTTTAATCTGCGGAATAATTGTCGTCCTGTCTACAAAATTGCAGTATTTAAATTTAATAGTGGAGAAACGTGACGACGTCCAAAACATTACCTAGTTACGTTCTACCAGCTGGAGATTAAATACTAAATAATTGATTAAATAATTTGTCATCACAATCAAATTAACTACTTATTGGTCAAACAAAGGCGCACCTTGATTAGACGACCTTTGTTGTTTTCATATAAGAAGTGTTGTCGCGAACTTGAAGTGGCTCGTTATGAAAATCTAGCTTTTGTAAATTCATTTTTTCTAAAAAGAATATGATAACGTTACTATCAATAATCGAAAATCTAAACCAACCAATTCAAATTTAACTTATTTGGTAATTTCATTCCAAAATAATTACATATCCCGTCTTAAGCCAGCTTTCCCACATCAAACGTGAAGGTATATCCCTTTCAATCGTAGCCGGATTCCATACAACTTCTCGATCGAACTCCTAGTCGACGAAGTCATACAAGATGAGAAAGGGTCTCTTAACGTCCAACCAACTGGGCTTGCCTTGATGTGAACATGATAAAACCAAAAGCAATAAAACAAAGAAATTGACAACAATTAATATTTTGCACGAACTGTGAAGGGTCATTAACGATCACGAAATGTCATCCTAGTTTGGGCCCAAAAATTTTCCAACTGTCACTTGTTTGGACAATGAATGTTTCTAAAATCAACATCACTCTTTAACTCAAAGCATCTTACATACGTCTCCAGCCCACATTCCTTGGACCACATTATCATCCCAATTCCCATGCATGAACATAATTTAACGTATTTTTCAAGCTTATCTTAGAGAGAGAGAGAGAGAGAGAGAATTGTTGTGAAGTATTTTTGAACCCATATTGTGTAAATACGGAGAAGTCAATATTATGTAGGAGAGGGGCTTGGTTGAGTACTCAATATTGACCAAGCATGGATGATGATGGGGAGTAAATTATTGAGCCAGCTCTAGTCTAGAATTAGGTTAGGATTTGACATCAATCTGCTTAAAAATAATGGTCACGCGAGACTCGTTTATTTTATGGACTAGGATTTGAGACTGAGTCAAAATGAGTCTTTTTAGTCCACTTCAATCATTTTACAAGTTAAAAAATGTGGTTCTGAATCGATTTTAAATAAATTTTGATACACGATAAGTGTAATTTTTACACTTATTCGGAGTCTTAAATGATAATATTTTGTTATTTTTTGGACCAATTAGTTCCTAATTTTTGTTATGTGTTTAATATATAAAACTCAGTGATTGCATGAAGAATTGAAAGAAAGAATGAAAAATTGAAGAAAATGATTAAATCCAAACTATGGGGACTAAAGTGATACATTTCAATAGTTGCGTCGGATTGCAAGATGGCAATTTAAGAATGTCAAGAGTCAATTAAAAGTGAAGAGAAGCCAACATAACGAAAAAAATTGTTGAAAATGATCAAAATACTTTAGAAAGTTCAATGATCAATATACAATTTAGTCCAAAAATGACAATACCATGTGTACACATAGGCATGCAAGCCATGTGTACAATCAAACCTTATTTGGGTTGACCGAGCCTATTTGAAGTCTATTGTGTGTACGCTCTGGGAAAAAAAAATTGTATTTCCTTATTTTATTTTAGAAACTTTTGGTATGCAATCTTTTAACACTATATATATATATATATATATATATATATTTGGAGGCAAAGAACACAGCTAACAACGTGTAATCAAAACGAATTGCATAGAATATTGAGTATTCTTAATCCGGATTCAAGATTCACATCAAGAACTTGGAAAATTCTTAATTCTTCATTATTTCTTCTTTTTGAGTGATGATTTTCTAATTGTTCTTTTGTAATTTAATTCAAAACATATTGGATTGGATGAGTGTTTGAATCATATTTTCATTTATATCAATTCAAGACATTAATTTAGGATATTCTTGTGTTTTTTTTTATTGATTTTACGTACTCATTGCACTATTTGGTTGTTTGGACATCAATTGAATGGTTAATTGATTGTTATAGTGTAGGAATATGAACAACAAGTCTAGAACGCGGTAAAATCAACACGTGTAGTTAGAATTATGAATAATTTCTTTCAAACTGACAATCTTATTGATAATTTAAACTAAATGCACGACTTTCATATGAATTTTGATTAGGAATATGATCGTCTCGTATTATTCATATGTTGGTGTATCTTAGAAAAGATCATTTAACATGTTAACTTTATCGGCTATAAAAAATGCATGAATTAAATATATTAATTATCATATTTACTTGCTTTCTTAGAGTAAAAATCAGTATAAATAACAAAACTCAATTCTCTTTTGATGTTATTGCACTTCGAATTTGATAAAAATTATTGAACTACAAAGTAGATATTATTCTTCGTGGGAATGATACTCTTAATTCACAAATCTTTTTACTCGTATAATGATCTCGTACACTTGCGAATTTCACGCGAACAATACATTCATTCTTATTATGTGTCAATACTGTATTACTGAAACATCTAAAAGGACTATAAGTTCAAGACAGCATATATGGACTCCCAGCTAGTAATAGGGATTAACTTGTTTAACCCGTCCCACCCCTTTATATATTTAAAGTTTTATATCAATAAGATTTTAATAGTACTATTTTTTAAAAATACTTGGCTTAATTTATAAGTAAATTTTATTTTTACTATGCTCTTTCTTGTAAGTCAATTTTAGTATCACAAGTAAGAAAATTACTAATGAAAGGTTTTTTTTTTTTCTTTCTATATTTGACATTAAATATGTTTTTTTAATGTTATAATTTATGAAACTATGAAGCGGTGAAGTATAATCATCTCTATATAAAATGTGACTTTTTGAAATTTTGTCAAGTGGGGCGACTAAAACAAGTAGAGAGACACGAGCATGCGAGCAAAGCCTTAAGAAATTTGAGGGGTCGAGAAATGTGTAAAAAGAAAAATAGAAAGAGAAGTTTTATAACTCGTAATCAAGACTAGTATATACACAAGTAAATATAAACTTTTATATAGAAAAAAATTAAGTCCGTGTGTATAATATTTTGATGTTGTGAGTAGTTTATTACTCTCCACAAAAGAACATTAAAAAGGCAAAATTTCCTTATTTGTAATTAGAATAAATTTAAACTTGAGTAATATTCCAATTATGCTTTGGAAAATTATGAAAAAGAGTCTACACACACACACAATATATATATATATATATATATATATATATATATATATATATATATTTTTTTTTTTATTTTTAATTTGAAGTGTCTTTGGACTATTTTAAGCCTTCTTTGTCTTCTTTTTTCAATTTAGCCTTATTTTAGTAGGTTAAACTTATGAATAACATTTTTTAAGGTAAAAACTGAATTTCATTAAACAATCACCGTGATTTAAGGATAAAATAAACGAGAAAAAATGTGGAATAACATGGGAAAAAGTAGGTAGGGATGGCAATGAGCCAAGTGCTTAAACAAGGAATTCTTCATTATGTGTCAAGTTCCTCACTGATTCTTGCATGGTTCGGGACTTGAGCACATTGAAGATGATTGGCAAGGGTGAAAGGAAGGCAGACCTTTATGTAATTGATTCCAGCTTCCCAATTCATAATAACATGTCATTTTTCAGTGACAAATAATGCAACTAGTCAAGTTTGGCATGACAAACTTGGGCATTTATCATATCAAAAGTTAGGACTATTGAAGAACATGTTACATGTTGACTATATTCGACTAAAGGAAAATACTCTACTTCCTTGTTCTATTTGTCCTTTGGCAAAACAAAGGAGGTTATCATTTGTATCAAATAATCATCTATCAAAGAACGCCTTTGATTTGATACATTGCGATATATGGGGACCATATCATATTCCTACATATGCTGGACATAAATTCTTTCTTACTTTGGTAGATGAGCGTACACGTTTCACTTGATTCTATTTGATGAAACATAAATCAGATGCAAAGCTTATAAGACCAAAATTCCTTTCTCTTGTTAAAAATCAATTTCTCACAGTCATTAAGACCTTTAGGTCTAATGATGCCCAAGAGTTAAAATTCACTGAACTCTTTGAGGCTGAGGGCATTATTCACCAATTTGCTTGCGTTGAATGACCTGAACAAAATTCTGTAGTTGAACAAAAACATCAACATTTGCTTAATGTGGCACGAGCACTATATTTTTAGTCACGAGTACCTATTCAATTCTGGGGTGACTGTGTCCTTACTGCAATTTTTCTGATTAATCGAACACCTTCTCCAATCCTCAAAAAACATGACTCCATTTTCCTTGCTGTATGACACATCTTTTGATTACAATTATCTTACCGTGTTTGGTAGCCTTTGCTTTGCATCCACACTTCCATCTCACAGAAACAAATTTTACCTTAGAGCTAAAGCGTGTGTTTTTATTGGTTATCCGCCAGGAATTAAAGGATACAAACTTTATGATATCTCCTCTAAATCTTTTCTTATCTCCAGGGATGTGGTTTTTTATGAAACTCACTTTCATTTTCACTCTATATCCTCTCCATCATATTCAGTAGATCCCTTTCCTGATGTTATATTACCAAGCATCTATTCTGATCTTTTTGTTCCCCGTCTGGCTTCATACTCGTCTACTTTAGCCAACAATGATGTTTTGACTGAACATCACCTAGCCTCACCTCCATCCAATTCTGCTAATAATAACATTTCACCTGAACTCTTTTCTAACCATTCTTCTGATTATGCTCAGCACAATCAACATCCCATTTGTGATCTACCTTCATTCCCTATGCCTAGAAGGTCTACTAGGGTGATTAAACCCCCATCTTATCTTCATGAATTTCATTGTAATCTCCCAGATAATCAACAATCTCCTGACAACAATTCACTTTATCCCTTGAATAAAAACCTTTCCTATAAACCCTTTTCTCAATTGCACAGAACATTTCTTCTTAATGTATCTTCCAATGATAAACCACAATATATTTTATCATCAAGCTATTGCATCTGATCACTGGAGGGAAGCAATGACTACTGAGTTGGCAGCTATGGAGTCAAATAATACTTGGATTGTAACCAATTTGCCCAAGGGTAAGCACTCAATTGACTGTAGGTGGGTCTATAAGGTCAAATATGGACTTGATGGAAGTGTAGACAGGTATAAGGCACGCTTGGTTGCAAAAAGTTACACCCAGTAAGAGGGACTGGACTTCATTGATACCTTTTTTCTCATGTTGCTAAGTTGGTTACCGTTAAGACAATGCTTGCTATAGCAGCCATTAATGGATGGTACCTGGTTCAGTTAGATGTAAATAATGCCTTTTTGAATGGGAATTTTTTTGAATAGATTTATATGGACTTACCTTTGGGGTATTCCAATATACCTGTTGATATTATTAAAGAGGGTAAACCAGTTTGTAAACTCCATAAATCTATCTATATGCATCTAGACTGTGGTTTTCCAAGTTCAATTAGATGTAAATAATGCCTTTTTGAATGGGGATCTTTTTGAATAGATTTATATGTACTTACCTTTGGGGTATTCCAATATACCTGCTGATATTATTAAAGAGGGTAAACCAGTTTGTAAACTCCATAAATCTATCTATAGTCTTCGACAGGCATCTAGACAGTGGTTTTCCAAGTTCTCTCAAGCTCTTATTGCTCATGGTTTCCATCAATCTAAATTAGACTATTCTCTGTTTACCAAAGGTTCAGGTCCTTCATTTGTGACTTTACTGGTGTATGTTGATGACATTATAATTACTAGTTCTGATCAAAGTGACATAGCCTCTTTGAAATCATTTTTACATAGTCAGTTCATGCTCAAAGACTTGGGTAAATTGAAGTACTTTCTTGGCTTCGAGATAGCAAGGTCACACAAAGAGAGATGTTTGTCCCATAGCTTTTTAGCTTGCAAACCAGCTATTTTGCCTATGGACCCTAAGGCTCGATTGAATTCATTTGATGGTGATTTGTTGATTGATGTTGATGCTTCATCTTATCGAAGACTTATAGGCCGTTTGCTCTACTTAACTATTTCCCGTCCAGACATCCCATTTGCAACTTACAAACTCAGCCAATTTGTTTCTAAACCTCGTCAACCACACCTTGATGCAGCTCATCATCTTCTCCAGTTTCTTAAGTCTGCTCCTGATCAAGGTTTGTTCTTTTCAGCCTCTTCTTCTTTGCAACCGCAGGCCTTTGCTGATGCGGATTGGGCCTCCTGTCTTGACTCAAGGAAATCCATCTCTGCTTGTGTGTGTTTCTTGGTGACTCACTTGTTTCAAGGAAGGTAAGCAGCAGACTGTTTCCAGGTCTTCTGCAAATGCATAATATCGTGCATTAGCAGCTGTTGCTAGTGAAATAATCTGGATACATCAGCTGCTTCTTGATTTGGGGACTTCTCCAGTGTCTTCAGCCTTGGTTTTTTGTAATAATCAGACCACACTTCATATTGCTAGTAATCCCATTTTTCATGAACAAACAAAACACATTGAAATTTATTTTCATTTTGTTCGTGATAAAGTGATTGATGGTTTCATCAAATTGTTGCCTGTTCGATCTCAACACCATGTAGCAGATATATTTACCAAGGCTTTACCAGCTTCCTCGTTTTTTTTTTTTTTTACTTTCCAAGATGGCCATTCTCAATCTCCATGGTCCATCTTGAAGGGAGGGAGGGGGGGGGGGGGGGTGGGGGAGGGTGTTAGAATATGTAAGCAGCAGAGGATTGAGCAAAGCATCAAACGGTTCAGCAAGAATATGTAAGCGGCAGAGGATTGTGCAAAGCATCAACGGTTCAGCTAGTATCCAGCTCAGTTCAAGTCAACTTGGAGCCAAAGTTAGTTAGGAAGTAGTTATGTACAATTGTCAAGTTAGTTGGTTAGTTAGTTTTGTTCTATTTAAAAGCAGCCATTGTAATGATAACTCGATTTTTTTTCCTTTAATCGAAATGAGAATGCAGTCTTCATTTCTCAATTCCTTTCTTCTTCAACATGCATATTGCCTGAACATCCATACCCTTCTGAAGGAAAGTAATTCACGGTACTGAGTCAGTTGGGAGTCCAAGGAAGGTGATTGCTCTTTGGTTCCCAAAAGGAATTGCAGAATGGAAGAATAGCCTTCACCATTGGATCAACGAATGAAATGTTTCATTATATTGAGCTAAAATTACATGTATGGCTCATTTGCAATTGTTAGTTGTAGCTGCAAATTTCGAGTGTTGATGTCAAATTTAATTTTGTAAACCTTTCTTTGTTCCAGAGATGTTTCCGTCCTAAAATAATTTCATAATCACTATCGATAATTGTGATAATCATCGTGTTGACGAAAAATGTTTTGTTGTCGACTGGGGGTTGTCTTTGCAGATACCCAATTACTATGTCTGCAATTGCTGGCTGCAACCATCTGGAATATGAACTTTTACCCCCCTTCAGGACCTTTACACATTAAAAGTGAATAAAAAGATGAAGTCTGAAATATCTCAACCTGTTGACTGTTGATATATTGATTGATCAAGCAGGTCACAGAAAATTATTTTGCTCCTTGAAGCTTGCAGCAAGAACAAAGTCAAATCACTTGGTATTTGGATAAAGTCCGTAGTTAGAGCAATGGCAATCTAGTGACTCAAATTACTTTATCATTTTCATCAACACCTGCAAGAAAGCACAATGGCCTACAACTCTAACATCGATGAGCCTTAACAACAATCTAGTTAAAACCCTAAAAACGAGCAATACCCGCAACATTTAACTCAAGTAGAAGCATCCATTAAATGGCAAATCTATCATAAAAAGGCCATTCGTCTTTCAAAAATGTTACAATTATTGTACGATCGACTAAGAAGGTTGTATGTGTTATATGGGCTTGGTCCAGCCCATGAGGAAGTTAAAAGCCCAATCCATTATTAAGGCTTGTAGGTCAATATATGAGGTAAGACTTTTTCCTTCTTCTGTAGAGTTTTTCATTTTTCCTGCTGCACGTTCAAAAGAAGGAAAAACAGAGGCTGCTTGACAGAAACAGAGGCTGGCCGTGGGAGAGAAAAACAGAATACTACTGGGAGAAGAAATAAAGAAATAGAAAAAAGTTTTTTTTGGGTGTGGATTCACACAGGTTTTATTTTCTCCTCTACGTAGTACAAATTGGAGATTGATTATTGTGATTTTTCCAATTTGTTGGCATTCAAGAGTTAGGACTTAAACTTGAATATTGTAATCTCTCTTTATTGATTATAGTGGATTTGGCCTGTGTTGCCCTGTGATTTTTTTTTTTTTGGAAAAACTAGCTATAACCCTACTTATCATGATTACATTTCAAAAACAAGTGGGTGAAAGAATTTCAATAATCAGGTGGTAAATATTAATTTTTAAATTAATTAAAACAAATTAATTACACCTACCCTTCTGGCACGCCGAACACTCTTTCTCTTCCCCAAACATTACAGCACTCTGACCCAGAAATAATGTGAATTAGTCATACCTATTATTCATCTCCCACACACTCTCTCTCTTCCCCAAAAAATTAGATTGACATTCTCTTCCCCAAAAATTATAGCACTCTTTTACCCAGAAATAACGTGAAGAAGTAGCCATAACTGTGATTCATCTCTCACACTCTCTCTTCCCCAAAAATTAGATTGGCACTCTTTTACCCAAAAACTGGACCAGCCACTTCTTCCCCACCTCACCCTCTAGATTCCGGTTATCTACCACTTCTCTCGCCGGAGTTTCGCGAGACCAGTCGCCTACTGCATCAGTGGTTGCAGCTGCTCACAACATCGATGACAATCTCTCTCTTCTCTAAAAATTAGATCGGCACTCTCTTACTCAAAAATCAGTGGGGAAGCATTTTTGCTACCCGTTAGTAAGACTAAAGTGGCCTCACCATCGCCTAATTTGAGTAGTGTGAGGAAGGTCACACCGAAGATGAGGAGCAGTACTCCATTGGGAGGGAAGGACGATGGAGGAGGAGATCAAGTGAAGAACACTAAGCCAGTCAATCAGCATCGATGTCCAGTGCGGAACCGGCTAGTGGTAGTGGTGATGGGAAAAGTAAGCTCACCCCCAGTTCTTAGTTTTTCTGTTGACGCAAGGAGGGGAAGGTTGGAAAGAACTGGATTTTTTATTCACACTTGTTGAGGCTTCTGTATAATCGACACCTGCAGTGGCGAGTTGTAAATGCTAGAACTAAAGCTGTCCTACAAGTGCAGAAACACGGTGCAGAGGTGAGACGCTTTATACCTGTGGTTTTGAGTAAAAAATTTCAAGTGACAGTCTATGCGCGCTTCCTGTTTAACAATGATCATAACTTCTTCTTTTTTTTGGGTAACAAATGCTATGCTCTTAACCCTTGATAATCACGATGAAACCAAGCGGAATGAATGAACTGGTGGGCCCGGTGTTGTGGGGAGTTCTTCGGCGGAGCCTGAATGTTGGTTGGTGTTTGGAGGCTTCAAATGAGGTACAGTGGCAGGCTTGATCTATAGTTGGTAGTATGGTGGTGTTGGTTGGTGTTTTTTGAAGGTGTTGATGAAAATTATGGTGGTGATGATTGTTGTTATGGATTTGAGGTGAATGTAGTATTTATGAACGTCGATTTGAGTTAAATGTGATAGTGGTGGTGCATAGGAGGTGGTGGTGGTGGTGGTTGATTGCGATGCTTGTCTGCGATGTGTGCTTATTTGTTTGTGGTGACCCTATGTGACCAAGTATGTGTTTGTTGTGACTATCTGTGACCAATTTTGTGTTGATTGTGACCGGTTGTGACTTGAGATTGACCTGGTCACAAACCGACACGCTGAATACAAATTTGGTCACAGTTAGTCACACCAAAGACAAAGTTGGTCTTAGTTAATCACAGGTCAGTGGTATATGCAGATTTGTTCGTGGTGACCTCATGCGACCAAGTGTGTGTTGTGAATGTTTGTGACCAATTTTGTGTTGCTTGTGATCAGTTGTGACTTGAGATTGACCTAGTCACATACAGTCACACTGAATACAAATTTGGTCACAGTTAGTGTCAAAATAAGTTATTCTTTTCTAATTATAAGTAAGAAAAAAGTGCTCACTATAACCAGTGGTTACATTACTGATATCATGTGAAGCATTTCCTATTATTTTTCGGAGTAGCATCTCCATTTCACCAGGTGTTTTGAGCAAGCATTAGCTTCACTTGCATATTCGAGAAATTATCACTGTCCAATACTCCAAAGGAACCTGTAATCATCAAGAAGAAATGTGAATACTCTTGAATGCACAAAATGGATCCAAAAACAGAAATCGTGTCCCATAGAGATTATTACCGGTATTATACAGAAAATTATGCTTAAAAAACTATTTGAGCCAGATTCATTATTGTCAGTCAATCTGAGCCGCAGATGATGTTTATATAAGAGTATGTGCAGGTGTGAACAAACATTGATTGAAAAATAAATAAGGTACGTGCATACCAATTTTTATCAAATTCCCTTGTAGCAAGATCAATCAGGCTAACGAACAGATATTTCTACTTAGAACTGTAAGCATGTATTGCATTTTCACTTACCAGTAATTTTTTTAGGAGGTGGGGTGGTGGTAGGTGGATCCATGGGAGTGTGATTTCCAAATTTTAATTTTCTGAAATCTTTAAAGTCGTCGGAGTGGCCACCGGAAAAGTCACCTGATCAGTCACCGGAAAGTCGTCGGAGCGGTCGCCGGAGAAGTTGCCGGAGCGGCCGCCGGACTGATCGCCGGAGCTGATGGCTGTCTCCGATGTAGAAGTGGAGGAAAGATGGTGTAATGAGGTGATATGATGTGGTAGGTGAGGTGGCATGAGTAGAAATAATTAATGTATATTATATTATATTTTAATATTTAATAAATTTATTTATCATCTGATTTTTGAAATATTTTAATAAGTTTGTTATTTATGAAATGTGAACTTTAAAAATAGGAGTTATGTATTGTTCCCTTTTTTTTTCTACACTGGAGGATTTTTTCCACATAAATCTTTGGTGTTGTGGTCTCTTCTTGTTTTTTATTTCATCATCACTCTAGTTAATTGTTTGGCTTGTTGAATTTATTCCTACAATAAGTAGTTTTTGCCCAACAAGTGGTATCAGAGCTGAGGTTGTGTGGGTGTGGTTCTACCGTGGGAGTAAATGGAGAATATATCGGGCACTATGATTAAATTATCGGCTTCAAATTATTCTATTTGGAAGCCTATGATGGAGGACATCCTTTATTGTAAGGATTTGCATGAACCCATTGAAGGTGATAGTGCTAAGCCAAGCAATATGAGTGACAGTGACTGGAAGAAGATGAACAAGAAATCAATTGGATACATTAGACAATGGGTTGATCTTAATATATTCCATCACATATCTCAAGAGACGGATGCCCACAGCCTTTGGGAAAAACTAGAGAGCCTATATGAGAGAAAGACAGCTCAAAATAAAGCTATTGCTATTAGAAAGCTTATGAATCTGAAGCTAAAGGAGGGGAAATCAGTTGCTGAGCATTTGAGTGAATTCCAAGACTTGGTAAATCAATTGACCACAATGAAAATAGTGCTAGATGATGAAATGCAAGCACTATTACTTCTGAGTTCATTGCCTGACAATTGGGAGACTTTGGTGGTATCACTTAGCAACTCTGCTCCGAATGGAGTGCTTGAACTTACTCTAGTTAAAGACAGTTTGTTTAATGAAGAAATGAGAAGGAAATACTTGGGTAGGAATGATGCACAAGCTCTTATTGTAGAGAACAAATGAAGGAGCAAAAGCAAAGGTCCTAAGGGACGTGGTAACTTCAGAAGTCAATCAAAGGCAAGAGGAAAGTTCAAATGTTTTTATTGTGATAAAGAGGGTCATATAAAGAAACATTGCATAGCTTGGAAAAACAAATTGAAAGACAAGAAAAATCAGAAGATGGCTGATATGAATACAGCAGCTAGCGCTTCAGATGAGGAAGTAGTGGTTGCAGTTTTTTCTGCAGAAGATGATCAGTGTTGTCATGTTGCAGATTTGTTTGTTGAATGGGTTATTGACTCGAGGGCTTCTTACCATGTTACTCCAAGACGGGAGTTCTTCACTTCATACAAATCAGGTGACTTTGGCAAGGTGAAGATGGGTAATGACAACTTTGCCAGCATTGTGGGAATTGGTGATATTTGTCTTTAGACTAATATTGGATGTAGCTTGACATTGAAGAATGTACGACATGTTCCAGACATGCGCTTGAATCTGCTATCTACACATGCCCTTGATGAAGTGGGTTATGACAGTTATTTTGGCAGTGGAAGATGGAAACTTATAAAAGGATCAATGGTATTTGCTAGAGGAAAGACTTGTTGCACACTTTACAAGACACAAGTAAAGGTGTGTAGTGAAGCAGTGAATGCAACTGAAAGTGATTCTTCACCAGACTTGTGGCACAAGCGGTTGGCTCACATGAGTGAAAAATGATTGCAGATATTAGCAAGGAAGTCCCTCATTCCTTCCACTAAAGGTACATCATTAAACCCTTGTGATTATTGTTTACTTGGTAAACAACATAGAGTTTCATTTCAGAAATCCTCTAGTAGAAAATCTAATATTTTAGATTTGGTCTATTCTGATGTTTGTGGTCCCATTGAGGTGGAGTCCTTAGGTGGTAATAAGTATTTTCTTACTTTTATTGATGATGCTTCACGAAAATTGTGGGTGTTTTATTTGAGATCAAAAGACCAGGTTTTCCATTACTTCAAGAAGTTTCATGCTACGGTGGAACGGGAAAGTGGAAAGGTTTTGAAGTGTCTCCGAACTGATAATGGAGGGGAATACACATCTAGAGTGTTTGAGGATTACTGCTCAGAGCATGGTATTAGACATGAGAAGACAGTTCCTGGTACCCCACAACACAATGGCGTAGCAGAGAGAATGAACCGCACCATTATGGAAAAGGTCAGAAGTATGTTAAGGATGGCTGGGTTACCTAAGTCATTCTGGGGTGAAGCGGTTCGGACAGCATGCTACCTAATCAATCGGTCTCCATCAGCTCTTCTGGATTTTGATATTCCAGAAAAGATGTGGACAAGAAAAAATGTTTCTTATTCTCACTTGAAGGTATTTGGGTGCAAAGCATTTGCACATGTGCTTAAGGAGCAACGATTGAAGCTAGATAATAAATCTAGTGCTTGCATTTTTGTTGGCTATGGAGATGCAGAATTGGTTACAGACTATGGGATCCAGAAAAGAAGAAAATAATCAGAAGCAGAGATGTGATTTTTCTTGAAAATCAGAAGTTGACAGATTTCGAGAAATCTGGGAATCAAAGACATGTTGATGAAGGTATCATTGACCTTACACCCGTCTCCTTGCCTCTAGACAGTGCCACTCGGGGGGTAGAGACACACGTTGACAATCATACTGATGAGCCAACAAGGGTTGATGAGGATGATCTAGAGGATGTTGAGCAGGGAGAACAACCTACTACATCGGAACCTCAGATTAGAAGATCTAACAGGGAGAGTCATCCATCAACCAGGTATCCTATATCAGATTATGTATTGGTAACTGATGAGGGGGAGCCAGAATGTTTTCATGAGGTGCAATCTCATAATGACAAACAGAGTTGGATGAATGCTATGCAAGAAGAGATGAATTCTTTGCAGAAGAATAACACTTATGAGCTAGCAAAGCTACCTAAAGGTAAAAAGGCATTGAAAAATAAATGGGTGTTCAAGCTGAAGAAAGATGGAGAAAAACTAGTGAAGTATAAAGCTCGATTGGCGGTGAAGGGCTTCTATCAGAAGAAATGGATTGACTTTGATGAGATATTCTCTCATGTTGTCAAAATGACTTCCATTCGAGTGGTTTTAGGTTTAGTAGCCAGCTTGGATCTAGAGCTTGAACAGTTAGATGTGAAGACCGCCTTTCTCCATGGTGATTTGAAGGAAGAAATCTACATGGTTCAGCCAGAGGGATTTGAATTAAGAGGAAAAGAACATATGGTTTGCAGGTTGAAAAAGAGTTTGTATGGGTTGAAACAGGCTCCAAGACAGTGGTATAAGAAGTTTGATTCCTTTATGGTAGGCAATGGTTATACCAGGACAGATGCAGATCATTGTGTTTATGTTAGAGAATTCCATGGTGATAACTTCATAATCCTTCTGCTATATGTAGATGATATGTTAATAGTGGGGCAAGATGTTCAATTGATTCGTAGTTTGAAAGTAGATTTGTTCAAGTTGTTTGACATGAAGGATCTTGGACCAGCAAGACAAATTTTGGGGATGCATATTCATCGTGATAGGAAAGCTAGAAATCTATGGTTATCACAGGAAAAATATGTAGAGAGAGTGCTGGAAAGGTTTAACATGAAGAATGCTAAACCAGTTGGGACACCGCTTGGTAGTCACTTCAAACTGAGTAAGGTGACTTGTCTTTCTAAGAAGGAAGATAAAGAAGGAATGGCAAAAATTCCTTACTCCTCTGCTGTTGGGAGTTTGATGTATGCTATGGTCTGTATACGGCCAGATATTGCTCATGCAGTTGGGGTAGTCAGCAGATTTTTTGTTAATCTTGGTAAAGATCATTGGGAGGCAGTGAAATGGATCTTTAGATACCTGAGAGGTACTTCAAAGACGTGCTTGACTTTTGGAGGTTCAAAACCAATTTTGGAGGGCTTTACAGATGCAGATATGGCAGGTGATCTTGATGGTAGAAAATCCACTTCAGGATATTTGGTTACTTTTGCAGGGGGAGCTGTCTCATGGAAGTCAAAATTACAAAAGTGCGTTGCCTTATTTACAACTGAGGCTGAGTATATTGCAGCAACTGAAGCAACGAAAGAAATGCTTTGGATGAAAAGATTTCTCCAAGATTTGGGTTTGAAGCAAGATAGGTATGTAGTTAATTGTGATAGTCAGAGCGCCTTAGACTTGAGCAAGAATGCTACTTATCATTCTTGGACGAAGCACATTGATGTGAGATATCATTGGCTACGACAAATAGTGGCGGAACAATTGATATTGTTAGAGAAGATTCATACCGAGAAAAATCCAACTGATATGATGACAAAGGTGGTGACTAGAGAAAAGCTTGAGCTTTGTGCCGGACTGGCCGACATGGAATCTAACTAATCTGTTAGATGATAATCTCCTTCCTCAATGGGGCTGGAGGGGGAGATTGTTATATGGGCTTGGTCCAGCCCATGAGGAAGTTAAAAGCCCAATCCATTATTAAGGCTTGTAGGTCAATATATGAGGTAAGACTTGCTCCTTCTTCTGTAGAGTTTTTCATTTTTCCTGCTGCACGTTCAAAAGAAGGAAAAACAGAGGCTGCTTGACAGAAACGAGGCTGGCCGTGGGAGAGAAAAACAGAATACTACTCGGAGAAGAAATAAAGAAATAGAAAAAGGTTTTTTTTTGGGTGTGGATTCACACAGGTTTTATTTTCTTCTCTACGTAGTACAAATTGGAGATTGATTATTGTGGTTTTTCCAATTTGTTGACATTCAAGAGTTAGGACTTAAACTTGAATATTGTAATCTCTCTTTATTGATTATAGTGGATTTGGCATGTGTTGCCCTGTGGTTTTTTTTCTTCTACACTGGAGGATTTTCTCCACGTAAATCTTTGGTGTTGTGGTCTCTTCTTGTTTTTGATTTCATCATCACTCTAGTTAATTGTTTGGCTTGTTGAATTTATTCCTGCAATAAGTAGTTTTTGCCCAGCAGTATGAGGGAAAGTCTTCCAAGGCATGTAATGTCTTGCAAAAGTTTTGTTTCCAGGTGATGACAAGTAGCTTTCATCATAGTCTGAGTGAACAAGGTAAGACAAAAAAACAACTGTATAAAGGTATTCACAATAAAATGTAAGCAGAAGAAAATGTAAAGGACGATTATAAACGTGCCAACGTTAAAAAGTTACAAAAGTTCGATGAGAAGACAATAAATTGTAGAGATAAATTTAATACAACGATATTACCAGAAATTTACATGTCTTTTTTATTTTGTTTTAGTCACAATGATGTAGTAATAGCCATATCATTTCACAACAAATAACAAACTAGTTCATATGGTCAAAATACAAGAGAATCATGATCTGTGGCTATCTCAAGTAGAAAAGGCTGACCAAATCTTAGCAAATTCGAGATCAGTAAAGCAGAAGTAGCTTATTGCCGTTTTCATACATTGACCCATTTAAGCATTAACATCACCATATGTATCATTTCCCAGTCCCAATACACTTTCTAAACTGGTTAATGATTTCCTAACGCAACCACATATAGCAAAATTGAGGTATATATTTCCTAATTTATGGGCATTTATAGTATTGAAAAGAAGTCGAACAACAATGTCATCGGGTAATGGATTGGGAAAAATGGATAAGTGAAATTGAACAAATGTAATGCAATTATGCAACATACTACATGATACTTACATTGAGTAAACGGATTTCTACGTAATTTTGCAATGTTAATCCATAGTCAAAATGTAAAATATACCGAAAAGGTGGGTGAGATCTTAATGAAACAAGATTTATTCGTGTGAATTTAACAGCATGATATTGGTGTTTCGTATTCAGTCATTGTACTGTTTTAGATATAGTGTCAAAGGAGAAGCTGGTTACTGTGAAGCTCGCTGAATAGCGTTGGTCAGCCCGTAAAGCCGAGAGAAAGCATAGGGTGGTCCCGTTGTCGGTTGGGTTGGATTCAATCTATCCTTTAGCATTGTGTCTACAGGTATGTTATAAAGATATTAATTCTTTGAAAGAAACGTCTATTTCAAAAATTATTAGTAATATCAATTTTAAGAAAAAAACATATTCAATTTCTCAAAGAAAAAATAATTAAATTTCAAAAAACTGAGGAGCAATTACAACACTCTTTAATAAAAGAAAAATTTTAATTTTTCAAAAACAAATTGAAAATGAAATATGTTATATCATTCCAAATGTTTTTTGGGATAGGAAAACACATTGATTTCCTTGATGCAGCGATCAAGGGAACGATCAAGCAATTCCTCGTTCATTTGAATTGGTCGAAATTTTGTATGAATACTTGACTCATGAGTGGCCTACGGGACACGGGAGTACGAGGAAATAGAGCTTGAAAATAAAATCCAACAAACTTTTGATTAAAGTATGTTATTTTATTGAAGAAGTAATGAAATTAAAAAAGTTTTGAATACAAATTTTTGTAAAGAAAATTAGAAATTACAAGGAGTATTTCTAATTTTCTTGATAAAAAAAAAAAACTTTTGTCTTGAACTTGATTTATACTTGAAGTTTCGGATTTGAAATCTTTATTAAATACTTTTGAAGATTCTTCAATAGTCTTGAAAATGTCATCCATCAAACTTGAAATAATATCCGCCAACTGGTGAAGGACAATAATATTTCAACTTTCAATAAATTAGCTTTAATATAAAGTTGATTAAAATGGAATCTCCTTTATTAAAGTTTGCTTTATTAAAGTTTCTTGACATTATTTACCTATATTTTTTTGCTTTGAATGATGATAAAGCCGATAGAAATAACTTTAGAGGTGGAAGACATAATTGAAATAAAGTATCTCTTGAAGTATGAACCCTATATTGTCTATATACGTCCAAATAACTGAATTCATATAGTCATTTTAAATTTTGAGTTTCTTGATTTATTAACTCGTCAATATCTATACCCAAATATCATTCCTCATTACTTTAAGCATAGTCAGTTTCTGATTTTGATTTTGTTTGAGAAGAGCTTGACTTCGATTTCTTTGAGGTAAATTCTGCCAAATAAGCCATTTTCTCTTAAATAACAACTGATTCTTTTGGCATCTTGTATTGAGAAAACATAGCTAATAATCTTTATTTTTCTGTAGGAAAATCAACTTGTTTTTCTTGTTCTTTCTTTGAAGGTTTTGGAATACCAATGTTCTTGAATCCATGAAACAATAACTTTTGGGCAACAATTTGTTTTATGAAATTTGGACCCTCACTTGACTTTGAGTCTCCAAATTATATTTTAACATTAAATTCGGAATTTGTATTTTGAACAAGATTGAAATCCTAGCAAAAGATCCACGAAATCTTGAAATTGAAGGCAAACTGGAACAAAACATTTTCTTGAGGCACTAAAAATGTTTTTGCCTCTTTTTTGAATAGTTCGAATTCTTGATGAGTAAAACTAGGTAAAATCATCTCATCAAGTCTAAAATATCGAACCAAGTTTGAAACCATTTTGGAAAACTTGAAACACATGCTTGGTTGAAAAAAATAAACCGGGAGTGAGTCACTGATCTGAAGTTAAAAACATGATCCCTAGCATTTTGATAGTTAAATAATTGAAATGAGATTCAAATATTTCATCCTTAGACAAACGCATTTTGTTCTCATCCCATGGGTTTTGTCCCCAGTCTTCATAAAACAATACCCTTTGAATACTTATTTTTTGAGAAATCAATTTGTTTGGGTTTTTGAGGATTTGGAGTATGGGTTATAATAGCCAATCCTGATTTAATATGGATGGCTTCATAAAAATCCCTTGATTTTTTGATACTGGGGCATAAAATAAAATTGATAAGGAAAAATATCTTGAATGCATTCATTAAAAGATGAATACCTATGAACCCATGAAGTCTCAATTTCTAGAATTGGCAAATGAATAGGATTAGTAAAATAATGAAAAGATTTTGAAGTATTAACGTAGAGTGATTTTCCTGAACCAAGTTGAACATTTTTTTTTAAAATTTGAAGGTGAATTTTCTGGTACATTGAAAACATCTTTGTTTTGAAAATTTCCAGAATTTTGAAACGTAGAAATAGACAGTTTTTGAAGCTTGTGTTGTTCTTTGAGAAGTAGAAGATGAACTTTGTTCTCCATTCTTTGAACCTTGAATATAATCCTCAATTGAGAGTAGGGGAATAGACGTTTTCTTCTTACTCTTAGAAGAAGGATCCATATTGAGAAATTCTCTCAAGTTGAAAATCTCTCCAATTATTTTCACAGCTTTCTTTTTAAGAAAGTTCTTTCTATAAATCCTCTTGTGAGAAAATCTACAAGAACATTAGAATTTCCTTATATATATATATACTAGGTGCAAGCAACGTGCAATGCACGTTTGCTTAGTTTACATTTAATATTTTTGTTTAAGAATTAATTTGTTATTAATAAAGATGTAATTTTTTTGGTTAATTAAATAATTAACGATGTAATGTTTATGTAATTGATAAATAATTAAATAAAATACCTCTCTCTGTCATCTCCAACCCAAAATCACAAACAGAAAACTCAAGGTATGTTAAGGGGTAAGAAGATGAGTTTACTTAGACTCCGTTTGATTCTCATTAATGTAGAACGAGAATGAAAAATATAGTCGTTATTGGACCCCACACAAGAGATAGAAATTCAAAATTGATAGATTGATGTGATGGATAACAGTCATATTTTTCATTTTTATGGATTTTTAATGAGAAACAAACGGAGGCTTAAACTTTTTGCATGGCTTAAGTCTTTACTCTTTTTTAAGTAATAATGCAATTCATTTTATCGTTAAAGTATGATATGTATTACGATAATATAAGTATATCATGTGTTAGACTTAGTATTGGTAAGTGACGGGTAAATTTTCGAAGACGAAAATATTTTAAGGGGGTGAGAATGTAATACCCCGAAAATTTTCATAAAATATAATTCAATTTTTATATACTATATTTTAATATTTTGAAAGTTAGGGACTAAATGATACATTTATCAAATTATATTTTATTTGTGTCAAATATTTAGATATTGATGGAGTTATCGTAAATATATGAATATTGGTCTCGTTGGATAAATCGTAATTAGATACATAAATCAGATTCGAGAAAAAGTCGATTCGGATAAGTTAGCTCCAAGATATTTTAGTTTTAAAGAATTATCAAAAGCTAATTATTATTATTATTATTTAATTATAATTTTGAAAGTAAGAGGGGGTGAAAAAAGATATTCCGTTAAGACAAGAAATTCCGTTAGTTTTTCCGTTAAATCAAGAAATTCCGTTAGTTTTTCCGTTAAACCAACAAATTCCGTTAAATAGCCACTTTTTATATATAGAAAGATATATATATATATATATATATATATATATATATATATATATATATATATATACACACACTAGTTTTTGCCCGTGTATTGCACGGGTTTTGTACTTGTTGAGGATATATTAGTGTTGCATGCGCGTTACCTTTTTTTTTTTTAACAATTCTTTGGAGTTAAAAATTATTAAATACTAATTTATTCAGTTTGCTCTAATTTAAAATCAAAACAACCATTGGACCCGAAAATCAAGTGACCAATGTGAAGTATTAAATTATTAATTGGGTTACATTTTATCTACCGATGAGTGATGAATAATTACTTGAATATGCTTTGTTATAAATTATTTAAATTTGAAATTTATATTATTATTTTTTTGGACACTTTAAAAAATATATAAAAAGTTTCTATAAATTTGATTTAAATGTTTAGTAAATACGGTTTGTAATTGATTAAAAATTAAAATAAGAAAACGCCTTTTGACGCTTTTTTATGCATATGTTTCGGATTCCACGCAACGCCATGCATTACGCCTTTTAGAACATTGACTACAAATATGTAAATGTGTTAATAAATTATTCAGTTTCAGTTTCAGTTTTACAAAATTGTAAATGATCGGTACAGAAATGGAATAAATCAATGGTATGACCAAACACGAAATGGAGGATTAAGGTTGTGAAAGCTGAATTTATATCTATACAAAATACACTAAACATAAAAATTAATTAGACGTTAAGCAAATATAAGTATTGCTATTGAGATCAAAAGATTTAGTCCCCGTTTCACACTCATTAATTTCTCTTTTTCATTCTCATTCTTATTTTTTATTTCAACCATACATTCTCTCAATATAATAATATTACACACAAATCAAAAAAAATTCATCACTTTTCCATCACACATTCTTACCTCAAATACTGTTCCAAAATTTCTATTATTCTTAAAATGGGTTTCAAACAGAGGCTTAACAAATGAAAAAAGAATTTTGTGTATGCCGATTTAAAGCTAAATCAGGATATGACCATAGTTGGCTTGTTTTGCTTTCTGTGGACTATAATGGACATAGAACTATAGTCAGTTCGCAAAACATGTTCTTGAGTGAAGAATGTTGGAGTTAGATTATAGACAACAGTTTAAAGTTACAAGAACGTTGGAATTAGATTATAGACAATAGTTTAGAATCATGTTACATAAAATGTTTACTTCTAAGCAATTATCATTCAAGAATAAGGAAACAAATATGATATTAAATGTTTTACAAGAAAGTATATCTAGGTAAACAAAACAATCAGAATTGTGTGGAAATTATTATTTATTTGTAATTATATTTACCTCAAATTAATTAATTGGACATGTAGATTGAAATTAGCAACTGTGAATCGATTCTTGAACTTCTAGTTACAACTGTAATTATAGAAAGTTCATATGTTAAAAACGACAGCGACACCTTCAGACAAGTTTCAAAATTTGACATAGAAGTCAATTTCAAAGATATCATTACAATATTTGAAGTTGTCTTCAATGTTAAATTATCGAACATTTGTCGGTCAATGGTGTCGCTGCAGTTTTTAATATCAAGTTTTTATAGTTGCGGCCGTGTTCGGAAAATTACCTGAAAATGATTTGTAAGGTTAAGAAGTGCCGGTGGAATTTTTACAGCTGAAAAACAAGCAGTGTATCATCATTTAGAAAGCTAATTTTACACTTACTCGAGTAGGGTATTGGGAAAGAAAGTATGCAAACTGAATATATATTCATTTCGATAGATGATATATTTATAGGGAGAATTTGAATAAAATATAAGAGATATGGGGTTGAACCACAGTCAATTAGAAGTGAAATAATTGAATGTATTTACGGGTGGAAGGTGTTGTGACATTCCAACTAAAATTGCTTGGCTTAATAATATATTAATACAATCTGTTAAATAAATAAGCTTCTCAAATTTAATAATGTAATAAATATTTTGTATTTACATATTGAATTAATAATTTCATTGATTGAATTGTTGAATGCATTATTATATGTTTATTATTGTTTTTATATTTAACTTACCAATTTAAGGTAGTAAAGTAAGTTTCTTTTGAATTTTAATTAAAAACAAAATATTTAAATATCGAGAATATGTCATTTTAAAAAATATATTAAATAATATATACTTACCGATTATTATACGGGACAATTTTTTTTTTTTTTTTTTGTAATTGTAAATCAAACATAAAATAGGAAAAATGTATACTGTTTAAATTAAAATTATCTGGCATAGTAATTTTGTTACTATATTTTTAAAGATTATATACTATTTGTTAAGTGAATACACTGTTGAAATATCCTATAATAAATGTTTTATATTGAGGTATTGAATTAATATTTTGATTAATTGAATTGCATCAAGTTATAAAAAAAAAGACGAAAAAAAATAAAATAAAATTTCAAATTATTCTTCTCTCCGTGCGCCACAGGGAAACTGATTCTCCTCATGCGCGCATGGGGAGAAAGCAACTCCCCGTGCGTGCACGAGGAGTTTCCCTCTCCCCGTACGCGCAGGGGGAGGATCACTCTCCCCTTGCACGCACGGGGACAATTCCATCTTTTTTTTTTTTGTTTATGGTAAATATCAACTTAATTCAATCAATTCAAATATTAATACAACTTGTAAATAAAAATTATTTATTGTGTATTTATTTAGCAGACAGTATATAAATTTTAAAAAATCATATTGTTATTCCAAACATTTTAATTTAATCAGGACATGAACTTTTTCGATACGGTAGCTATTAATTTTAGAGGCATATTTTATTCAACGAAAAAATATATTGTGCCGTATATAATTATTAAAAAAACCATCCTTACACAAGACAATTTTAATCTAAATAAGGCAGATTTTTTTTGATACATTAGCTATTAAATAATAATTAAAATGTGCGGCATTCCAACTAAAATTACTTGGCTTAATTATATATTAATACAATCTGTCAAATAAATAAACTTCTCAAATTTAATAATGTAATAAATATTTGTATTTACATATTGAATTAATATTTTCATTGATTGAATTGTTGGATGAATTACTATATGCTTATTATTGTTTTTATATTTAACTTACCAATTTAAGGTAATAAAGTAAGTTTGTTTTGAATTTTAACTAAAAACGAAATATTTAAATATCGAGAGAATATGTCATTTTGAAAAATATATTAAATAATTGGTAAGTACCAGTTATTATACGGGACAATAGCTTTCTTTTTTTGTAATTATGAACGAAACATAAAATAGGAAAATGTATGCTATTTAGATTCAAATTATCTGTGACATAATAATTATGACGATGATTTTTAAAGATTATATACTATTTGTTAAGTAAATAGACTATTGAAATTTCCTACAATAAATATTTTATATCGACGTATTGAATTAATATTTTGATTAATTGAATAGCATCAAATTGACGTACAAAAAAATAATTCCTCTTCTCCCCGTGTGGCACGGGGAAAGGGAACTCCCCGTGCGTGCACGGGGAGTTTCATTCTTCCCGTGCGCGCACGGGAGAATTCCATATGTTAAATTTTTTTTTTTTTTTGGTATTCTAAATATCAACTTAATTCAAGCAACTCAAATATCAATACAATTTGTAAATGCAAATTATTTATTGTGTATTTATTTAGCGTACACTATATAAATTTGTAAAAATCATAATCTTATTCCAAACAATTATAATTTAATCACGACATTAACTTTTCCAATACGGTAGGTATTAAACTACTTTTCCGATAAGGTATATTTTATCCAACTGAAAAATATATTGTCTCGTATATAATTATTAAAGAAATCATCCTTATCCCAAACAATTTTAATTTAAATAGCGCAGATTTTTTTGATACGTCGGCTATTAAATAATAATTAAATTTGAAAAAAATTCAACTAATTTACAATTTGCATAAGCCCTAAATACAATTTCATTTATTAATAAATAAATTCGAAAATATTAGAAAATATATTCAATTTCATAAATTTGAAAATTACACAAGTGTATATATTTGACAACACTATAAAGATTTTCAAAAATAATCATAAGAGGCGTGTTGTTCGAAACAATTTTAATTTAATTAGCAAGAAATTTTAAATAACTAAAAACATTCATATATTAGGATTACTTCCGCTTGTATATACTAAAATTTAAATACGTAGTGTATTTAAAGTGTTTAATATTTGAACAAATAAATAGATTAGTAAAATAGTATAACTTCTTCTCATATTTTGTACACATTAAACTTTGTAAAGTAGTATTTTCGATATAGAATAATTGATTGCAAATTATAATTGAGTTCGAAAAAGTGCATATTTTCGTGCTGATCCAAACTTTTATATAAAATTACAAGATGTGGTACATATCAACTTTGATCATTTTTATAGTTGTCAACCAGTAATATCAGAATTAGCGAGGATGCAGGAAGTATTCATTGTAGCAGATATCAACGACTAGCTTCCGTCTATATGCAATCATCATGTCTGTAGAAACTGTCTATATTGGGTAGTCTAAAACAAAGCATTCTATGTATTTGAGCAGAAAAATTCCACAATTTGTCATGCGAAATGAATAATTTTATATTCAGTGTAATGAACACAGCAAATGTAAAATTATACGAATGAAGAAACAGAATATTATAGTAATAAATAAATACATTATATTTTTACCCGTTATGCACATCAGGGTGATATTGTTTGATATCAATTGCTAGTGGTATGTCTGAAATTTTCTTCACGTAGCGCCTGTAGTTTTCAAATTTTACGCTCATCAGCAAGCCTCTTGTTAAGTTAATGACAGCGTTTGAATGTGCTTGAATTTGTTCTGGGGTATGAACATTGTTACTGCAGTCGTATATTTTAACTTTCCATTCGGGAATGTTCAAAAAAAATAGATACCACGTGTTGCCTGGGTAGTAACATGGAATCAATAGGTATTTGCATCTTAACCACGAACGACCAGCTGTTGGTAAAACACCATTTGCGTACTGCAGGATCACAGGGAAATTCCGAACATCTCCAATAGTATTTCTGTCCCGAATTTCTAAGTGGACCATCATTTGACGAGCACACTCCGCTTCATAGTTGAAGTTTAGGATTGCATATTCTTTTGAGGCTGGGGAGGATTTGTCGTTGACGGGCCGTCGCAACAATGTTAATTCCTGATCAATACTCTAGCAAAAAAAGTAGATGTAATTTGAAAATATTATCTATGAAATTTAATGTATTATGAAAAATGGATTTTACTAACCATAGTAGTTATATCTTGCGTTATGTCCATGATAGATTCGAGGAAATTCCTTTCATGTAGGTTGTTGCCTGGATCTTTCCAAAATGTTCTGCACAACATAATTTAATTTAAGTTAAAATGTACAAAATTTAAATGATGTTATCGAAGAGGATGAGATACAAATAGATTTATTACCGTGGATCATTTTTTGCTATCCAATCTGTGATTGTTTTGTATCTTTCTATACAACAGTCTTCCAAAGGATAATTTGTTGGTGGTATGAAAAACTATACATTTTTTCCTTTGTTTCTCTTTTCCACTGATTCTGTGGAAATATTTTCGATCTATTGAGATGCTGATGCATGATGTACATTAGGGCTCATATGGACAGGAGCATCTTCATGGAGAGAATGTACAAGATGTTCCATGTGTGATTCCCATGTGGATAATTTGTCAAGAAGGTTGACATTTTGTTCATTAATATAAGTTCGCACTGAACTTAAATTGGTATCCACGTGATTTTGCATAGTAGAATGCATGGCATGGTTCTCTTCTTGTGACATGTGATGTTGGTTAAATAATTCTCCCTGTTGTTGAAGAATGGTGTCGTACCGGTGTTCTTGTCTATGTGATTGTTCCATGATGGTTGTTTCCAAGTGGTTGTAGAACTGAGATACATTTGATGCAATGTTTGTTCTCATATTGTTGCATAAATGAGATACATCTGATATAATATGCTGCCTATGTGTATCTAACAGTTCTTCCATTTCTTGTCTTGTGATGTGATTAGAACTGATATGAGGAGAGTCTGAAGCAGTTGGAATGGAAGTAGGAGGAGTAGGTGGCTCGGTATCAAGTTGATGGAGTTGTTGAGAGATATTGTCTAATTTTCCTATGATAATTCTGTGAAGTATGTTATGTTTGTAGTCTTCTGGCATTGAAAGAGATATATACCGGATTGTTTGTAATTCTTGATTTGTAGGTTGTAATATTGTCTTTGCTAAAATATTTAAGTATAATAAAATATTTAAATAATGTGTTTAAAATTTTTCCAGAAGTCAAAAAGAAAATTGAAGTATATTGTTAGAAGGAATGTAATGAATACGTGAAATACCTCTTGAGTAGATAAAATTGCGTGATTACATTTTCTATTAACACTCTCTGTGGCCTCCATCTATACATTCTTGATGTTCTTATTACTCTACCTCTAGGTTGTCCAAATTTTCGGCCAATTCGAGGAAATGTTTCGTATATCCAATACTTATATAAGTAGAAATATATATTAGATATATAAGATTGAAAATCAATGAATAAAATATAAATAGAGTATATAAAAAATAAAAATAGAAGAGTAATACCTGAAATGCAAGTGGGTATCTATGTAATGAATATTTTGATTCGAGTTGTTCATTCTGGTACATTCTCTGTACTCGTTCTACATGTGATGCTTGTAATGATTTTAGTAAAACATTATATGATTGGCGGCCCCACGGATATGCAAGAAAATCATTAACATTTTCAACCATGGATAAAGTTTTTTAATCAATATATCTTCCTGTAGGCTTCAAAATGCATTCTACGAACATTACTAAGCCAAGTTTGACTTTGTCATCTTCGTTTTCACAAAGGTGAAATGCTTCAGATAGTGTTGTCATTTTGATTGTGCTCATACCATTGAAATATTCATTCTTAAGTCGATTACCAGTAAAATGAAATTCTAAAGGTATTTCGTGACAAGGTAATCCTGTTATGAGGCGGAACTCATGCATACTAAAGCGGGCTAGCTGATCATTTAATTTGACCCAAATTTCATTCATTTTACCCAAATTATAAACTAGGCGCATTATAAACTCATGAACCAATTTACCACTAAACTGTTGTTCTTCTTTAGATCTATGAAAAACACTACATATGAATGCATGAAAGTTGCTACCCATTAAATCCGCATGCTGTTCTGCGTTGATAAGCTCAAGAAAATTCCTAAGATACTGATGATTAGGATATTGAGTTACGCCAGCAGAATACCAATGGTTTGATGAAGCAAGTATTTCAAAGACATCTGTATAGATAGAAGATAAGGAAAATATTTTAAATATATGACTAATAAAATTTTGCTGATTTATGGAATTTATGATTTTATGTATTTCATTTATTATTTTTGTAGCAAATAAGAGGGAAAAAAATTAATGACAATTTATTGTATTACTTGTAATATGTGATATTGTACTAATAAAAATACACATGCTTTACAATAAGCAATTTTTCGTTTGAAGGTTTTCACAAATTTATAACCTAATATTGAAGTTCTTCAAACTGTATTTGCAGCAAAAGTTTGGAGTTATATAATTCGAAAGACAACACGTTTTAAATATACTATAATACTAATTTGTTGCAATTATATCACAATTTATTGTAATTATATTATAATTTGTTGTAGCATCCTAAAAATACTACAATTTTTAAAATGACAGTAAGAATGAATGTATAAATTACTAAATAACGATAAGGATACAAATGGACGATTTTATTATGAAATCTTTAAAAATATAAAATTATTGAATATTTATAAGATGAAGATTAACATACCTTTTTCGAATAGATAGTTCAAAGTTTGAGTGACGGTGAAATTATATTTATGGAGAGAAACTATTGAACGTAGAAAATATAAGTGGATTTTTCTTGCACGAAGTAGGTTTTTTGTTTTACTTTTAGCTAGTAAGAAAGGTCAAATAAGTGGTTGGGTTTGAATCACATGAAGAATTAAATAAGTAGTTGGTAAGGTTTGGTCAGAATCATTTATTCGTTTGACTTTACAGGTGGAATGGAAAGATTGGTAATTTTGTGTGGTCTATTAAAGGTAGTGGAATGGTAGGTAAGGTAAGAAGTGGGTAGGTGGAGAGTAATGATACTAGTATTAATGTTTATGATTATTATTGTATTTACATTTAATGTGAAGATTAATGTAAAATTCAAAACAAACTTACTTTATCATGTTAAATTGGTAAGTTAAATATAAAAACAATAATAGGCATATAATAATTCATTTAACACTTCAATCAATGAAAATATTAATTCAATATGTAAATACAAAATATTTATTACATTATTAAATTTGAGAAGTTTATTTATTTGACAGATTGTATTAATATATTATTAAGCCAAGGAATTTTAGTTGGAATGCCATACATTTTAATTATTATTTAATAGCTAATGTATCAAAAAAAATCTACTCTATTTAAATTAAAATTTCGGGCATTATGAACAATATATTTTTTCGTTCGATAAAATATGCCTATAAAATTAATAGCTATCGTATCGAAAAAGTTGATGTCCGGATTAGATTAAAATTATTTGGAATAACAATATAATTTTTTAAGTTCATGTTCTGATTAAATTAAAATTGTTTGGAATAATAATATGATTTTTTAAAATTTATATACTGTAAATACATATTTACAAATTCTATTAATATTTGAATTGATTGAATTAAGTTGATATTTACAATAAAGAAATAAGAAAAAAAAATACATATAGAATTGTCCCCGTGCGCCTCCCCATGCGCACACGGGCTTTCTCCCCGTGCGTGCACGGGGAGTTTCCCTCTCCCCATGTGCGCACGGGGATCTCCCTTTCCCCGTGCACGCACGGGGAGAATAATTTTTTTTTTTTTTTTTTTTTGCCTCTTTGTTTACGTCAACTTGATGCAATTCAATTAATTCAATACGTGAATATAAAATATTTATTATAGGAAATTTGAATAGTGTATTTACTTAACAAATAGTATATAATCCAGATTACAAAATTGCATACATTTTTCCTATTTTATGTTTCATTTACAATTAAAAAAAAAAGATATTGGTAAGTATATATTATTTAATATATTTTTTAAAATGACATATTCTCAATATTTAAATATTTCGTTTTTAATTAAAATTCAAAACAAACTTACTCTACTACCTTAAATTGGTAAGTTAAATATAAAAACAATAATAAGCATATAATAATTCATTCAACAATTCAATCAATGAAAATATTAATTCAATATGTAAATACAAAATATTTATTACATTATTAAATTTGAGAAGTTTATTTATTTCACAAATTGTGTTAATATATTATTAAGCCAAGCAATTTTAGTTGGAATGTCACACATTGGGATTATTATTTAATAGCCAATGTATCAAAAAATATCTGCGCTATTTAAATTAAAATCGTTTGACATAAGGATGATTTTTTAATAATTATATACGGCACAATATATTTTTCTGTTGAATAAAATATGCCTCTAAAATTAATAGCTATCGTATCGGAAAAGTTCATGTCGTGATTAAATTAAAATGGTTTGGAATAACAATATGATTTTTTAAAATTTATATACTGTCCCCTAAATAAATACACAATAAATAATTTGTATTTGCAAGTTGTATTAATATTTGAATTGATTGAATTAAGTTGTTATGTACAATAAACAAATACACAAAAAAGAAAAAAAAAATTAAGGGAGTGATCATCCCCGTGTGCGCACGAGGAGTTCTCCTTTCCCCGTGCGCGCACGGGGAGAATCACTTTCCCCGTGCGTGCACGAAGAGGAGGAGAATAATTTTTTTTTATTATTTTTTCTTCAAGTCAACTTGATGGAATTCAATTAATCAAAATATTAATTCAATACGTAAATATAAAATTTTTATTACAGAAAATTTGAATAGTATATTTAGTTAACAAATAGTATATAATCTTTAAAAATCATAGTAACAAAATTATTATGTAGATAATTTTAATTTAAATAGCATACATTTTTCCTATTTTATGTTTCATTTACAATTAAAAAAATATTATTGTCCCGTATAATAATTGGTAAGTATATATTATTTAATATATTTTTTAAAATGACATATTTGCGATATTTAAATATTTCGTTTTTAGTTTAAATTCAAAATAAACTTACTTTATTATTAAATTTGAGAAATTTATTTATTTGACATATTGTATTAATATATCATTAAGCCAAGCAATTTTAGCTTGAATGCCGCACATTTTAATTGTTATTTAATAGCTAATGTATCAAAAAAATTCTGCCTTATTTAGATTAAAATTGTTTGGTATAAGGACGGTTTTTTTAATAATTATATACGGGTTGACCGTATCGAAAAAGTTCATGTCCTGGTTAAATTAAAATTGTTTAGAATAACAATATGATTTTTGAAAATTTATATACTGCCCGCTAAATAAATATACAATAAATAATTTGTATTAATATTTGAATTGATTGAATGAAGTTGATATTTCCAATGAACAAAAAAGAAAAAAAATAAGAGTTAGAATTGTTTCTGTGCACTCATGGGGAGAGGGAATCCCTTTCCTCGTGCGTGGACGGGGAGAAGAAGAATTAATTTTTTTCCTCTTTGTTTACGTTAACTTGATGCAATTCAATTAATCAAAATATTAATTCAATAAGTAAATACAAAATATTTATTACATTATTAAATTTGAGAAGTTTATTTATTTGACTGATTGTATTAATATATTATTAAGTCAAGGAATTTTAATTTGAATGCCATACATTTTAATTATTATTTAATAGCTAATGTATCCAAAAATATCTGCTCTATGTAAATTAAATTTTCTGGCATTATGAACAATATATTTTTTCGTTCGATAAAATATGCCTCTAAAATTAAAAGCTATCGTATCGAAAAAGTTGATGTCTTGATTAGATTAAAATTATTTGGAATAACAATATAATTTTTTAAGTTCATGTTCTGATTAAATTAAAATTGTTTGGAATAATAATATGATTTTTTAAAATTTATATACTGTACGCTAAATACATATTTACATATTGTATTAATATTTGAATTGATTGAATTAAGTTGATATTAACAATGAACAAAGAAGGAAAAAAATATAGATAGAAACAATGATCCTCCCTGTGTGCACACGGGGAGAGGGGTCTCGGAGAAGAAGAATGTCTTTTTTTTTTTTTTTTTGTTTACGTCAACTTGATGCAATTCAATTAATTCAATACGTGAATATAAAATATTTATTATAGGAAATTTTGAATAGTGTATTTACTTAACAAATAGTATATAATCCAGATTACAAAATTGCATACATTTTTCCTATTTTATGTTTCATTTACAATTAAAAAAAAAAGATATTGGTAAGTATATATTATTTAATATATTTTTTAAAATGACATATTCTCAATATTTAAATATTTCGTTTTTAATTAAAATTCAAAACAAACTTACTCTACTACCTTAAATTGGTAAGTTAAATATAAAAACAATAATAATCATATAATAATTCATTCAACAATTCAATCAATGAAAATATTAATTCAATATGTAAATACAAAATATTTATTATATTATTAAATTTGAGAAGTTTATTTATTTCACAGATTGTGTTAATATATTATTAAGCCAAGCAATTTTAGTTGGAATGTCACACATTGTAATTATTATTTAATAGCCAATGTATCAAAAAAATATCTGCGCTATTTAAATTAAAATCGTCTGGCATAAGGATATTTTTTAATAATTATATACGGCACAATATATTTTTCCGTTGAATAAAATATGCCTCCAAAATTAATAGCTACCGTATCGGGAAAGTTCATGTCGTGATTAAATTAAAATTGTTTAGGATAACAACATGATTTTTGAAAATTTATATAATGCCCGCTAAATAAATATACAATAAATAATTTGTATTAATATTTGAATTGATTGAATTAAGTTCATATTTCCAATAAACAAAAAAGAAAAAAAATAAGAGTTAGACTTGTTTCCGTGCTCGCACGGGGAGAGGAAACTCCTCGTGCACAGACGGGGAGTTTCCCTTTCCTCGTGCGTGGACGGGGAGAAGAAGAATTAAATTTTTTTTCCTCTTTGTTTACGTTAACTTGATGCAATTCAATTAATCAAAATATTAATTCAATATGTAAATACAAAATATTTATTACATTATTAAATTTGAGAAGTTTATTTATTTGACTGATTGTATTAATATATTATTAAGTCAAGGAATTTTAATTGGAATGCCATACATTTTAATTATTATTTAATAGCTAATGTATCTAAAAAAATCTGCTCTATTTAAATTAAAATTTCTGGCATAAATGAATTTTTTATGAACAATATATTTTTTCGTTTGATAAAATATGCCTCTAAAATTAATAGCTATCGTATCGAAAAAGTTCATGTTCTAATTAAATTAAAATTATTTGGAATAACAATATAATTTTTTAAGTTCATGTCCTGATTAAATTAAAATTGTTTGGAATAATAATATGATTTTTTAAAATTTATATACTGTACGCTAAATACATATTTACAAATTGTATTAATATTTGAATTGATTGAATTAAGTTGATATTTACAATAAACAAAGAAGAAGAAGAAAAAATACAGATGGAATTTTACCCGTGCGCGCACGGGGACAATGATCCTCCCCGTGCGCGCACGGGGAGTTGCTTTCTCCCTGTACGTGCACGGGGAGAAGAAGAATTTAATTTAATTTTTTTTGTTTTGCCTCTTTGTTTACGTCAACTTGATGCAATTCAATTAATCAAAATATTAATTCAATACGTGAATATAAAATATTTATTATAGGAAATTTCAATAGTGTATTTACTTAACAAATAGTATATAATCCAGATTACAAAATTGCGTATATTTTTCCTATTTTATGTTTCATTTACAATAAAAAAAAAATATTGGTAAGTATATATTATTTAATATATTTTTTAAAATGACATATTCTCAATATTTAAATATTTCGTTTTTAATTAAAATTCAAAACAAACTTACTCTACTACCTTAAATTGGTAAGTTAAATATAAAAACAATAATAAGCATATAATAATTCATTCAACAATTCAATCAATGAAAATATTAATTCAATATGTAAATACAAAATATTTATTACATTATTAAATTTGAGAAGTTTATTTATTTGACAGATTGTATTAATATATCATTAAGCCAAGCAATTTTAGTTGGAATGCCTCACATTTTAATTATTATTTAATAGATAATTGTTATTTAGATTAAAATTGTCGGGTATAAGGACGGTTTTTTTAATAATTATATACGGGTTGACCGTATGAAAAAGTTCATGTCCTGATTAAATTAAAATTGTAATAAATATTTATATATTGTCCGCTAAATAAATATACAATAAATAATTTGTATTAATATTTGAATTGATTGAATTAAGTTGATATTTCCAATAAACAAAAAAGAAAAAAAAAAGAGTTGCAATTGTTTCCGCGCACGCACGGGGAGAACGCGACTCCCTGTGCACAGACGAGGAGTTGCTTTCTCCCCGTGCGTGCACGGGGAGAAGAAGAATTAATTTATTTTTTCCTCTTTGTTTACGTCAACTTGATGCAATTCAATTAATCAAAATATTAATTCAATATGTAAACCTCTTGCTCATGCGCTCAGACGGGGAGGTTTTTTCTCCCATTTTTAAACGGAGAGTTAACCTTTGTAACAAAAAAATAAAATATAGTCAATAAATACATTGTGAAAAGACAAACATAAAAAACTTTATAACAAAGAGGATATAATACCATACAACGACGTTCTTTATAATTTTTATATCTGCAAAAAGCAAAACCCCAAAACAACATTTTCGCCCGTTTGTCTCAGAAGTTATACGTTCTTCTTTTATGTTAAACTTCTGCATGAAAAATTTGTACACAGACATATTAAGTGAGATAGTTTTTACTGCCTATTGCTTCAAAAGAAAGGTTAACGTCATCTATGTTTTTTTGGAAGTTGGGAAGATTGTTGTGTTGCTGATATGAGAATGTTTGCGAGCCTTCTTTTGCGGGCTCGGATCTGGTTGAGCAGCATCATCTGATCGAAAGAGAGACCTTTTTGGATTTGATGCAGTTGTTGCCTAAGTATTTTCGACTGTTTCAGTATTTGAGGTTTGTGTCTTTCCTTTGGTCTTTGTGTTTTTGTCGTCTATATTTTCTCCTAATTCAGCTGAATTTTTAACAGTAATGTTAGTGGGAGGATTTGTTTCATTGATTGTGATTGAAGGTTCGTTTTCAACCATTGTTTCTAAAGAGTTGAACGTAAAGATAATTTTAAAATGGCATTCCGAAGGATTTTGCCGCTTTTGTGTCACTTTCGATAAAATAGTGAATTTGTTTCACTTTCAATTATCATAAAACTATTGATGTCTACATCTGATTCCTGCAATAGAGCAAATATGTTTGCATATGAGATATTGAAATATAAAGAAAACAATATTTAAACATGTTAGAAGTTTCATTTTACCTTTTCAAAATGGGGCATTATCGCGTTACCAGTAGTTTCTAATAATGTTTCTGCAGCGCTTCCTATGATGCTTGCATTTAATGCTCCAAATTTGTCTTGTAGGTTTACGAAAGCATTTGCTCTGAGCATTAATTTTTTGGAAAGCATATATTATGTAATTTTTTAACTATGTTAGTATTAGATAAAACCTTGATATGTGTTGGATAATGTAAATTTCCTTGGGATACCTTTTGCATGCTCATACTTACAAAATCGGCATTTGTGAATTTCTCCAAGGTCTGCGGTAGATGATTTGTTGCAGTTGTCGCAGGACATATACCAGAACTTTTGATTTTTCGAATTGATCTTCTAATGAGCTTTGACCCAGTAGAATTTTTTCTGTAGGTTTAAGAAATAGTGATATGTACTCATAAAATATATAGCTAACATATTTATATTAATTAGAGATATATTCGATGAAATGACTTGGAAAGTACCTCTGGATGAATTCCTAGTAACTCGGCAATTGGTGTGAATTTGTCGTCGGTTGGAGGTAATATTTTCGGTGGTGTGATAGGAACAGAACACTGATTTTGTGTGAGTTGGTCAAGTCTCTCTTTATTAGCTTCCAACCTGTAGCAAGTGATTATATATTTATTTATAAAAATTATAAATGTACTATTTTTTTCTTAGTTATTTCAATTACCAATCTTTGTAGTCTGCAATAGCTAGTATGTCAGAATTGATGAAGAATGTGTTGTTGGTTTTGGTTGATAAAGTAATACCTGCGAAAGAAAAGATAAAATAATTAGTATTTTCGTGTATTTTATTAAGTAAATGGACTTAGACAAAAAAAAAACTTAAATCAGTATTCATACCACCGGACGAAGAAACCTCAAGGTTATTGGCCCATATGACTGGTCTGTTAGCTAGGTTTGCAGTAATAGTAAGACATTCTCGTTCCACGAAACTGTCCCATAAGGTTAGCATTACTGTTTGGAATTCTTTATCTATCAAAATGATATCTTGGAGAATGACCTCTGTACCAAAATGAGTTTGGACAGTTCTCTTCTTTCTAACATTCACAGCTATTCCTATGACACCTGAGAAAAAAATTGGTATGATTTTTTTTATGCAAGATATTTGAGTATCATATATAAAACTGTATAATATTTGACAGAAATTTTACTGATATTGTTGTTTTTATCCATGTGGTGTTCTAGTTCTTCAAATGGAGTAAGTTGATATTGTGAGAAAACGAAGTTTAAGTTATTCTCATGCAGTTCTTCAATCTTTGTTCTTCTTGTTATGGTCCAAATTCTCTTATCAGATGAGCTTCTGAACGGACTTTTGTTCTCCTTTACTGTTCCATTTGAGATAATATAGATTTTGCCTAGTTCAAGCTGATCATTAAGTGCAGTAATATTTGTATCGTACAAAGTTACTGTAACCTCATTATCCTGTTTAAAAAAAATTATGAAAGTGTTTACAAAATATATATTCAGAGAAAACAAAGTTGAAAAATTATTTAGTTCCTACTACATATATACCTCTAGATCCATTAGTAGAATAGTTTGGTATCTGGTGCTGGAATTACGAGCAGTTTTAGGTGTTTGCTTTCCGATGATGACTACTTTTGCGGACCAATTACTTTCTGAAATTGCAATTTGTGGGATAAGTTTATACTGTGTAGCCATGGCTGTGTTTAAGATTAAGAGTAAGAGTAAGAGAAGTGTAATATATGTTTTTTGTTTGAGATGTTTGAATTCTAAGGTACAAAATGAGGGTTTTTATAGATGACATAAGAGATTGAATAGATATTTTAATATTAAGAAATAAATATTTTCATTTGGGTTTATAAGATTAAATTTCTTGAAAAGGATATGTGGCTACGTGGGTTAAGAAATATCTTTTTTCTAGAAGATGCTGTAATTGTCGGTTTGTGTATTCATCTAGAGAAAAAAATATGTCGCCAAGAAAAAAAAAAAAAAAAAAAAAATATATATATATATATTGGATAGTAAAGTTCTATAAATTTGAGTTTAGTTTTAGTTTTTTATCCGCGAATAGAACTCTATTTTTTTCATTAGTATTTGCATTAATCGGTAAAATTTGCAAAATTCCCATATGAATGAGTCCTAATTAACTAACGGAACACGGTTAATATCTATAGTAAATATTTGATAAATATATGTTTTATTTGAAAAATGCATATTTAGTATGTTTTGTTGTTTCGAAAATGATAGTAAGGAAGATAATAATAGGCTTGTTTGGAAAAAAAACATTTTTGTAGTTTTTTTTTTTAATTTTACGTGAAATTTTGAATTTTATCATGTTATTTCAAAGTTAAGAATTATCGGTAGTGAAAATCTTGCTGTTAAACAAGATGAAATAAATGTGGAACGACTTTCATTTTTATGAAAAAACAAAAAGGAATATGGAATATTGATATTATATTTTTGCAACGTTTTATGATATATTTAAATTTAAAAACTTAAAAGAAAATTGAATAATATAATAATATACTTATGAAGTATATAAAGTAGGAATAACATTATACATAAAACAATACAATAGTTAAACAAGTATTTGTAAGTTAACAAAAGTTAAAGCTGAAATGTATCTCTAGGTCCACTATGTAAAATATATCAAACGACATTTTATTAATAAGTGTTTTAAACCGATTAAAGACAGCAATATGTGTTGTTGGTATACATTGAAGTTGCCGATCATCAAAGACTTGATTCTTGAATTTGCCAAATATGGACCTATTAAACAAAAAGGGAAAAAAAACTTTCGTTAGAAAGAGACATGTAATTTAAACTATAATAATAATAATAATAATAATAATAATAATAATAATAATAATTATTATTATTATTATTATTATTATTATTATTATTATTATTTAGTTTTGTTGTCATAATTTATAGTACAGCTATAAGGAAACTGATTTGCTAATAACAATAATGTATTTTTGTTTAAGTGGAAGATGATATAAAATGATCAAGACACTTCATTTTGTTTTGTATAAAGGTTGTACAGTTTTTTCCAGTAAAATATGAACGGGAAAATATAAAAATATGTTTATTTATACGTTTTGCAATTTAAAGAAATTTACGTGTCAAATGCGATGAATAACAATTTTAATTGTATTGCAGCGAATAAAAGTTTATTTACTCAGTAATTAATGTAGTTAAAAAATAATTAGGTTTTAGATAAAAAAAAAATGTAGTTTGAATACGGATTGCAATTATCTCATATATACCAATTATATATTTTATTTATTATTTATAAAAAGCGAAGAAAAAAGGGGAAATAAATACTAACACATGCCTAGTAGTGGAAGGTGTGGAAGAAGAAGCTTATTATACTCTTCGGTATCTGTATCTTTGTATCTGTATAGTAAAAAAGTAGAAGATACAAAATATGGATTTAGCTGGAAAAAAAATATAATGGCTAAAAAAGAATAGTATAATATAATATGAAAAAACCGTTTGTGAAAACATAAAAGTATAGTTTGAATTCTACTTGGTAAACTTATAGTAATTCAATGATAGCCTTTTTTTATCTACAGCGAAAGAACCTCTTTATATACTATATTTTTGGTGCATGTTTTGTGTAATGGTTCAGCAATTGAAGGCTTAAGTAAAACTTTCAAAGAATTTTTTGTTCTAGCTCTTGATAAGGCTACGTAAAGTTAACCATGACAAAAAACTGGTTCGGGAAGATATAAACCAACATAATCAAGTGTTTGTCCTTGTGCTTTATTTATTGTCATTGCAAAACAAAGTCGAATTGGAAATTGAGTTCTTTTAAATGGAATTGAAGTATGATCACTTTGAAGCGGTATAAAAGGAATTCACGGTAAGAATACATATTTTCCATAATATTCCCCTGATGCAATTTCAGCCAGAATTACATTTTTCTCAAATTTTCGACAGGTAAGTCGTGTTCCATTGCATAGTCCTTCAGAAGGATTAATATTTCGTAACAACATAACAGGACAATTCAATTTAAGATTTAACTCATGTGGTGGAATACCATTTGAAGTCAAACTGTTAAGAAATTCTTCTTGTAAATGATGTTCTGATTGATCGATTGCTTCATCAAAACTATAATATGTAAAAATTTGACCAGGAATTTGTTCTAATAAAATTTTATTAATATAATCAACACAATCATTTCGAGGTGTAAGAATAACTCGGTTTGCCATCGTATGAAAATTATCAGCATATGTTTCTATATTTGGAAATACATTTTGTATTAATACTTTCAAAGATGCAATTTCATTCTCAAATGGTATAATTATATCGTTTGGAAGTTGAATACAATTACAAGAATGTTTCCAATCCTTAATAAACAATCACAAAAAATAGGATCGAATTTTGCTCACATATTTTCAACTAAAGGCAGATATGTTAATAAATGCCATAAGTAAGAAAAAACTAAGCTTGCATTTATTATGTCTTCTTTTTTCCCTTTTAATACAACAGGTAAAATTTGTCAAAAATCTCCTCCAAGAACCATCACTTTACTACCAAAAATTAAATTACAATCATTAATATCTTTTAACATTTTATCTACAGCTTCAATGGTACATCGATTAACCATAGGCACTTCATCCCAAATAATTACTTTGCACATTTTTAACAAAATACCTAAAGCAGATTGTTTACTTACATAACAACTTACCTCACCTATTGTTTCCAAAGGAATTTTAAACCTTGAATGAGCAGTTCGACCTCCTGGTAAAAGAGATGCAGATACTCCAGAAGACGCAGTTGCTAAGGCAATTAAATTTTGAGAACGTACTGTACGTAGCAATGCTTTATATAAATATGTTTTACCTGTGCCACCTGGACCATCAATGAAGAAAGCACCACTTAATCCCAATGTTATTTTTTCCATAATCATATTATATGTAATTTGTTTTTTATTATTTAAATTTGTCTCATAAATACAGCCTCCATCAATATTCAAATTTGTTGTCTCTTCTTCAATCATTCTTTTTAATCTATCATTTTCGTTTATATTTACATTGAATGATACAATTTCATAGTCATTTATATTTTTACCTACAGATTCTAAAATACAATTAATATTTTCTAAAGCCTGTAATTCAGCATCACGTGAAGAAATATTTGTATGTATATAATCCTCAAGCATATAAGATTTGAATTTATTCCATAATAATTTTGAATTATTAGTACTGCAAAGAATAAGAAGTGTAGCAAAAAGACGTTGTAAAGAAGTAGGCATTTCATAAGTAATAGTTTCAGATAATCATTCTTCACAATGATTATCTACACCTAATAAACCATGTAAAAGTCCTGCATCTCGATATGTAATAACAGTAACTCCATTCAAAGTTCGTAAATCTTGAAATGATGTTGAACCTCGAATATGATTCATAAGAATACGAAGAAAATAACTTTCTCCTTCGGATGGATTTACTGTAACAATTCGTCCTATAACAATTTGTTTTTTTCTGTGACTCCAAATTTTTTTATTTGTATTCCAGACAAAGTGTGTTGGGAAATCTCGATACAGAAGAGTACGTGCAAACTCATTTATTTCATTCATTCAAAAAAATTCAGTTAACAATGTTTTTTTCGTGTTTTCATTTTGAATAACAGTACATAAATTATCCTCATTATCATGGGTTATTTGTTGATGATTTTCGATATGAAGTTGTAAAGAATATACAGTTGGGCAAATTTCTGATAGATGAAAAGAAAAAATTCTCCACATAGCTTTAGGTGGAGATATCCATCTAGCAGATTGATAAGCAGAAATTTCATCAATATTTTCATCAGTATCGTGTGTAAAAATTGAAAAATTAATACGATCATATCCTTTGTAAACATATTTGTACAATTATTTTACAGTTTTAATAGAAGAACATACTTCAACATTAATATGACAATCAAATTTTGCACTTAAATATGAATTATATGGTACAACCCATCGATTATTTAGCATTTGACCTCTAATTTTAACAAAAATATTAGTATTACGACGTTTATATAAAAGATATGAATTTTGACCAAATATAGTATTATTACAAAAATCTCTAGGATATTTATTTTTACAATCTTTATTTGCTTCCATACATACATTTTTTGGATTTAAATTTCCACAAGAACCATGCATATTATGTCTAACAATAGCCGAATGAAGATGAGGATATTTATTTTTGTCAGGAATTTCGCAAGATACTATTTTATCAACATCTTGAGCACATATAATTTTATTTTCAGAGTTAAATATTAATAACATATGAGCATGAGGAAGACCTCTTTTTTTAAATTCGATTACATATATATGTGCAATAACGGGACCTAAAATATGTTTTTTGTATAAATCTTGTTTTAATTCTTCTAATTTTGCTCAAAATATACGTATAATTAAATCTGATCGATTTTGAACTTCATCATTCATCTGTAATTCCTGCCTAATCTCAGGCCAATTTGGATTGCATGTTATAGTTAAAAATATATCAGGTGTTCCATAACGTTGTACAATAGCCATTCCATCCATATATCTTCTTCACATATCACGAGGTCCACATGTAAAAGATTGTGGCAAAACAAATTTCCTGCCTATTTTTGATCCTCTTATTTCTCCATTTTTAACACTATCTAGAATACCCTGTAAAGTTCAGCACAAATTTGTTTTTGGTTATTGCGAAAATAATCTAGTCTTATAGTTTCAATTTTAACATACATATCTACAACATATTGTTGAAATAATCTACCAGCACGAAGTAATACAGATTTATCAGAATTTCTGATTTGTAATTTATATGAATAATATTCTCGACAAGATACCGTATACGTGTTTTCGCATGACCAAGTACTATAAAATGAAAAGAAAAACACAAATTAATATATTTCATTAAAAAAGTAATGTATTACCTAGAATATAAATTTTTAGTAAAAGAGATATGTACTAACCTGTATTTTCGTTTTCAATAAATTCATGCGCAGAAGTATTCGTATTCGGAAAAACATTAGATGTAGACAAATGTTGAGATTGAGAGTATATGCTTCCGCATCTTTCAATACCTTCATGCCAACAAGATTCTCCATATGGAAAAAGTAACGGATATTGTAACGGGTCATAACATCGATAATAATAATGAACTTTATGTGAATCATTAGAATGTCCATATATGATAATATCACGAGCTCGAATATTAGCATGTTCATCATTTTCGACCCAAACAGCAGCTACTTGAGATGTTGTAGGAATATTAAAAACTCTTTGATCAAGTCTTGGGTCGCATCGTATTTGTATTTGATGTTCATGTAAATTGGGCATATCACTCAACGATCTAAAAAATTTACTGTACGATTTTTTTTTATGATTTCAAGTAAAAATATAAAAGTAGATTCAACAAAATTTGATGAGATTTTCATTCGATTCTGTATTTCATTTTCTGCATCATAAAAATATAATTGCACATAAGAAGGCATATTATTATTATTTGGTATAAGTTCATTTACATAATGATGTACTTGTCCTTGAATTCAAAATGTATAAATACCTTTATAAGTTGTGAATAATTTTTTTGTCATATTTTACACCAAATGAAGTAAAAGCAAGATGATTATTATATTCTCTTACGATTTTTTTAAATTCTATACAATGAAATTCTTTAGAAGTAAATAAATTATATAATTCAAATGGTGAGTCACATATAAAGAGTTTAATTTTTACGTCCGAACAACAAAAACCTTTACTTTCTCTGTAAAATTTAAGTGCATCACAGTGGGCGCAATAAATTGACGATGGTAAAACATAAGCGACGGTTGGAATATTCAATTCTTGAAGAGTATCTTCTAATTCGTATTCAGAATTGAAAATTGTAGATATTTGTTCATTCGACAGTGAAACGTTGTCAAAGTTTTGATATACTACAGGTTTTTCTTGCTGGACAATAGGGGAAAAATCATTATCAGATAACGTAGGGTTATTTAACATAGGATCGTTTCTCCTTTTATGAAAATTACTACAATTATTTTTAGATCTACTTCGTCTGTCTCTCTATCTCACTCTCTCTTTGAACTCGTTGTTGACGCATGCAGTATATACGTGAGTCATTTCTAGCTGCAGACAGGACGATATTATCAATGGGAGGAATACCATCGTTTTCATGAACAGAGGTTTCCAAAATATCCATTACGCTAGCCGCAGGAATTTCTCAACTGCAATGAAAGAGCTATGAAGTTAGAAAATTCAAAAATATTATACAGTAATGAGTAGAGTGAATCATTCATATATTATATATAGACAAATAAAATGTAAAAATACAACTAAATAAGTAGAAGAAATTGTTGATAAGGAATTATTCAAAGTACAGAATGTGAAAATGAAATTTAAAACGGGAAAAATATATATCAAAATTGTGAGTTTTTTGTGAAAATAGGTATAATAACATAACGGAACAACTGAAGCCTCAAATAATAAGAAATGAATAATATCTAGGTAAGTTGAGAAAATTTCTGAAGAAAAAAATAAATTTAGCATGCAATAATTTATTTAAAAGCATACAAAATGTAACTGAAATTCAATATTTATAACAGTAGAGAACAAAGAAATAAAATGTAAAAGTATAACTATAATATAGTAGGAAAAAATATAAATAAAGAATTATTTAAAGTACAGAATTTGGATATGGAATTTAACGGGAAAAAATATATATAAAAACTGTAAAAACAATTAGAATAACACAATAGAATAAGTAAAAACTTAATATAATATAATAAGAAATGAATACTTGGACAAGCGAAGAGAATTTGTGAAGGAAAAAATAAACTTAGTAGCATACAAAATGTGAACAATTTTATACATCATACATAAGAAGCTAAAATTTTCCATAAGATAGTTAGACTGTAAATATAAATCAAACATGCACAAGAAAATACATAGGAACCTAAAATACATAATACATGTAAAAAAACTCACAAAACTTAAAAATAAACGGTATGAAAGGAAACAATGTACATATATAACTATGAAAATTGCCTAATATAATTACGGCATTAAGGCAGAACTCAAATGAGAAGAAATGAATACCTTGGGAAATGGAAATTTTGTTTTTCAGAAAATGAATAAAATTAGCTTGTAACATTTATTCTGCAACCGATGTAAATCATCAAACAAGGATGAGAAATTGTTAAGAATAAATATATGAAAATTACCTAATATAATTACGGCAATAAGGTAGAACTCAAATGAGAAGAAATGAATACCCGGGGAAATTGAAATTTTGTTCTTTCGAATGAATGAAATTAGCTTGTAAAACTTAATCAATCATCAAACAACGATAAGATATTCTTAAGTGTAATTAATACAAATAAATCGAAGAGGAAAATAACAAGAAACCGACCTGAAATATATAATCAAATCACAAGTTCATACGAAACGTTGGAATAGTTTGTGATGTTTTTTTCGCTGATATGTTTATCTGTATATATATATAGATATTTATATAATTAAGAGAATGTCGGCCAGTTCGAATCAACAGTTGATGGAATATGTCAGGCGAACAGTGAACCAAATCCATGACGAATGAGGAACGTACCAGTTGGCATAAACATTAAATGAATCGGGATCAATTGAAAAACTTAAACCTCCTGAATGGAATAGGTCAGACAAACAGTGAACTAAATCAATGACGAATGATGAACATACCAGTTGGCATAAACATTAAATGAAGCGGGCACGTATTGAAAATGTTGAATTATAATCAATCCGAAAACTTAAACTTCGTCAGAAGATATGTATAGGTACAGAAGTCAAGTACAGAAATCAAGAAGGTAGGAGAATGTTGAATAGGCGTAAATTTGTAGATATGCATGGATAGAGGAATGGCGGTGAATTTTAATGTAATAAGTTAAACCTCCTTAAGAGAGAGAAAAGATATGTATGTACGGGTACAAAAATATATGTATGTATGGATAAAAAATGAAGAAGATACGTAGGAGAATGTCGATTAATTTTAATGGATAAGAAATGGAAAAGGTCAAATGAACAGTAAATGGGACAGATCACTTGTCTAAATAAGCATTCTAATTGATTTTTAAATGAACACACAATGTCTAGATAAGTATCCTAATTGATTTTTATATGAAGAAGAGTGCAGAAAGAATTTGGCTAAACACGTTCGCTATGAAGAGTACAGAAACAAAAGATTTGGATAAAAAAAAAGAAAAAAATGTCGGTCAATCAATTTTAATGGTAAGAAATGGAATATGTTAACGTGGAGTGACATCAATCGTTATTGTTTTTTTTTTGTTTAAATACAACACGTAAAGATACTATATTTCGATTGATTCAATTGTCCGAACGGATTATTATTGTTTAACGTACTGATTATTATTGTTTAACGTACCCACTAAAAACAGAAAAAATTAGTTTCTTCATCTTAAGCAAAAAAATAATAATAAAAATAAAAATTAACATTCTAACTCCCTGTGCGCGCACAGGGAGAAACTAACTCCCCATGCGTACACGGGGAGTTAGTTTCTCCTCGTGTGCGCACGGGGAGGAGTTGTCTCCCCGTGCGCACACGGGAGTCCATATAAAAAAATTTTGTTTTTTTTAATATAATACATCAAAATGCAATTCAATTAATCTAACAATATTTTTTTTTTTTGCTTTCAATTTTTTCTTTTCTTTTTAAGTTTTGTACTTGTACATGTAATAAACTCAAAAATTTCATGTTGTCGCGCAAAAAAATTATACTAATTTACACTTTGCATAAACTTTAAATACAATTTCATGTATAAGTAATTTAAATCAAAATTATTAAAAAATATTGAATTAATATTTTGAAGAATTGAATTGCATCAACTGGAAAATATATTGTGAAGATGATTTGTATAATTGAATTGAATTTTTTTTTTATTTTCTGAATTTTTTATTGAGTATACATACATATATAATACATGTAATAAACTCAGAATTTTCAATTGTTTGCAAAACAAATTCTACTAATTTACAATTTGCATAAACTTGAAATATAATTTCATTTATAAATAATTAAATTCAAAAATATTAGAAAATATTATATACTTACCAATTATTATACCGGACAATATCTTTATTTATTTATTTATTTTTTTGTAATTGTAAATGAAACATAAAATAGGAAAAATGTATGCTATTAGATTAAAATTATCTGACATAATAATTTTGATACATTATTGAAATTTCCTATAATAAATATTTTATATTGACGTATCGAAATATTTTGATTAATTGAATTGCATCAAGTTGACGTGTGTGTGTGTGTGTGTGTGTGTGTGTGTGTGTTTCTTCTTCTCCCCGTGCGCCATGTGCGCACGGGAAGTTTCACTCTTCTCGTGCGCGCACGGGGAGGATCACTCTCAATTCCATCTCTTAATTTTTTTTCCTTTTTTGATTATTGTAAATATCAACTTAATTCAATCAATTCAAATATTAATACAACTTGTAAATACAAATTATTTATTGTGTATTTATTTAGCGTACAGTATATAAATTTGTAAAAATCATAATGTTATTCCGAACAATTATAATTTAATCAGGACATTAACTTTTCTAATACTAGCTATTAGAGGCATATTTTATCAAATGGGAAAATATAATGTCCCATATATAATTATTAAAAAATGCCAGACAATTTTAATTTAAATAGCGCAGATTTTTTTTGATACATTGGCTATTAAACAATAATTAAAATGTGTGGCATTCGAACTAAAATTGCTTGGCATAATAATATATTAATACAATCTGTCAAATAAATAAAATTTTCAACTTTAATAATGTAATAAATATTTTGTATTTACATATTGAATTAATAATTTCATTGATTGAATTGTTGAATAAATTATTATATGTTTATTATTGTCTTTATATTTAACTTACCAATTTCAGGTAATAAAATAAGTTTGTTTTGAATTTTAACTAAAAACGAAATATTTAAATATCGAGAATATGTATTTTAAAAAATATATTAATTAATATATACTTACCAATTATTATACGAAATATTTAAATATCGAGAGAATATGTCATTTTAAAAAATATATTAAATAATATATACTTACCAGTTATTATACGGGACAATAACTTTCTTGTTTTGTAACTATAAGCGAAACATAAAATAGGAAAAATGTACGCTATTTAGATTCAAATTATATGTGACATAATAATTATGACGATGATTTTAAAGATTATATGCTATTTGTTAAGTAAATACACTATTGAAATTTCGTATAATAAATATTTTATATTGACGTATTAAATTAATATTCTGATTAATTGAATAGCATCAAGTTGACCTAAACAAAGAGGAGAAAAAAAAAATTTCCCCTTCTCCCCGTTCGCGCACGGGGAAAGCGAACTCCCCGTGCGCGTACGGGACAATTCCAAATCTTCATTTTTTTTTTTCTCTTTTTTGTGTATTCTAAATATCAATTTAATTCAAGCAACTCAAATATTAATACAATTTGTAAATACAAATTAATATAAATTTGTAAAAATCATAATCTTATTCCAAACAATTATAATTTAATCAGGACATTAACTTTTCCAATACGGTAGATATTAAACTACTTTTCCGATAAGGTATATTTTATCCAACTGAAAAATATATTGTCTCGTATATAATTATTAAAGAAATCATCATTATGCCATGCAATTTTAATTTAAATAGCGCATATTTTTTTGATACATTGGCTATTAAACAATAATTAAAATTGTGTGGCATTCTAACTAAAATTGCTTAGCATAATAATATATTAATACAATCTGTCAAATAAATAAAATTTTCAACTTTAATAATGTAATAAATATTTTGTATTTACATATTGAATTAATATTTTCACTGATTGAATTGTTGAATAAATTATTATATACTTATTAATGTTTTTATATTTAACTTACCAATTTAAGGTAATAAAATAAGTTTGTTTTGAATTTTAACGAAAAATGAAATATTTAAATATCGAGAATATGTATTTTAAAAAATATATTAATTAATATATACTTAACAATTATTATACTAAATATTTAAATATCGAGAGATTATGTCATTTTAAAAAATATATTAAATAATATATACTTATCAATTATTATATGGGACAATAGCTTTTTTTTTTTTTTTTTGGTAACTATAAACGAAACATAAAATAGGAAAAATCTATGCTATTTATATTCAAATTATCTGTGACATAATAACTATGACGATGATTTTTAAAGACTATATAATATTTCTTAAGTAAATACACTATTTAAATTTCGTATAATAAATATTTTATATTGACGTATTAAATTAATATTTTGATTAATTGAATAGCATCAAGTTGACCTAAACAAAGACAAGAAAAAAAAATTCCTCTTCTCCCCTTGCGCGCATGGGGAAAGTGAACTCCCCGTGGACGCACGGGGAGAAAACAACTCCCCGTGCGCGCACGGGACAATTCCACATCTAAATTTAATTTATTTTTTTATTCGAAATATCAACTTAATTCAAGCAACTCGAATATTAATACAATTTGTAAATACAAATTATTTATTGTGTATTTATTTAGCGTACATTATATAAATTTGTAAAAATCATAATCTTATTCCAAACAATTATAATTTAATTAGGACATTAACTTTTCCAATACAGTAGGTATTAAACTACTTTTCTAATAAGGTATATTTTATCCAACTGAAAAATATATTGTCTCGTATATAATTATTAAAGAAATCATCCTTATGTCAAACAAATTTAATTTAAATAGCGCAGGTTTTTTTTATACATTGGCTATTAAATAATAATTAAATTTGAAAAAAATTCAACTAATTTACAATTTGCATAAACCCTAAATACAATTTAATTTATTAATAAAGAAATTCGAAAATGTTAGAAAATATATTCAATTTCATAAATTTGGAAAAAATTCTACTAATTTACAATTTGCATAAACTTTAAATACAGGAAATTCGACTTATTTACAATTTGCATAAACTTTAAATACAATTTTATATTCAATTAACCGGTTCAGGTGTGAAATATAGAGCACGAGATGAACAGTAAAATCATGATCCTCTCTTTTAAGGTAAAGAGGATATATACTATTTTGAAATCGAAACACAACAAAATAGCTTGTCATCTAGTAAAAATTTGTTTTGAAACAAGATTTTTTAACGACTTTTTGTAAACGTCTTTTGAAAATTTACAATCTTTTTTTAAAACAAATTATTTATTGATTAAATTGTCTTGAAATTTTGAAATTCATAAAACTATTGATAAATTTATTTTTATAGTAGAATAGTTATTTTGGGGTCCAATCCACACGCATGATTGTAACCTAACCAACTAGAATCTTTCGGAATTTGCTTTAATACCCATTGTACCCTATGTCAAAGGCATTTGTCTCAACAATAATAGATGCAAGTGGATCAATAATTGATAAGTATGAGATGCTTTTGACTACTTTTTTGACATTTTAGACCGCTAAAGTATGTTGTGGGGTCCACGATTGTTAATTTTTTTAGCCTTCAAAAAAGTGGATCACAAAGTAGCCTATATTTAGCTATATCAATGAGCCGAGCCGAGCCGAGCCGAGCCGAAAAAAAAAAAGTCGGGCTCGACTCAAGCTTTTTTGGGCCGAGCCGAGCAAAGTCTGGCAAAAAAATGAGGCTCGGCCCGAGCCTCAGCAGGCCGAGCCAAGCTCGCTCGGGTTTTTTTTTTTTTTTTTTATAATGTCAAATCTACATTTTTTACTTAAAAAATTTAAAATTTGTATAATTTATACGTACTATAAATTAAATAAAAAAACTCGGCTAGGCTCGAGCCGAGCTTTTTTGATAAAATCAGAATTAGAGGTGTCAATCCAGGTGGTCCGGGCCGGGTCGGCCCGCCAACATATGAGCCCGGTAATGGCCCGCGTGAAAAAAAGTCCACCCGCTACGAGTTCTGGGCCGGTTCCGGGTCGAGCCCATGCGGGTCACGAGTCGCAGTTTGTTCCGTTTCGGCCCGTATGATTGTATAAATAAAATTATAAAAATATAGAATTTTTCATATTTGTAGCAAAAAAAAATTATTTTTTGTTAAATGTAAACTAAAAATTGAACAAAATGATAAATTCATATTTATACCAAGAAATATTTACATAGAATTCAAATTTAATATTACATGAATTATTTATAACTTTGCAAAGTTAAATTTAACTTAAACAAATAACAACTAAATGCATTTTTAATTACTATTATCAAATATTTATAGTATAAGTACATCACAGTTAGGTTGACACCTACTTTTACTATAATTTATAGTTTAAGTACATCTCAACTAAATTGACACCTACTTAACTATAATATTTAATTTTTTTTTCGCGGGTCGCGATTAACCTGGCCCGTGAAGGTGCAGCCCGCGGGTCACACCTCATTGACCCGTGAACCGCTCGCTCGGGTCACGGGTCGGCCCGCGGTCCCGGGTCAATCCGGGCCGATTTCACAAATCTGGTCAACCCGCTTGTCTTGACACTTCTAATCAGAATCATACGGCAGGACATTTGATTTTGGGCTGTTGTCTCGTACATTTCAGCTATGTGATTTTGAATATAACCTTACACATGAACATACATACTAAAAATTCTACACTACATATACGACTCAGCAAACATGTGTAACAAAAATATGTAGGGATATATCTGCCTTGAAATCTACATTACGATTTTGATTCTTTATTTTTTATATATATTTAAACCGGGAAAGTGACTTGCCCAAATTTTCTGTGGAAGCACCATCTTCTTCTTTTTGGTGCTAGGTCAGATATTGAAGCTTCAATAGGCCTCTTGCCACTGTCCTTCCTGTGGGTAGTCTTCCTCAAACCTCCGGAGTTGGATTGCAGGTATCTCGCATTTGTTTGTTGGCTATCGCCTTCTTTTGAGTCTAACGGGACCGTAATGGAGGGGGTAACACGATTAGAAAGAGTACCAAAATTATTATTTTTGGGTTTTGACAATCTCCACCGACTTAGAGGAATTTCCCACTTGCTGGGTCTGGATAGAACCCAAGGAAAAGCAGCGTTTCGGAGGGCAACAAATCATATTTTTGTTGGACCCATACAGAGCCAAGTGATGAAGGAAGACTTGTATCAGCATTAGTATTCTTGGTTCCGACTGAATCTTGAAGCCCACTTCTTATTAAAGCATGTAATTGCTATTTGGGTGCAGATGATTGTAAATGCACCTTCGGCTAGGGGTTTTATAGTGGCAAAAGATCCCTAATCACCGCAAAGAAGAAGATAACGATTGTAATTTTGGTGTAATAATATTTTGAAAAAGTTTTACTTGATATCTATGGTGTAATCTCCTGCCGGGTTTTTTGGAGAATGAGAATCGTATGGTTGAAGACCATTTGCTCTGTAATAATTCTAAAAAGGCACCTTTTAGCGCCCCCAATGGGGCTCCACGTTAGAGATGGTAAAAAAGTCCGTCATGTCCCGTCCCGCCCCGAATGGGGCGAAAAAATCCCGTCCCGATGGGCGGGGCGGGATGAGGGTGCCCCGCTCTAAACCCACCCCGCCCCACCCCGCCTAGTTAAATATAAAAAATAAAAAAAATAAAAATTTGAACATTGTTTGTTTTCATTGCTTTGTTTGGATATCGATGTGGTTATTTTAAGTATTGTTTGCATTGGATTATAAAAAATTGAATTTGTATTTAGTTGGAAATTTTTGGTTTTAAAAAAAAAACTAAATGGGGCATGAAACGAGGCAAGGCGCCGCCCCACCCCATTGCCATCACTACTCCACGTGTTGATTACATAAAAGATTATGTAATTTATTTGGTACACGTGGCATCTACAGTTTGGTTAACTGTGATAAAGAGCTTGTTTGGGAAAGTAAGATTGGCTATCGAAATTATTGCCTATAAGATAGTTGGACTTTTACATTTTTATTTTTACTATAAATTTATAGTATTTACAGGAAAACTAGTGAGCGCACGTGCACGTGCCGTATTATAGTTGGCTACGTAATAGAGTTAACTGATTTTTTGTTATTTTTGGAAATATCACTAATTAAATTTTATTTAGCAAAACTTTTTCAATAGAAAACTTGAAAGTAGAAAGCTTGAAAGTTAAAAAGAGAAATAAAACTTGATTGCTAAAAGTTCAAACCAATAAAACTTGGTATATAGCATAACCCCATATGGATATCATGAAACTTCAAACTAATAAAACTCAATTGCTTGCTCAATTTCAAAGTCAATCAATGCGCATCTTATATATTACTATATTAACTGCATGATAGTCGTCATTCCAAGTTGAATCGCAACTCATCGTAGCCAACATTTATCTCATGAGTTCGGTCCAGGGGCAACGCCCTTAGCGGTGATCGTTGAGGGGCAGCGTCTCTCGTGGAAAAAATAAATAAATGAAATTCAGTATTTGACAAAATTACTAAGAAATAATTCAATAATAATTTCGAAAATCATCGATACAAAGTGTTTTGCTATTGTAGTGATGAAATATAAAACATACAAAGTTATCAATTATAACCTGATCTAATTAAAAATAGAAAGAGAAACCCTCTGAATTTATTCATTTTATTTCGTTTCTCTCCACAACCTTTAGGGACAATTTTAGGCTAATAAAACTATTATGTATCTCAATGTAAAATAAAAATAAAAAACAATCGTGCGCGCACGGAGACACCGTCCGTGTCTCCGTGCCTCATGGAGACACCACCGATTTTTTTATTTTTTATTTTTACCCAAACCCACAATTTCCATCCCAACAATTCCTTGAAAATTCATCGTTAATTTCATTATTCATTCATAGTCATTCACAATTCACAATCTGTAATTCACAAATCAATATGTAAAAAAAAAAAAATACTAAAAGTTCAAGTCTGAAATTTCAAATATCATCTCCAGACTGAAATCTCTGATGTTCTTCTTCTGTTGCTGCTATTTTTCATGGCGGTTGAGAAGCGAAAGGAAAGCTCAAAGATTTCAGGCTACTCGGTTTAACGGTTTCATTGTCGGATTTTGAGAAAGAGAAATGAGAAAATCTGAAACGACGTCGTAATGGTTGACGATATGTAATTCTGACATGTGTGCAGACGGAAAACTCACTCTTTTATATTGTTAAGGAAAATGTTAACAAGAAGTATTTGAAATTTAATAAAATAAAAGTTACGTTGTGTAATTTTCACAAAAAATTAAAAAGGTTCATGAGCTAGCACAACTAATTTTAGGGAGGCCCATGGACTGGACCCAGTCTAGCCCTTTGGTCATCAGGCCGAGCCCGGCTCACCTAACGGACAGAGCTGAGGCTGGGTGGCCAGTCCATATGACCAAATAAGCCTGGCCATTGTCACCCCTAAGTTCAGGAGTAATGCTATTCATCACATTTTCAAATGAACAATGTTTCCTATGTCTCAATGATGATGAACTCCCAGTTTTCTGAGAACATGGGACCAGGGCGGCTAATATTTTGACAAAGAAATGATTGTTTTTTTCTCTTTCTTTAGACATTAAGCTCGTCTATCTAACTACATTTTCTTGACTGTCTTGCAGCTCCCTTCTTTCCAAGGTCTATCTTTCATTCTCTCTCTGAATCTGTTTAACTTTTGTTTAGAGTTGTATGTATTATGTATATGCCCTGAATAACACTAATCTTGTTTAGGTAGTTCTTGTTTGAATATTGAGTCGAGCAAGTCCTAAGCTCGCTCCTGCATGATCTTGTTTGGGTTCTAATTTTACTTATTCCTATGATTTAAGTATTTTCTACCCTGTTACTCGTATGTTGGAGTTGAATTTTCTTTGCACGCTGGTTATTTGATGTCTCAATATATGTGTTTTCTACAAATCTGGGAATTGGGTCTATTTTCTTAATTTCATTTTTCCTCTTGGGACCATATGGGGTCTTCTGTTAGATTATTTTCTCACTGTTTTAGCTCTTTCTTTAGAAACTGAGGGTCTAATTTGGAAACTTTTCACGTGATAGACTTGAATCAATTCGAGTCATCGTATAAATATAGTTTATAGAATCAAAGGTATAATATGGTTAAGATGAAAATCATAAATCCTAACAAAGTCTGTCATTGGAATTGTTTTGTATCCTCCTTGACCTATTGGATTCGGCCCTGTTCTTCGCAATTGTATTGAAATTCCAAAGGAAATATCATGCACAGTAAGACCTTCTTGTCTAGGTTCAAGCATGCCAAACAATTTGCAAAATAACTCGTGTGGGAAATGAGTAAGGCCTGAAATTTGATGGCTCTCGATAAAGTCCATGAGCTCCCATGTCTCCAAACTGTTCGTATATCATGTCTGTGATCAATCAGATGGTTTGTATTACAGAACTCACAATGTGATGTTATAGCTTTGTCTTCCCAATAAAAACTTTCTTAGAAGTTTCATAAAATCTTGCAAATTTTAGTTATTAGTACCTCTACAAAATTCTCAGTTATTAAACCTATCTGTGAACTGAAACTAACTTTTACACAGATCACTAGATTGTGAGCTTGCATTCGGTGATAACCATTAATTCTGCTTCTTCTGCAATACTTTAATCCCAAATATTATTTACGAAATAATTTCTCCAAGATCTGTTGCTTGCGTATTATAGTTTCATCTACTATCTCTTACATCTTATTGTCCGTTTGATTCTTGCAAATATAGGATCTTGAAGAATGGATTCTGAAATGGTAATACACAATGGTGGATGTCACTGCAAAAAGGTGAGATGGAAAGTGAGAGCACCATCCAGCGTTTTAGCCTGGCAATGCAACTGTTCTGATTGCTCCATGAGAGGCAATATGAGCTTCGTCGTCCCATCAGAAAGGTTTGAGCTTTTGGAAGATTCCAAACAATTCCTTACCACCTATACCTTCGGTACACACACAGCGAAGCACACTTTCTGCAAAGTTTGTGGCATAACCTCCTTTTACATTCCGAGGTCAAATCCAGATGGCATAGCAGTTACATTCAGATGTGTGGATCCTGGAACACTAACTCATGTGGAGATCAGGCAGTTTGATGGAAACAATTGGGAAAGCTCATACAGTAATACAGGCATTGCTTCTTGTTCGGAAGTGCCAGATAAAAATTCTGAATGATTTCTGATGGAAGTAATCCAAGGTGTTAGGTCATGAACAATGAAATCGGTTTATACAGGATAAAATCCTTGTATCTCCAAAAACTACTGTAATGAGTCAACGATGATTTCAAATGATTTAGCACAGTTTGCTTCTGTTGTTATTTAAGCGCAAGTAGATTAAAACGAGTGACCACAAGTTTCCGATTCCTTCTTGGTTGATTAAGTGGTGCTCTTGGCACTCGTATAAGGCGGAGATGTAACATTGAATAGAAATATTAGTGAGTTTGAAAATGCTTGACTGCTACATTGTGGTTTTAATTCTTTAATGGCTTGAAAATTCAGCACAACAAAAAAATCACGTCAAATAATAACAGTTAGCATTTCAAATTTCCCCTCTTAAAACAAATAAAACTGAAATGATAAATTCCTAATTTTATTGCCCACATTGACATTTTTAGGACATATAGTAAACAAATATATTTTGTTATTGAATTTTAGAGGGAAAAAGGTATTATGCAATTGAAAGTTCCATTTTCTAGCAAACTACAAACTATTGCACCAATCTGGGGAAAAATGAAACGTATTCGTTTAATTTTTCATGACCTTCATTGCAAAGTCATGAGATCGTACCTTGGTGATGAAATTCTGGAGTAGGATTCTTCCTAAAATTTTCCAAGAGGTAGAGAAGAGAAGAATGCAGACATGAAAAGAAAGAGACTAGGGTTTGAAAAAATGAAGAATTGGGAAGGTCATGATTTTTAGGATTGAATTGGAATTTTTATTTTGTTCTTTACAAATGCCCAGGGCAATGTTGAAATTTTACAATTTCATTAAACTAGAAAAACGGCTTCTCATATGGTCATTTCTTGATCAACTCTGAACAACAATGCCCAGGGTTGTATCCAGACATCTTGGGAATTTTCCTCAGTTGTCCTCGTTGGGCATAATTTCCACACATAACGATTTCACGTCACCTCAAATTTTTCCCTTTATCCCCTTACTCTAGTAGGATTTTACTTTTATCTTCAAATTATCCAACTCCGATAAGATAGGATTCTAATTAACTTACAACTCCTACTTTTATTGAAGTACTAAAGTCTTTTATATCTCTTAAACAATTAAGGCTTCAAGCATTTTAATCCTATCAAGAGTGTGCTACTAACCTCTATAAATATAGGTTCTCTTCATTATTCAAATATGTTCTTACGTTCAATTTAAAGTCTTATGCTTATATTTCTTCATTTCACTAACTTAAGTATCGGAGGAGCGACGATGGCACACATTGACGCCTTTATTTCAGGTGCTGGAGATTTCGTTCATGATCATTATTAATCGTCAAACTCGAGAATCAACCGATGACCATTTTTGTTAACATTATTGGCGCCGTCTATGAAAAACGATATGGTTAACCACGAAGAAGTTGCGTGAGAAAAGTCAATTGAAAAATTCTGAAAAATGAGAAGAAGGTGATGGATCGAGATCTGAAAAGGACAGTTCCGCAATTAGATGAAAAAATGTGTAATATTGCTCAGAGGCAAAAGGAATTAATTCCTGAACTTTAATGAGAAAGCTCTCAGATCTAAGTTGGGCTTTATTATACAAAGCTTAGATGAACTCAAAAACTCCATATTCGTTCCCAATTCAGAGGCATAAAACAAAAGTCTGAAGGACAAGCAAGAGAAATATTGTGGCTGGTTGCTGCTAAGATAGTACGCTTCTGGTGATTTTTGATCTCCGCAACCGATAGCCCCTATTGCCGAGGTCATAATCGCCTCAACACTGAGGTCATAATCGCCTGGACACTGAAGAGCCTAGCGAGAGATTGGGGAGAGAATCACCATCATGAAGCGATGGCTAAATTTCCAGTTGCATATGCGATGTTGGATCGTCACAACCTCTAGTGACTGCCGTTAAGGTCATAGCGGGAATTCACTTCTTCAACGAGGTTAGGTTTCCAACGAAGTTCTCGCACTTAATTTCATTGGGAAAACCAGCTTCAAAAGGTTCAGAAGAAAATAGACTCTCATAGGCAATAGAGGCTTAAATCTCTGGATCCTCTAGAAGTAATGTCAGTGAAGGAAAAGATAGATGCAACTGCTGCTAAATCTTTAGATTCCTATATCTGTAAAAATAGGGATGAGAAATAGGGATGAAAGTATGGTTGCGGAGTAAAAGGAAGAATTGTAGTTGAAATTCTATTTGGAAGTCCTATTGGGAGTTGGAATTTGTATTGGGCTTGAAAATGTTGAAATTATGAATAGGGAAGAAAAGTAGAATATTTTTGCTAGTCTACCGCTAACTGGCCGCTCCAGCAACATTTGCAAGTTCTCTCGAGATTTGGTCACTCGCCTATCACCCACTGGCGCTCAAGCGAAGGATATGTCGCCAACTTGCCACTAGAACGACATTGTTATTCGGCCCATACCCTTTTCGCATTTTAACATATTTTTGGCATTCTATTTCAACTACAACTCATCTATTAGGATTTGGACGTCATCCTACATAGTTGCCTATATATACTTGTGTGAAAAAATTGATTACTAGTTTTTAAGATTATTGTAATATTTTTTCCATCTTCATTATTTGTGGTGAAATAAGATTTCCTAATTCATATACCATATTTTCTTGTCTTTTTTATTCTTTTGTTGGTGATCAAATATTTCATTATTGTGTCATATAACTTCAACATCTCAATTCGATGGTTGGTTTCATATCAAGTAGTATCGAGCAATACGTGATCCTTGAATTCTCAACAATTGGTATCAGAGATTGTGGGTATAATTAACTCAACAGCTTCGTTACACCATGAGCCCGTAGGTCAAATCGAACTCAGATTTTGATCAACCCGAATTCCACAAGTAATACCCGTCAGCTTGGTGAGCCAGCCTACAATCTTGACTTATTTTTCTTATTTTGTTATTTAATTAAGTTAGTTTTTTTAATTTTTTGTAGTAGAAATTACATTCACACAAGGTTTTTAAATTTTCAATTCAAAAATTAGGTTTAAAAGTTATTTATTAAAAAAATCAAGTGATAATTCAACTTTTTAATATTAGTAATAATATTATAAAATTAAATTAATCTATATACCCACCACACCACACCTCATTTCACTCCCAAACCCTAAATCATTCTCCTCTCTTCTCTTTCGCTCCTTTCACTTCTCTCTATTCATCACACATGGAAGACTGCTGTCGGAGACCACCGACGAGAACCACTGCACATCGACAATGGTTTTGGGAGTGGTTTTTGGGGGTGATTTTAGGGTTTTCTTTCTCCTTCGATGTGTTGCTTAGTCGGAGTTTTCGGATGGTTTTTGTTGTTGGTGATGGTGATGGTGATGGTGATGGTGATGGTGACCAATAAATAATATGTGAAATTGTGACTAAATTTGTAATCACGACTCATAGTTTGTTAAGTTTTGACATATTAATTCGATAATTTATGACCCATAAATAAGTTGTGACATATAAAACTTGTAATTTGTAATTGTAATGTTCTGCAATTATAACTAGTACGTAACTAGGATTATAAACTGTATACTATTGTGACCTTAATATATTTAATTAATAAAATATATTTAATTATTTATTCGATTAATAAATCAAATTATGACCTGATTTTTGAAATTTAAAAAAATTAATTTTGAAATTGTGTCTATCAAAGGCCTTAGACCATCTTTAGTGCTGCACCAAAATTTAAACCATTTTGCAACAAATCTTATATCAAACTAAAATTCATCTACAATCATTACACTAAAAATTACACCAAATGAACAGTGTTTAATCATTTTCTTCTCTTTTTCTATTCTTAGTAATTTATTTATTCGAAATATTATTTAATTATTTATTTTAGAAATATATAAATTACTAAATAAATAATTACATTAAATTAAGGAAAATATTAAACTCATTAATAAAAATATTATTAAAACATAGTACAATTAGTAGAATCACTTCAAAAGTGAAAAATATTAAATCATGCCATTAAAAAATAGTGCACTGCATTTCGAATTTGAATATTATGATATTATGAAGTCGAAATATCATTGCAATTTAATTCTCGGAATGTGGTGGTTGTAATATATTTTGTGTTAAACTATAAATAATCGTGTTTGTTATATTTTAAATTTTTTATTCTTATTTTAATTGATTCAGTAATTATTATTTTTAACATTTAGAATTTATTTAAATAATAATAATAATAATAATAATAATAATAATAATAATAATTGTATTAAAAATTATATGACACAAATACTCTCCAACAATTCTTTTGACAAATGAAAAAAGGGAGCAAATTGGATTTTGCACCATTTTTCCTAGTGTTGCATATTGATGTAACACTGTTCACTTTTGCACCATTTTTTGAAAATGGTGCAAAGTTTGGTGTCATGTTGGAGCACATTTGCACAAAATTTGGTGAAATTTGGTGTTTTGGAGATGCCCTTACATATCCTGGTTCCCTTTTTTTGTAAAAAATTAAAAAAGAATTATGAACCGGCCTGACTAATTTTATGCAGGCCCATGTACTGAACGCAGCCTAGCCCTTTGGTCAACAGGCTGAGCCCGGCTCGCCTAATGGACAGAGCTGAGCCCGGGTGGCCAGCCCGTTGGCCAGATAAGCTTGGACATCGTCACCCCTAAATACAGGAGTAATGCTATTCATCGCATTTTCAAATGAACAATGTTTCCTAGATCTCGATGATGATGAACTCCAATTAAGATATAGCAGTACTCTAAAGACATCCGGGGCGGCTAATATCTTGACAAAGAAATGATTGTTTATTCTAATGATAGACTGATAAGCTCGCCTCTCCAACTACATCCTTTGACTGTCTTGCAACCTTATTCCCTTCTTTCCAAGGTCTCTCTTAGTCTCTGAATATCTGTTAAACTCTTGTTTAGAGTTGTATGTGTATGCCCTGAATAACACTGATAATGAATCTTGTTTGGGTAGTTCTTGTTTGTATATTGAGTCGAGAAAGTCCTAAGCTTGCTCTTCCTGCATAATCTTGTTGTTCGGATTCTAGTTTTGCTTATGCCTATGATTTAATTATTTTCTGTCCTTTTACTTGTGTGTTGGAGTTGAAATTTCTTGGCACGCTGGTTATTTGAGTACTCAACATATGTGCCTTCTATTAATCTGGGAACTGGGTTTTATGTTTATGTATTGTTCTTTTAGTAATTGTCTATTTTCTAAACTTCATTTTTCCTCTTGGGACCATATGGGGTTCTTCTGTCAGATTATTTTCTCACTGTTTTAGCTCTTCAGAAACTGAGGGTCTAATTTGGAAACTTTTCACGTGATGAACTTGGAACATTTCATCGATTTGACTCATATAATATTGCATATAGAACCAAAGGTATATGGTTATGATAAAAATCATAAATCCTAACAAAGTCTGTCATTGGAATTGTTTTGTATCCTGAATCTATGGAAATCTATAATCTATTGGATTCGGCCTTGTGCTTCACATTTGTATTGAAATTCCAAAAGAAATATCATGCACAATAAGACCTTCTTGTCTAGGTTCAAGCATACTAATGGGGCAGCCAATAATAGGGAGACAACTGTCCCTCCTGTTAAGCCCCTGTGAGTACTTCTCCACACTAAACAATTTGCAAAATTACCAGTGTGGAAAATGAGCATGGCCTGAAATTTGATGGCTCTCGATAAAGCCATGAGCTCACACTATTTAGTATCTGTCTCCAAACTGTTCAAATATCAATGGCTTATATTATAGAACTCACAATGTGATGTTATAGCTTTGTCTTCCCTATAATAACTTTCTTAGAAGTTTCATAAACCTGTCAAGTCTTGCAAATTTTGGTTTGTCCCTTGAATAAATACCTCTCCAAAATACTCATTTATTTCCACCTATCTGTGAACTGAGACTAACTTTTACACAGGATCACTAGATTGTGAGCTTACATTGGGTGATAACTATTTCTGCTTCTTCTGCAATCTTTAATCCCAGACATTATTGTTTAAAGTTTAGAGTATGATTCATTTATGAAATAATTTCTCCAAGATCTATTGCTTGCGTATTGTAGTTGCATCTAGTATCCCTTACATGGTATTGTCTGTTTGATTCTTGAAAATATAGGATCTCGAAGAATGGATTCTGACATGGTAGTACATAATGGTGGATGTCACTGCAAAAAAGTGAGATGGAATGTGAGAGCACCATCCATTGTTGTAGCCTGGCAATGTAACTGTTCTGACTGCTCCATGAGAGGCAATACACACTTTATCGTCCCATCAGAAAGGTTTGAGCTTTTCGAAGATTCCAAACAATTCCTTACCACCTATACCTTCGGTACACACACAGCGAAGCACACTTTCTGCAAAGTTTGTGGCATAACCTCCTTCTACATTCCGAGGTCAAACCCAGATGGCATAGCAGTTACATTCAGATGTGTGGATCCTGGAACACTAACTCATGTGGAGATCAAGCAGTTTGATGGAAAATTTTGGGAAAGCTCATACAGTGAAACTGGCATTGCTTCATGTTCGACAGTGCCGGATAAAAATTCCGAATGATTTCCAATAGAAGTAATCCAAGCTGTTAGGTCATGAACGATGAAATCAGTTTATACAGGACAAAAAATCGTTGTATGTCCAGCAACTACTGCAACGAGTCAATGATGATTTCAGCTATTGAAACCAGAGTCAATGATTTAGCATAGTCTGCTTCTGTCATTATTTAAGCGGAAATAATTTAAAATGAGTGACACAAATTTCCAATTTCTTCTTGGCTGATTAAATGGTGCTCTCGGCACTCGTATAAAGCGGAGATGGGGCTTGAATTGCGCCAATTGTGTTACGAATTTCATGAATTGTGTTGAAAATTTATATCATTTTTTTTAGGAGAATTGTAAAATTGAACCAATTGAAAGTGCTCGACTGCTACATTGTGGTTTTAATTCTTTAATGGCTTAAAAATGGCAATCTTCTCATTTGATCTCAATATTGCAATTTTCCCCTAGGTATACTCTCAAGTATTAGGACGGTTATCTGTCTTTTAGCTATCACGCTAATTGGCCAAACTTTGACACAGCATTGCACCTCCAAAAAAGAGCTTCTCTCTCTCTCTCTCTCTCTCTCTCTCACGCGCGCACGCGCAGTTATTTTCCATGAGTGAACTCCTATACATGCACGTTAACAATGGAATAAGATTCTATGAGGTTTCGAGTAATAATAGCATAAGATCGAAGTCAAAAACTCATATGGAGAGCCCCATAATGGGAGTCTTAAATCGACAATATAAACAAATACCACTGCAACTGTCGAAGTTACAACAGCTCAAGTATGGGTTAAGTTACAAAAAGATACACACCATAAATGAACTTTAAGTAGCCACTCATGAGCACAACATAATGGCACTGCATTACATGGAATACTATTTCCTGTCCCAACAAAGAATCATAAAAATGCAGGCAAAAAGTGAATTGACCCCTTTATTGACGTATCAAAACCTACTAGTGATCATTTCTTCATCAACAATGCACTGCACTGTGCCATGATCTTTGATGCCCTTGTGACTGCATCCGTCATATAGAAGTTCTCGACAGCAGGTTCAAATGGAGCCATATCCACCTTCTCCTTGATCTTAGGTCTCAAGGAAGAAGTTGAAAAAGTTGCTGGTTCTCTTTCATCGGTATGCAAAAGATTGGGTGCCACAGTCCTCATTCGGGATCTGATAGCACTAAGAGTATCATATGGCAGCTGAGCACCTGCCACCTCAGACAATGCTCTAATTATTTTCCAATCATCCCTGGCATCACCCACTGTCGGGACTGCTGGTACTGTTGTTTGAGCACATCCTTCTGTATTTGCAAATGTCCCTTCTTTCTCAGAGAAAGCTGATGAGGGAAGAATTACATTGGCACGATACACACCCCGATCACCATGGTGACCTTGGTAAACGACAAAGGCATCATCCGGAACTTTCTCCAAGTTCACATCATCAGCACCCATCAAATAAAGAAATTTGGCAGATTCAATGCTTCCAGATTCTGGTACAAGTCCAAGGTCCAGAGCCGCAGCTTGGGCAGCATTAAGTAGCAACACATTAAGCCCATTCCAATCAGGTCTAACAGCATTTGCGTTTTTGCAAATGGCCTCAACTGTTGAGAAAATTGCATCCTTGTCCTTCCGCTCAAAGATTCCAGCTCCAACAATGACGACTGGGTTTTTAGCATTTGAGAGGGCAGAGCAAAAGGGATGGCGTCCCTCGGCAAGTTCAATCAGCATTTGAGGACCTGTGCCAAGGTGTTGGTGATCATAGTTGAAATCAGCAGCAGGGCCTATGTAACCAACCGTTGCATTGGTTGCTCGAACTGTTTTCCGGATCCTGGCATTCACCATGGCAGCTTCTACCCTTGGCTGGCAGTTCAAGAGAATAAGCATGAATTACCAACAAAAGAGAAATGACCAAAACCAACACACATTAGTTAGTTATTAAACACTGATAAGGCTACCATGTCACCAAGAAAAACTCTAAGCACGTTTAAGTCAGGTAATGAAAATTTGTCCCTGTTTGAGCCCCATTTTTTGAAAATAGATTTTGAAAAAAAAGTGATTTCTTTGGAGCAAGTGTGGTTAAAAAGTTGGAAAACATTTTGGATTTACATGCAAAGTTATTGGGAGAATGTGTAGTTGATAATGAGCTTGGGAAAAAACGAGTTTCAAAAAATGGGACTTAAACATGGGCTTTATATCTTACGTTCAAGACAGTCTCCAGATATGATACTATAGTTCAGATGTTTCCAGCTTTATAAATTAAGCCACTCAATACAGACATGCCATAAAATCAAAAGGACATCCCAAATCTTAAAAAGGAATAACTTGCATGATGCGCCAATGACAACAAAGTACAAATACTCTGAAGTGAACAACAGAAACTAAATCCCATAGAAAGCTTGATCCATAACTCTTATAAGAACCCTGCTACAAAGTGTTTTTACATTTTTTTTATTTTTTGTTTATTAATTTTATTATACTTATATATATTTATTTATTTTACATTTTTTGTCAAACCAGGAATAAATTTATCAATAGCTTCAGTGATTGTCCATCATGGTCTATTCTCTTCCCTTTGTAAATAGCATTAACCTCAAGCTCATATGTGAATGTTCTCCCATTCTTTTATCTGATGGTTTCGGGGGTGCATTAACCACAATGGCATGCATGTTCCCTCACATAGTTGGCAACATCATAACAACACAGAATTATTTTTGTCTGATGATCATATCATTTCAATCTCCTCATATTTCTCAATCTGCAGCAAGTATGGAGCACACAAGATTTTTGATAGCATCCCAGCTCAAATAAGATTCACTCATACAAGTATTCGTTCAAGCTTCTAGAGCATTCCATAGTTAGTTAGCAAAGGGGTAAAATGGAGAATAGAAATATAGTAGAATATCTATAAATGTAATAGGGGGCAAGGGAGAAAGGAGGCAAAAATATTGAGTATTGGTTGAACCAATTGGGAGAGAATCCAGGCCTCTCGAATGCCTGGAATTGTTCTTTCAATTTTTGTTTCATTTACACAATTAATATACATTCATTCCAGTATACAATTCAGTACAGAGATTATATTCCATAAATCTACAGCTTCAGATCTACAAATATTCCAATTACAACATTTGTTGCCTAACTATTCTATCAATAGCAAATCCACAGGTCCATGATATCAGATATTTAGCAGTCCAGGAGAGAAAGAAGCCTTTGCAGGAGCAGCAGAAACTGAGGATCTTATCAAATTGGTATCAGAGAACTCGATTCTCGGACAAATAGAAACCATTTCCAGCAGAGAATTAGAAGAGAGTTGGAGCTTGATATTCAATCAGTTGGAGAAGATGGTAATGCAACAGGAAGGAGATCGAGACAATGATTTAGGGCTGAATTCATACGATCGACTCAACACATCGATATTCTACGGCGAAAACACAAATGAGTGGGTGTCAGAGGTAGAGAAGATTTTTTCTAAAAATCGACAGTCAGAAGTAGAGAAAATAGAGGCTGCAATAGCATGTTTTCATTGGAAACCATGGAATTGGTTTCTGGAGGTAGATCGATTGCGACCGGTGCGAACATGGGATGAATTGAAGGGATTGATGTTGGCTCGATTTCCCGAAAATAAGCTCTCTAGTGAAGAAGTGTCAACGGGAAATCATAGGAGTCAACTGCAAGTGTGTCCAGAACCACCGCCGGAGGTGGAGAAGGGGTTGGAGCATGACGTAGAAGGTGTCCTTGTCAATTGGCTGAACCAGGAGAAGAAACCCGGGGCTAAGTCGGAAAGGGAGAGGGAGGAAAGAGAGAGAGCAGAAAACTCACCAGGATCGAACATTCCTCGGCGGGGCGCTTCATCACGAGATGAGGAAGGAGTCTTTGATAATAGGCTCACTCCAGGGAAGATAATAGAAGAACAGTTCGTGAAATTAGATAATATGGGCTGGGTTAGGGAGGTGGCCCAACAAGTTAGTCACACCATAGGAGAAATGGGCCTAAATAAAAAAAAGGAGGATGGCCTAATGCAATCACTTCCCAAATTCTCAATCATTATTCAGAGAATTTCTGGGGCTAAGAATAAAAAGGAGTTAAATCCCTTTGGCGGTGAAAATTATTTCCGTGGCCAACATTGCAATAAGGAACGTCAAGTCAGGGAACTTTTGTGGATGGGTCCGACAGTAAAAAGGAGTCTTCCGTTCAAAATCCTTACAAGTGATAGAGAAGAAATTTTTAACACCGACAGTACTGGGGAGGTTGGTGATCCGTTGGGATTCCTAATTAATTCGGATTTTGAGATGGCGCAAAAGATAAAAAAGGGGCAGATTACACAAAAAGAAGAGATCGCTATGCTAATCAATTATGGTACTAGCCATAGTTGTATTACGATTGGCTGGGTTAATTTTTTGGAAAGCCCGGAAAGGGGTGCGACTGGTTATGGAATTTGTATGAATAACATTTTAATGGTGGGCGGACAATGGGCTACACTAACTAACAAATGCAGCGAACTTACTCCAAACATGGTTCAGTTTAACGGAATTTTGAATGTAGAAGTTGAATTGAACTACCACCTTGAGGACAAGGTGGATTTCGGGGGGCGAGTAATGATAGCATCCCAGCTCAAATAAGATTCACTCATACAAGTATTCGTTCAAGCTTCTAGAGCATTCCATAGTTAGTTAGCAAAGGGGTAAAATGGAGAATAGAAATATAGTAGAATATCTATAAATGTAATAGGGGGCAAGGGAGAAAGGAGGCAAAAATATTGAGTATTGGTTGAACCAATTGGGAGAGAATCCAGGCCTCTCGAATGCCTGGAATTGTTCTTTCAATTTTTGTTTCATTTACACAATTAATATACATTCATTCCAGTATACAATTCAGTACAGAGATTATATTCCATAAATCTACAGCTTCAGATCTACAAATATTCCAATTACAACATTTGTTGCCTAACTACTCTATCAATAGCAAATCCATAGGTCCATGATATCAGATATTCAGCAGTCCAGGAGAGAAAGAAGCCTTTGCAGGAGCAGCAGAAACTGAGGATCTTATCAATTTTCTCTTCTTCAAGAAATTTACCTCAATCCACTTCCAAAAGGAGAATCCATCACCTCAATTATACTCCCATCAGGACTTGATCTCATATCAGACTTAATCTCCTATCTTCAATCCAAATCGCATGGCTAACAAATCTGATGGTTCTCGTAAACACGAGTAATTTCCCCCCTAAACGCGCAGGCACAAACCATCATATTTCTCAACACTGCTTATCTTTATCTCGCTTCCACTAAAAACCTGAAGGAAAATCATGTGTGACGAGATAAATCCCTCGCCGGTAACAACACTTGGTCCTTATAACCATCTAACCCATTACATATACATATTCAGTTACAAATAAACATTTTGTCTAATATGCAATGCCGATAGTAACATTGGTCCGCAAAATTCTCAGGCTTGTCACAAAATGGTTTATCAAGGGGACAACTACAAGGATAAACTGTGGTATCACTCCAGTTATTGAACATACACCAATCAGAATTGTGATATCCATTGCACTACCTTGAGGATGGTGTATCTTCCAATTGGGTTTCCAAAATGCACATCTCCAAGTTCAGCAAGATGAAGATGTTTTTATGCGCCAACCACTGGGCTTAGAGGGTCATTCTCATCAACACGAGAATGACCCTCTAAGTCCAGTGGTTGTCTCGATTCACTTGTCTTTCATAGTTTTGCCAAACAATGCCTTCATTTCATACAAAAAAAAAGGACAGATCCTTAGTTATGATAGTAGCAATATATTCAATTTTTATCTTGGTAATATAGATGACATTGCACAATATTTTCCAAGACACGTTGCCTCTCTTCTCAATACTTTTAAGTCATGAGTTGGCACAGTAGAATGTATCCTTATCTAGGGATTGAAGCTGCTACTACATCTCACAGGCTCATACTCTCCCAGACACAACAAGTTCTTGACCTTCTCCAGTGCTAATGTCTCATTGTAGATCCCTGAACATGCCACTATCTACAGTAATTATTTGTCAAGAAACTCTGGAGCTCCATTCAAAGAAACTTTTAAAATTAGTCATCTAATCAGCACAACCAATACGTCACCATGAACAGCAATGATATTGCCTAGTAGTCAAACAATGGCCAACTTCATGCACCAGTCAACTGATGATTACTCAGCTGTTTTCAATTATTTTGAGGTTGGATTAATAATTTGAGAGAGACTTCTGTTTATTGAATGGTAGATAATCAAGTGGTGTACGTCATTCTCAAAGTTTTCCAGCCTTTCTACACTAGTCCAAGAATAGCATATCCCAAAACTATTGAGTATACAATATAACCTCTATGAATTAATAATGTTTGGACCAAGAAACTCATTATATAATAGAGGTTATTAGCTTATAGAGGTCATACTGTATTATGGTAAGAGTATTCAGATCAACACTAAAACCAGAATTAAATTGCTCATAAATCGAAAAACCTTACATTATTACCTTGTTAGGCAAACAATTTAAAGCAAACTGGCAATGGTTAGAGGGGCCTACCAAGCTCAAAATCTATGTTGAGGTTGATGCTAGACACAGAAATCATCAAAAGTCGTAACCCATACATATCAATAAGCTAGGATGTTTACCTGTGTGCCAACTAAAAGGAAAACATCTGCTTTCTCCAACCCACTGATGGTAGTGTTCATGATATATCCAGAACGCAGGTCAGCATTTGGATTTGGGCCATTTCCCTCGCACCAAATATTATTTGACCCCATCTTGTTCAAGAAATCTTTTAGTGCCATCATGGATTCTGCATCAGACAGCTTACCAGCAACCCCAACTATTTCCTCTGGTTTAGCTTGATGCATGACCTCTGCGACCACAGCAAGTGCATCCCGCCAGCTTACAGTCTTGAAGCGCCCATCTGCACCACGAATCATGGGGTCATTTAGCCTCTGTCTCTTCAGACCATCATAAAAGAAACGTGTCTTATCTGATATCCATTCTTCATTGATGTCCTGCATATATGTGCACAAAATGATTTAAACCTATTCTCACGTTTCAAACAAGACAACTAGCAAAACAAGTCAAAGAGTTGGCATCATTATGTTAACAATACATAACAAAGGAATAAAAGCATCTTTTGAACACTGTCTGAGAGCAACTTATGCACCGGGTGGGGCAGGTGGGGGATATATAAATAAAGGGGGAAGTTAATCATAAAACAAGAAAAAACAACACTGGATCAATTTGAAAAAGTTAACAAAATCAAACATCGACATAGGACTCGCAGAGACACAATTTACAATATTCTCAGCTAGATATTGTAGATTCTTTATTACGTCCATGTCTAAGCAGCATAAGTTACGAATACGCTGAAATCATTTTTTGATAAAAATCAAATTCAATTAGTTGAGATATGACAGTAATTTTTGAACAGGAAAAGATGTCGCCAGAATTAAATTACAAAATTTAAGCTCTAGAAATAGAAAATGAAGAGGCCTCTTAAACATATTTGCAACAATACCAAATTGAATGGCTCGAGGTTCACAGATATTTGATTCCATACGTATTATATGGTTGAAGTTATCTCTAAGACAATATCCGTCTGCCAAATCCTTTCAATAGCCTCTGTCATGACTTAAAAACAATGCATACATGAAACAAAATTGATAGAAAAACAAGGCTACATTTCAAAATACCTCATTCAATCGTGGCAGAATGCGCATGACCTCTGGACCTCTACTATCAATTCGGATGTTTGAGCCAACAGCATCAGTGACATCAATGCTCTCTGTTCCCTTCAACTCCCAGTTTCGGGCTTTAAAGGCAAAAGGTTTTGAGGTGAGGGCTCCTACAGGACAAATATCTATCACATTCCCTGAAAGTTCACTTGTCATAAGTTTCTCTACATAAGTTCCAATTTCTTCTCCACTGCCACGACCCAGCATGCCAAGATCCTGAACACCAGCTACCTCAGTTGCAAACCTTACACACCTGTTTGATGAACATATCCTTACTGAAGATGGTTCTCACAAAATCAGCATAGGTTTGGCTAATGTTTATAATTGGTTTATAATCAATGAAACCACTTTTAATCCACACATTCTGTGGGACCCCTAAGGACTACTACTTATAAAACTCTCATTTATAACTTAAACCATTTATAAACACTTCCAAACATGGTTATGATTTACATTCACTTGACATGTTATTTATAAATAAACCAGCAATAGAAAACAGCCAGAATTACATTAATTCAAACCATTTGGTTGAGAATATAAATATGGCACTTACATAATGAAACTAATTCGAGTTTGAATAGTTATAAGTTTGAACAAGTAAGTCTCAAGTGGTCTACTGTTGGATGTTAAACGCAAAATAATAGGAAGTGAAATAGAGAAATCAACACAACTATTTGACGTAGTTTGACAACGTGCCTACATCCACAATGAGAGAAGCGGAGATTTTTATTCAGTATGAATAATAAGGTTACATCATCAATATTTATATTAACCCTAATCCAAGCCTATACAAGACTTTAGGGCCCGTAAAAGAAAAATACACCTAGACCGCTTTAGCGCCCCTGGCAAATAAGCAGTGAATTAAACCCACAAGGCCGATGCCGTCACTCCGCTCCGCTCCCGCATTGGCCATTTTGATCTAGTAAGCTTGTGTTCCATTCTATATGAGCCACATATACAACATCAATATTACAACGGGTTTCAAACATTATAAACTAGGACAGAATAGGCCTCTCTGAGGCAATGTTGACAGTTGACCACTAAAGACAGATACTAACATACACAGGCACTATGTCCCTCTCATAGCCAAGACATCAATGACAAGGTTTGTCTTGAAAAGTTTCAGCCAGCTTATTCTGTTTCTTAGCTTCTAAATTCATGCTAGCAACTGTGGTACGCAGCCTAATAGAAATGAAGTGTTATACTACCAACTTCGCTTCTATCTAGCTGACTGAAAAAGTTAATTTAATTACTGCAATAGAAACCGTAGTTGATATACATCAACAAGCCCAATTAGAAAGCATAAGTGAACCAGATACGAACCTTGTACACTGAATGCATCGAGTCATAACAGTCTTGACCAATGGGCCTAGGTTCTTATCAACAACCGATCTCTTCATTTCAGTAAAACGGCCTCGATCAGAACCAAAAGCCATAGACTGGTCCTGAAGATCACACTCTCCACCCTGATCACAGATTGGGCAGTCCAATGGATGATTCATCAATAAGAACTCCATCACTCCTTCTCTTGCCTTCTTTGCAATAGGCGTATCAGTCTTAATCTTCATTCCTAAAGACAGATTGAAGAGAAAATAGAAACTATAAGAAAGATTGATTTTAAAAATCACAAAACAATAAAGAGGGTAACATGCTGACAAAGGTTAAACCCATATTAAGGTAAGAATGAAAGAAATACTAATATCAAACCAAAAACTGTTGTTCGTTCACTACACCCAAAGAAAGAGAGGGGGGGGGGGGGGGGTACAAAATGAATCAGAATTCAGACCAAATGTGCTGAATAAATCGAAGAAATTAAACCTCAAATCAAAATGCAAAATATAAGCCAATCAGAGATGAATTTACATCATAAACAGCAGAACAAAACTTAGAGATGCATTGAAATGATCTGCAGGAGTAGCCCACATGCTCCAAACAAGCAGATAGAAAAGAAAAAGAAAAAGAAAACAATACAACAATCTGCAGACAATCAATCAAAATCATGTATATTTCGTTTTATTAATATTAGGATCATACAAATAACAATGGGAAAAAGGGATTTGGTCAGAAAAAGGTTCAAAAGCAAATGGAGAACTTTTAGAAAACATAAGATACCAACAATCGGACCAGAAAATAATTCAAACAACATAACAAAAGAAAGCTATTTCATGTTATGGAACTCTAAAAGAAACCAATCAACATAACAAAAGATCCGGTTTTAAGATATTTCATAGGCACGGTCTAAAATTGTCATTTACTTGAGTATCAATCATAACACAGTGCAGTCGAGAAATGAATAACCAATGAGGTCAAGAATGCACACCTTCCTTCCTAGTGAGAGGGTGTGAACATTAGAATCGGATATATGGAAAAAAAGCACAGGTTAAAAAACCAGATCAATCAAAGAACTTGTAAGTTAAATCCAAGCTAATACATAAATTTCTCTTGGTATACGGTGTACAGCCAAAATTATATTAATTTCATCAAAATCAAATATTCCTACCATTAATATCGATCATTATTGAGAGGTTCCTCAAAGTTCAACCCTATCGATCCGCCACCATGTTTGGAAAATCAATGTACAGCAGAATACGAGGAAATTCTCATTTCCTGGTCCTCCCCGAGTGTTAAAAGTATTTCAATAAGAAAATAGATAAATCAACCAAGTGTCTTCAATTCTTAATCCTACATAATGCGTCACAGTTTCATAGTAACACCAATCAATATAGTAAAGCCAAGACCTTCCTTGCTTTAATAAAATAATAGAGCTTTAAATTCGACTGAAATCCAAATTAACAAAAACTAAAATCCAGATGAATTAATCCCAGCAATTTCATAAATTTCTGTAGTACCAAATTAATAAACATCAAAACATCAAAATTATTGTCTTACTATAAACTTCAGATTTCAATCAAAATTTAATTCCAACCACTAAAATAAACAAAAAAGGAATCTATATCCAACGTCACTAACCAAGCCAAAATCATACATTTTCAGTTGCCCAAAACTTCAAATTTCAACAGTACGACCAAAAGAACATAAAATGATTCCTCTAATGCAAACTGAAAGTCCAGATGAATAGTTCCACAAATGCCAAACATTTCCACACACACACACATGCACAAAGGAAATTAATGTACCCGGGAGAGCAGGCATGGCGCAAGAGGCGACCGGCTTGGGGGACTTCTCTACTTCAACAAGGCACATACGGCAGTTCCCAGCGATTGATAGACGACTGTGATAGCAAAATCTAGGGATGTCAACCCCAGCGATCTCACACGCCTGTAGGACTGTCATACCCTTGGGGATTTTAACTGGGTACCCATCTACATACACCTCAATGGCATCGTCCGGGTTGGGAAAATGGATCCGGGCACCTCCAACAGGGGTCCGCTTCGGGAGATCTGGTTCGGGCTGGGATTGAGCCGCTGCAGCCTCGGAGTTGTGAAGCTCCGGCGTGGAGACGATGGTACGGAGGAATTGGGAGGTTCTTGTGGCGGTGGTGAGTCTGGCGGATCGTATGAGGGCTCGAGAAGCGAGTTGACCCAGCCCCATTTTTTGTCTTTACTCAGGGCGATTTCCGATTTTCTATCCGAGTTATTATTATTGAGCAGGGAAAATTTGGGTTCGAAGAGCTGTGGAGTGAGTGTGGTTTTCCACAAACTTCACCTGGAGTCGGTTCACCCAATATATACCGACCGGCCGACTTGGTTTTTTTTTTTTTTTTTTAGGCCCGTTAGTTTTGTCTAGCAACCCAACATCTAACTGAAATTGACATAAATAGCACTGATTGGATTAAAAATATTTACCATGTGTGAAAATGGATCACAAATTCATTGTTCCATTAGACTAAAATTCATTTTATGAGAATCAAAATATAGTTGAGAAGTGAAACAGTCTTTCTAAAATCATTTTGCTACACAGTACTTTTAACTATTAAAATATGGAACTAAATTACTAAAGTTAGTAAATGAACTAAAATTATGTTTCGGACGTGTAATTCTATGTGACGCTCCACCTGATTTCCTTGAATAAAAACTCGTGTTATAATCTGCACCGTAGTTTCCAAATCCATAGCAAAGTTAAATCTTAGCAAATTGGTAACTTAGAAGGGGAACCTCAGCGACTTCCTTTGGGTTAATGGTATGATCCTCTTTGAACTAGTCAATCCATGTGAACCAATCCTCAAATCAGGAAACGGGAGCAATAGACAGCACCAGCATAAGAAAAGAAAAGAAAAAAACAAACAAAATGATCCCTTCATAATTGATTATCCATAACATCAAACAAATCATTTCATCTTCAAGCATAACTTCCCTTTCTGCGAGAGATTACAATTATAACTACTCGTATGAAAGTCAGCTTGGAAATTACACCATTCTAATACTACTGAAAACTGAGTCAATGAATAGGTAAAACAATGAGGCAGATCATAAATTGCTATACCCAATTGATTATTAATCAAATGTCTGCATATTTCTTCTCCACGAGCCATTGCATTGATTTTGTTTTCTTTACACTTTGTCAATAGTTCTGTATAATTTTATGGTACCCGGCTCATGAGCTATTACATAAGTCACCAATATGTTAAATCCAATCAATGCATGTCAATCCCGCTTTAGGGCCTTCCGAATGAAAGTTCTGGTTATCAGTATTAAAAGGGAAGTCAAAACTGTAACAACAATACCCAACAGCAGTATTAGGCCATCATAGGCAGCATTCTGGACTTTATACACCCTGAGGCTAATTGTGTCCCAATTACTCTCTGTCCAGACTGGGTCTGCAGCGCCCATATCATCTGAAGAATTGTAGAGTAGCACAGTCCAGCTTCCAGATTCGTACTTCAACCGTGTTGAATATGCTGGGACATACCTGAGATTAAATGAAGATTATAAAACATTGAACAATAAGTAATTAAAGGGTAATCAATCATTAGGCAGACCAATTTGCAGAATGCGATTAAAATATTGATAATTAAAACCTTCCAGGCCAGCTTATTTCTCAGAAGAACTGGATCATTAAAAGAAGTAGGATAGATGACATTGGCTGACTGCACAAAAATTAATCATCATTCATCCAAAGAGAGTAAATTTTCCAGACATTACCTACGCATGGAAAATAAACATCGCATTGCTCTAGGGCATTCCACTCGTACTCATAATTCAAATTGAAATAATGATACACTTTTGCAACATGTACCTTGTGAAATAAAAGCTGGCCAAGAATAAATACCTGGTCGTTGAGATAACACAGACGCCTTTCCCATCAGCTTCTTCTCGTATGCATAATGCACCAACACCTTTGCAATCCTTAAAGCAGGCAGAGCTAGTATTTCTTGAAGAGATTGATGTCTTATCCGCCAAGAAGTTCCAAACGAACCTCGAAACATCACTCACATAAGCAGGATAAGGCACAGAAGAAGGTTCTCCCAGAATGACACCTACATAATGGCTAGGGCAAGTTGCCGAGGGAGAAATATAGTGCTTCACCAGCTCACACGATAAGCCTGGTTCACAATTTAGTAGGCAACCAAGAAGTTCTTTCACCAAAGATGCATTGACATTAATAGCATTTATAGCCGAAGCATTCTGGTCACTGGCAAGGAGGTATAGTGTTCTAGCAACTAGAGACGCAGCAGCTACTATGGCTGAAGAGTTCACATTAGCTGTATCAAAACAACATATTTTAAACAAAATACAATAGATATTATATAATACTTGTGTAGATCAGGGCAAATAGAGAGAAGAAATGAATTTGGGTTCACTCACATAGGTCATCCAGGTGACTGTGGGAGACCTTGTTGGTAAAAGAAGTATCAAAATCTTCCAGAACAACACCAGAAATCTTGGATTTCTGATAAACAGATTACAATTAGGAACGCATAGCAACACAATAAATGATTCAAATTTCATCAATTTTCCATCTGCCATTTAAAGCTAAATATTAGCACCATTAAAGAGATCTTATTATAGGCCACAAAAAGTCTGTTCCTACAAACTACTACTACTAACAACATGAGACAATGACCAAGCAGCAGAATCTCTCAGGTAAAGTAGAATATAGTGAGGTTTTAGTCCTTTTCATTCCAAAACATTGTTATATATTTATACTGAGTTTACTGCAATACGATATGCTCCAAGGGGAAATTGGGAAGAAGACTTCCATTCTCGTGCTGGCTTCATAGTTTGGGTGGACCTATTTCATCTTTGGAGCTATAACTCTCCTGATTCATTACCTGACCTGCAATTTTAGCCCCTGTTTGGTCCGGATTAGTTAAAGTCAAACAATCAATATTAATCACATCTTTCATGGATCCCACAACCTTTCAACCACACATTTTAAAAACTTCTATCACACTCTACTAAAAAAATCTAATTTTAATCTACACCAAACACCCTCTTATACTTGTTTTCCTAGAGAAGGAGGAGAATAAGACAGCCCTTCCCATTTTTCTGGCAGGCTTCTTTCTATTGTTCAGATATATGTGACAAAAGAAGATGTAGCCATCATTGAATTCCGTCACTTAATTGTTGATCATGTTTTATTATCGATTCATTATTCTACAAAATTGAGAGGTGGGTGCAGTGTTACCAGAAGTTTTAATCAAACAGCATTATTGGCACATAATCAAAGTATAGAATATAACTTTGATACTGAACAATGTACCATGTGCTGACCTTCCTCAGAAATGTCAGCAATGATGATGGAGGCACTCCAGGATTTGATGTGCTTGCCATGGAGATCTTAATGCTTTCAGTTTTCAGGGAATCTTGAGCACGTAGTAAGGCATGCCATGTTTCATTCGCAGCCGATGTAGCCTGCAGGGTTAATGATTTAAACTTGAGGTACCAAGTAATTGGTCAAATGTACTCAAGGCTAATATATTACAGCATAGTATTGGTAGGTTAAGCTCCTAAAACAAGAAACGTTACCCCGGCAGTATGCGAATAAAATGTCTTGATGCCATTAGATAAGCCCTTTCCAACAGAGCCAATTTCCATCACCTGCAGAAATCATAGCACCATAAGTATTTCCCATTACATTCCAGGTAACGTACCAATACTTTAGAAACAAAATCCTTAAATTCATGTATCAAATCCCACAAAAGGGTAAAAATGTTAAACCTTATATTAGAGCCTCAAAAATTATTAGTAGTGATAAAGAAAACAGGAAGAGTGTAAAAGAGACTAGATACCAATCCACTCTCTTTTGGGTTTTATGTAAGGTCTAGCTGATGCACTTAATGGAGGAGGAAACCATCAATCTGACCATTATTCAGTACTAACACAAACATAACTTTATCTACTATTAACCAGAGGAAGAGTTATGCTTCAGAAAATTCCACTGGCATATAGATTTGGTATAGCAACTCTCAAGTCTCATTTTTCCACTAGTTGCAGTGGTCCAGCAGAATACAAATAATAAGCTACACTTCAGATGAGATTCCAGGACCATCTCTCAAAGTTTCTTGGCCAGTAGAATGGACAAGGTAACAAGGGCTGATGGAAAGGCTGGTTTTAGCTCCTATTAAAAGCAACCTATCACAACCATTTTGAATTTATATAAGGTCAGAGATAAAAATTCTTATTTAGATTCCTCGTACCCTTTTTATGAATGGTAGAAATTCATTAAAAATATAAGTTCTTCAAGAATTGTCAGCCACATATTCTACTCTAAGAAAAGACCAACTAAGAGGGTTCGACTGCAGGATATAATTCTTTATTTTTGGAATATGAACATGATTGAGAATTAGAAAGAATTTTTTTTTTTTTTTTTTTTTTTTTCTGGAAGTTTATTAAGTTCTTCTTTTCTGCTTCTGTCCACACAGAGAATGTCAGAATATTAAGCAATGAAATTTTTGTTGCCATGGTCATGGCATGTCATTTTGGTGACTATAAGTCTCCAAAGTCATCAAAGTTTTCATAGTCCATCATACAGAAAAGGATTACCAATTAAGTACAGTTCACTTTTAAAAACTGTATAAATTTCCAATTACACTCAAAGGGCCATGAAGAGGAGAAATACAGTTTCAATCATCGCCAAGTCAAGGTCTCTAACAGAGTCCGAGTTTTGATCAGTTTCTAAAAGAAATCTGTGGCTGCCCAGATAGCCCCAGGATTCTCCAGTGAGAACCACAACACAAGCTGCAGTACGGAAATAGTACAGAAACATTAGAGAGTTATAAAACTCTATAGCATATCAAGTATTCACGAAATTTTACATAAACATTAAACAGAATGGCAGTTTAGAAGAATTTTTGTTTCCTTCCAAATTAGGATTTTGTTTTCATTTCAGGATCTTAGTTTTCTTACATTTTAGTAAATTTGTTTAGTTTCCTTATATCAATAAGATTAAGATATTATTTTGCCTAGCAAAGGCTTTGTACACTTTTTAATTATCAATTCATTATAACAAAATTTATACTTTACAAACTTTCGAGTTTTGTCAAATTTTCTTCTTGTTTAAAGAAACAATTCCTCATCATAACAGCAACTACTGGCTACAACAGAGGCTATGCCTAGTTGAAACCATTGAACATAAACATTCACTTCACAATTTCAACAATTGAGAGACCAACCTGTTTATTAAGTTCATCCAAGCCATCAAAATTTGAAAGAGCATCCACTGCAGCTAGCAATGTAATCAACCCCTAAAAAATTGTTTTAATATTGAGAATGATTTCAAATCTTGAAAACAAAAGGCGAGACAAAGAAATAATATGGTTTCCAATGATGAGATGGTTTTCCCCCCAACCCCGAAAAAAAAAAAAAAAATGATATGCAGTGACATGGATAACTCACGGATATGGGGGAGTCTGCACCAAGGCTTTTATCACGGGAAAAAGAAGCTGAATCCATTGATGTCATAGTTAATAGGACTGGCTTCGACTTTTGTGACGATGAAATATTAATAGGTGGAAGAGCAGACCAGACACTGCCTTCATACAGTAGGTAATAAAACGTCAATTAACTTAGCAACATAATGAATACCAGTTGCAAAACCAATGCACTACATGAGAATATACTGACAGTTGAGTAATATTTGATAAATTACACAAAAGTGCAATGGAGTAATAAAATCAAGAAACAAATATAAAAAATAAAAAGCATACCATTTACTATGAAAATCCAAAGGCATTGAAGACCTCACCAAGAATTCAATGCCAACCAAGTACAAAACATGTAACTTAGAAAGAATGTTCACTAGAACTATTTGCTAGAGGAGGACTAGGTTTGCTTTTCTAAATTTCTGCTCTAATACCTAGTGAGCCAAACACTTTTACAAACACTTTTATTGTAATAAAGTAAAATGCTCAGAAAAAAGAAGCAAAGTTAAAATGTATACTCTATTAAGGATGGAATTGACACTTAATGTATCATATATTCATATATTACATGTTTCATGGTATTTTTTAATGTGCATAAAAAATCTTATATTTGGTTTGGGTTTTGCAAAAGTTGGAAAAATTGCAAAATAGATTTTTATAAATAATTTAGATATACCAAAATGTCCATGTTTAGGACAAAAGATTGCAAAACCTGGGATTCTTATTGCTCCTGCTTTTTAAGCCTATAATGATGTATGACACCAACCTTAAAATTCTAAAAATCCTTTGAACTAGAACATGCAAAACCAGTTCTTTACAAAGCAGTTGAACTAGATTCATGAAACTAACCTGTATCCACCCAAAGGTAGACAAGTTTCTTCTTTCAAACAAGAGAGTGAATCACGAGTTCCAGATTTTGTTGTCTGATAATGTTAAAAACATCAGGTGCATTTATTCATCAACAAATAGAAAATTTGTACAATCAGGTTTTAGTATACTGTTGCTAGAGCCTACATGTTGATTTCATCAATGTTCTCTTGCCAAAACTTTTACCTGCATCACCACATTAAATTCAGCAACATTTTCAGTATTGGATTTCTTGGTCTTCTCATTCTTCATGACAACCTTCATGCACGAGAGAGGTCTTGTCATTAGAAGATCAGATATAAGAAGACAATGCAAAACCAATGGTCGTAGTGGGATCCAACTCAAACGGCAAAAGAACTTTCTATTAATTAAGAAAACAAAACTAAAGCAAAGCATAACTAGATAAATAGACTTCTGATAATCTATAGTGGATAAGCCATCTCCATCCCCACTGCACAGAGTGCTAAATGCACAACTTTCACAGTTAAAAGGTACCCAAAATATTAGTTACAAACAACAGTAGCTAAGTTCCCATTAAGCTCTGAGATGCTCTTTTTTCAATCCATTAGATTGAAAAGGTTAATCAAATGAGATATTGTAAAGAGTTGATTTTATTGAATGGAGACAACATATTTCTTTGAGTGGGTTCTGTTTGCTTCTCAAATAAAAACTTATTCGGACAACTAATTAACCAAAAAAAAAAAAAAAAAATTATGGTTGGGATTTGGGAAAGAATGTCTCCAGAACACAAACTACCTCTTGCAAAATCGAGGTGCTAGTCTTGGAAAGCAAAAACACGGGGAAATTATAAGCCTTCCACATTATTCCAGATCCCTGCAGGTGGAAACAATGAGACTTAATGTGCAGAAAATTAAACATGAAGTCTCTGCAAGTTGGAAAAAACTTAATTGTGCAGATCATCCAGTAATGAGTGTACATCTGAATTTCAAACAAATTTTTCCTTCCGCTTCAGCATACATCAAAATTGGCAAGCAAGAGAAACTTTGAGCATATAATCACTTAAAATACAGTGGGGTTCCACTCAAAATTGTTGTTTTGGTATGGAGCAAATTCTGCTTGTGGAAACTTTCCATCTGGAGAAAACCCTGAGAGGGTAAAATATGATCAACTATTTTTGCTAACGAACTTTTGTTCCCTCCCTCTACAACAGACAAAAATAATTAACTGCATTTACCCTTCAGCCCATCAGAGAACTCCATTCGTGATTCAACCAATACACCAGCCACCTTCCCTGCAAAATCTGAATCTTTTGATAATCTGCAAGCAGATAACAAGTACAACAATGATAATTAGAGACTGATTAATGAAATCAGATTTAGCAAAGCACCCCAGTCACTTCAATAAGATATACAGGAATACATATCAAGAAAGCACAAAGTAAATAAATACATCACAGAGAGCATAAGCTTGACCTATTGACCACAATGGGTGTGCATGGATAATCATGTGCCAAAAACCAAAACCTACATGCTAGATTGATAAATAAAAAGTGAAATAGAAATGAAAAACAAAGTTTTCTTGTCAACAATGGGTCACCACATGCACAACTCATCATATCATGTGTCATTTGGAAGGGAAAGGGGATTTATGAACATAAGTTCTATCTAGAATAACTTTAAACCTCTTTTAAGTAATATTGGTCTAATATCCCTATTATTTGAAGTAGATAACCAAAAACTTCCCAATAAATGGTCGAGATACGAGAATCCTGAAGCATATGAACGTGGTAGGAACGTTAATATGGACAAAAGGCATGGCTAGCCATTTGGAAAGACTATTTTCTCTTGAAGATCATCAGTTACTCATCTCTTCGAACCACTCTTTATATGTAACATATGATTTAGTTAAGAGATGGAAAATATCTATTTGATGGTGATCCTCTTGATGGAACTGCAATCAATACGCATGAGCCAAGTACCATCTTTCTCGGGAGTTCGTAATGTTGGAACAACACAAGGGTTTGAAGTTCACTGATGATACCCTTGGATAACAACTCATCAACCTACCATTTTAGCTTTCCATGCTCATTAGGATTCATATAACAGGAGCAGAGATTATGTATTTGAGAATTGAATTTGAACGTCTACCGCGTGTTGTTGGAGATAAGTCATTGGGTAATTTCAGAGGAGCAACATGAGAAAAGTCTTCAAGCAATTTAGTAATTATGTTAGCAATTGCCAACAATAACAAACATTAATCTTTTATTGCATAAAAATGATGTCAAATTCCTTACTTTCTAGTTTATATAGAATTTCTTCTTAATGGCTGGTGAAGGGAATTCTTATTGATTCTTGAATCTTCTTCTGACTTTCAACCCTTGTATGTGTCATTCCAACTGCAGTTATTTGTTTGAGCGTGTACCTTTTATTATTTTGGTTTTTTCTAATCCTTTTTGCCTGTGAACATGAACATGTATATATTTTCCCTGCTACAGAGATGCAGGTCTCTGTTGGTAGTAGAGAATGTCCCACTAATGTAAGCACAAAGGTTTTGACTTGAGTCCTCATTTCTTGCATTAGTCACGGATGAGTTTAGAACACATAGCCAAAATTTGGATCATTGGTGTTATGTTATTCACTAAATGGCATTTTTCAGTTGTTGAGATTAGAAAGGAATAAAGTATAAGCTAACTTGAACTTAAAGATTCTGAGATAAATACAACACGAAATGTCTTTTAGTCACAGCATGAATAAGGAAGATATTGAAGTCATTAAAGAGGATCTTGGGGTCTTGAAGTGAGAACATAACAAGACGGATTAGACAAAATTTGATAGAATAGAGAAATTCAATAGAGATTCTAACTTCTAAGTGAACATAAAATAGCTACAAAGTTCAATACCACGATTATTAGACCAACTTTGTTTCATGACGCTGAGTGCTCCTTTGTTAAAGGACAAAATATCTATAAGATGAATGCAGGGGAAACAAGGATGATAAGATGGATACACGATTATTAGAATTCGTAAAATAAGAGAAGAGAATATACACCGACGACTGAAAGTCATGCTAATTGATACATCTTGCACAGACTTAAAGAAACTCCTATTCACAAGAATGATGTGATTCACATACAACATGTCAGAAAAGGGATAGATGAACCAAAATCAATTTCACTTGATCATGTGGTTGTAAAAAAAAATTAGATAATTTCATAAATGAATCGATGAATTGAATGGAGTGGAAACAAAGGATTCTAATTGGTAATAGGCTTACATTGTTATAGTAGTTGATATAAACAAACTTCATCTTTTTACCTAATACAAAATTCGTTGTGTTCTAAATTCCCCTTCATTTCTTACATTCTTTTTCTCCTCTCTTAGGAGTTAGCATGGTACTTTCTTTTATCCAAAGGCACTTTATTAATGGCTCATATTTGATCCAATGGAGAGAATACTCTAATTTATCGCTAAGTGATCCGGCATAAATTAAGAATAAGGAAACACCATCATAAGAAAGAAGTTGTAGCTATCACAAGTTACAGTTAAAGTCAACATCCTCATTGAAAAAATTTGCACGCATCTTACTATTACAAGTAAAACTATCTCCAGATAAATCTGTCTGATGCATATCAAAATACCACATTCACTTCCTAAGTTTCATCTCCAATGAAGTGACAGTTAATGAGATGAAACAGAAGCAAAATTATACCTTCTTAATGACCAGCTCATTGAAATATGCATACTTATTTAGGCTACAAGCCTTGTCCTGACAACTGAGCGTCATATAATGTTTACTACTAAAGAGAGTGTTTAACTATCTAAAGTTATATCTAGACAGAGAGCCCTGCCATCCAGGAATAGGGCCCTTGAAGATTGATCATTTATCAATCAAACTCCAAAAAAAATGCATTCAGCTAGCACATAATTATAGACACCTAAATTGCAATTATTCAGCTTGTACATGTCCTAATTTTCATTTAATGAATTTCATCGAGTTAATTTCTACCAAAGTATCCTGCGGAATAGGTTCACACATAATGAAACATATCAGAATATCGATAAGCAAATTGATTTATTCACTTTATTGCTTCTTTCTTTTTACACACTTCCAAGTACTTAACTTAGATCAGCTTTGAATATTACGAGGCCATCACGAAAGAAAAATGCCAAGAAAGGGAGAGAACTAGAATTTTGTGTCCATATAAGAAGAATATTACATGCCTTGAAAGTAATATCTCAAATTCATCTATAGAAACCAGTATTGCAGCTGATTCGAGCAGCTCATCTGCACTCTTGTATCTAACAATTGGAGCGACAACCTTCTCACGACTAGGATCTGAAATGAAAATTGGTAATCAGAGAGGGAGGCTTATAATGCATTTAGATATGCAACAAATTCAATCATCAATATAATAAAAATACTAACTTGAACAACCAATTTCCCCTGAAAGGTTGAGCAGCCGTACACATGGATATCCGTCAATATGCATGTACATTGAATTCTCCAGATCAGGAACTGACTCAAATGAGTTTGCCTGTCCTGAATCTGTCCAAAACCAATAAAACTCAAAATCTAAAACAGATAAGATGTTCTGCAGAAACATGCCAGAGGTAAAGATAACATAAGGGAATAAGGGACAAAAACATGTAACAGAGAAAAGTACAAATTTCAAGTCACTTAAGCGTGTACTGCAGCTTCGAATATTTTCCCAAGAGAAGCATAAACTTACCTTATATAAGAGACCTACTTAGTAGTCCACTGCTTCCGCAGCCTGACTGGATACTTGGCAGACCAAATAATATATCCAAATCTTCTTCAAAATAATAAATAAGATGAAGATCTCATACCTTACAAACATGAATGATCTCAATCTATATATTTAGATTCATATTAGTTATTACAATCATGTTCGACGAATAGACTCTTGTAAACACACAAAAGGTTTGACATGATATTTAGTAACCTAGAACCAGAAACATTATCAACTGATGTGGTGATTCAAGTACTAACCTCTACAGGATATTAAATATCTCTACTGAGTATTAAGAAAAAGCTTTCTGGTCAGTCAATTTTAGTTTAGTCTCACAAATACTTCGCATACCAGTATTCACGAATAATCCACCCCTTTGATGCTACTTTTGAAATCAAATGCACATCAAACACATCCAACATGGTACAGTTATCAGTTTTCAGTTTTTATAAAACCACACATTGTAACTGCACTAAATACGCTTCCATGAACAGGCATGCCTCTCACAAAAATTACAAGAATTGATAATGCTGCAGATTATTACACTTTCTCCAAATAAGATCTTATTTAATTCTTACACAATAAAATCAAACTTATCTAATTCTTCGTTTCATTGTTGTTACCCAATAAAGCAAAGGCTGATCACAATTTAAAACCTAAAACCAACACTAAATAGAACTAAACAAGGAAGCGAAGTTGTAACCCCTAACTACGACTTAAACTTACAATTAGCTGTCCATTTTAAAAAAAAGACACATCCTTTTATATACTATAAGCAGAAAACTTAATACTCTTCCCTATTAGTAAGGCAACAATCTAACAATCAAATATATTTATTCAAAGACCTCATTCTTTTATTAAGTGAACTTGATAAACTTTTGTTCGCTTAAGTGCATCTTCCTTACTGACAGTAACATTTAAAATATATTGTTCCATTGATGTGAAATCAATAATTTTTAACATCCCCATAGCACAAAATTCTTTTCTAGTCAGTTGGTGCTCATGTATGCATGTATGCAAGTATTGTCAATAACAAAATCCCTAGACCATGGACACAGATAGGAATTTTCAGTGAAAATGCCCTAGGCCATGTTTTACTTGCAACCGCAGACTTTCGAGTTTCGAAGACTATTAGGCCCTGTCATTTTCTAGAAATTATTTTCCATTTTCCAACTTTACCTTGAATTGGTTTTCTCACCGCGGGAAATGATTTTCTACGGTTTTTTTTTAATTTTTTTCAATTGAAACAAATTCCATCCAAGTAACAAATTTTATTCCTTTAAATAATTTTCATGGAAAACAAAATTAAACGAACATTAAAAAAAATCAAAATTTCAACATTTTTTCAAGTGAAAAATTATACCAATCAAACACAATTAATTGACAATTTTCAGTCAAATAAGTTCCAGACAATTCAATTTTTTAAAATTCATTTTCTTTCCACCCAAATTTCATTCTTATAATCGAACGGACCCTTAATAAATGACAATGCAAACCATTTTTATTGGGCTAAATTTAAATTAAGCACGTGCCACCATTTTTGGGAAATTATAAATTTTGAAATAGTAATTGATGGAAGAATGCGTTGTTGAAAAGTAATGAAATTTTTAGATTTGTATGTTATATTATTTTATTTGGAGAATGTGTTGTTATAATTAAAAAAGAGAAAATTTTTAAAAAAGATTAATGGGTGTCAACTGTCAAACACCATTTTTTCCTCACTTTTCATTCTATTAATTTGATCGTTGAATTTGTGTCATAGTTTTTTTTATTCGTACAAATTGTCCATATCTACCCATAATAAAAGAGCAACTTCCCTTTTATAATGTTCATAAGCAGCGAGTTGAGTCGAATGACTTTTTGGCTCGGCTCGGCCTAGCCGTCCAAGCTGGGGGGGTTTTTTTTCAGTTTTTGCGAGCTAAGCCGAATGACTTTTTGGCTCAGCTCAGCTCAGCTCAACTAAGCCGATTTGATTTATTATTATTATTTTTTTTACATTTGATTCAGTATTTTAAGTTACAAATATACGTTTTAAGTGATTTAAAGTTTGTTGAAAATATTGAAGTGCGACCATCACAAATATATGGTCGATAAATTTTAAATATAAAAAATAATCTTACATTAATTGTGAAATATAAAGTCGTGATTGTTTATTGAGAAAATTACCTAAAACCAAGTATTTAAGTTTCCATATTCAAAAATCAAGTATATATTTAATCAAAAATCAGGTAATAAATAAAATTAATGTAATTAATAAATATTTAATTAAATCTAACAAATTTCAAGTTCAACCCTATCATTTCTCCGACCCCTTTCTCTCTCTAAATCATCACACTCTCTCTTTGTATCTCCATTCTCCTTCCAACCTCTTTCTCTCTCTAACTCATCACTCATTCATCCACCACTCTTCATTCTCTCTCTTTACGTACCCACCTACCTCACCTCTCACCCATCTCCAGCAGCACCGACCGCGATTATGCTTCTCGTCGGGCCGGTGTTGCTACAGTGGTCGCCGTTACTTGTTGCACTAACGGTCGTGACGAGCTTCTTGCAGCAGGAGCGATGGTGAGAAGTTTCGTCTCCACCGACATAGCTGCCTTTTCCCTTTTTCTTTATTTTTGCTCAATATTTTTTTAATTTGCTGGATCTAATTTTATTTTATTTTTTTGTGTGTTTTCAATTGGATGATGTGAAACGTGAAATTACCAGCATCGTAGGGCTGCGTGAAATCAATGTTCAATTGGATAAAATTGTTGAGAAAATAATATATGCAGAACATGATGCTAGTTACAGTTTTCGCGCTGTTCCTTACAATCGCTACGATGGTGAGAAGCTTCACCGCCATCGGCGTTGCTGTTTTGAAATTTTTTTCAAAAAACATTGACATCCAGTCGTGTGCGCAAGTGGGTTGACGTTGCTCCTGGTAGTGGTGTATATATTGGTAGGTTATGGTGAGAATTCTGTGCGTTCCTTTGTGGCTTGATTTGGTCGATCAAAAAATCTATGTTGGGAATGTCATCAAAAATGGAGTTTTTGTCCTCTCCTTGTTATTGATTAGTAACACAGAAAATTACTTTCAGCAGGCTTATTTTTATTTAATTAATTGCTTATGCACTGAAAATTGTTTTTGTTTTAATTATTCTGAAATAATTGGAATCCACATATTATACATGATAAAGTGGGTATTTGAATTAATCTCACTTATCTATATGTCCATATTTTCATTTCTCCATTTGAGAGAATCCATAATTTTTGATTTGTAGGAGTTTTGACATTACCAGTACAAGTGATGCACAAATTTTCAAATATCACGAGGGATCTAACATTCTTTCTAAGAATATCCAATATTGAAAATAATTATGATGTTGTACTGTTAACTTGTATGCATATATATGGGTATCTTTTTGTGGAAATGAATTGTCTATTAACGAGTATATGGTATGTTAAAAAAGCATATAGTTCCATTTGCTATTTCAGAAAGCAGCAGAATTTATAGAAAACTGCTTTTGGTACTTAGTACAGGACTTGAAGACTAAGAGGTACAAAGAAATAATCAGATCTAGAATTATAAGGGGACGCATGTAATTATTGATTATTGATGTGAGAAACGATATTTTATTTTTTTCGGTTTTATCTTTAAATTATTAATTGAGAATGGTGAAGATGTTAATTGCTTTGGCAGGTTGAGTCTAGACCATTTGTGACCAAATATCTGTTTATTGTGACTGGTTGTGACCAATTTTGTGTTAACTGTGACCAATTGTGACTTTATCATATTCAAGTCACATTCGGTCACAATTAACACAAAATTGGTCACGGACAATCACACTGAACACAAATTTGGTTACAGTTAGTCACATTAAATACACATTTGGTCACAATTGGTCATGGATGACACGTTTCAGTGGCTTGATTATATAAGCGTATATTTGAGCCTCGTTTTTCCAATTTTTAATGAGCTAGAATTTTCAAAACAGTAAATTAATTGTTAAACAATTACAAGTACACAGAGCTTTGTCAAAAAATTTAAATTTTGCAGAAAACGGTGAAATTGAAAAGGTCAAAACACCCTCATTTTTAAAACCAATTTCCAAAAATAACCCTGCTATTTTTGAGCTGGTTAAATAACTTATCACCTTTTATTTGAAGGGTAAACTGGGAAATAAGATTTTTTTATTTTGACACAACTCCCAACATTAAATCAATGATTGGTGTGTGTCTCATAATTATCGATAATTCTGAAAATGTGGTCTCCAAAATGCAGAAAATGAAATTGGCAAAAAACTGGGGTGACTTGAATAGAGTGTAAAGTGACTTGAAATTTTTTCGATAATTTTTTTAGGAGGTGGAGGCAGTGGTGGGGTGGTGGTAGGTGAATCAATGGGTTGGAGTGTGATTTCCAATTTTTATTTTTTTTGGAAAATTTTAAAGTCGTTGGAATAGCCGCCGGAAAAGTCTTCGAAAAAGTTGTCGAAGCGGTGGCCGAAAAAGTCATTGGAGCGATCGTCGGATCTGATGGCCAGAGGGAAGGTGGTGTAGTGGGATGATAGGATATGGTAGGTGATGTGGCATTGGTAGAAATAATTAATGTATATTATATTATATTTTAATATTTAATAAATTTATTTACCACCTGATTTTTGAAATATTTTAATGAGTATGTTATTTATGAAATGTGAACTTTAAAAATAGGAGTCATGTATTGTTCCCTTGTTTATTTTTCTTTTTAATCTCAACCCAATTCCAATGTCCTTTTTTTTAACTTTATTTTTCCTACAATGTTTGATTCGATATTTCACGATATGAATATCCATTTGGATCGATTTAAATTTTTTTAAAAAAAAAAAAACTTAAAATGTGATAATAATAAATATATTGTCGATTAAGTTTAAATATAAAAAATTATCTTAAATTATTAAACGTAAAATCTTAATCGTTAATTTTCTTTTTCTACCCACCATCAACCCCCATACTCACACTAATTTCTTTCAATTTCATTTTTCTTTAGTTTTTATCTTAGATTAAGCCAATTTTTTCAACGTTTCATTTAGTATTTTAAGTTACAAATATGCGTTTTAAGCAGTGTTCTAAATAGCGCGCTAAGGTGCGGGCCTAGGTGCGCCTTGGCGCGATGCGTGGCTTGGAGCCTTATTTGGCAGTCAACACGCCTTATTTAGCGTTGACCGTCAGCTAATGCGCGCCTAGGCGCAATTATGCGCGTGTATGCGTGCTTTTTTAATTTTTTTTTAGTTTAAATTTTTTTTTCAATTCTTTGAAGTTAAAATTTATTAAATACTAATTTCTTCAATTTGCCCTAATTTAAAACAATCACTGAAATAAAGAAAAAATGTATATCCTCTAATAGAGAGTTAGATAATATTTAAGTTATTATGCTATTTATTTACTATTTTGTATTTAAATTTAAAACTTATCTTTTTTGTTGTAAACTTTGAAAAAATGTATAAAATTTCTAGAAATCCGTTTTAAATGTTTAGTAAGTATTATTTTTAATTATTAAATGATTTTTTGATTAATTAAAAATTAATATAAGAAAACACCATTTTACGTTTTTTTACGCATAAGCCTCGCCTAGTCCTTAGCTTGGCTTCCACGCATTGCCACACATTACGCCTTTTAGAACACTGATTTTAAGTGATTTAAAATTTGTTAGAAATATTGAAATGCGATCATAATAAATATATGGTCGATAAATTTTAAATATCAAAAATAATTTTGCATTAATTGTGAAACGTAAAGTTGTGATTATTTATTTTTCTTTTCAATCTCAACCTCATTCCAATATCTTTTTTTAGAACTTTATTTTTCCTACAATACTTGATTCGATATTTCACGATATGAATATCCATTTGGATCAATTTAATTTTTTTAAAACTTAAAATGTGATAATAATAAATATATTGTCGATTAAGTTTAAATATAAAAATTATCTTAAATTATTAAACATAAAATCATAATCGTCAATTTTCCAATTCTACCCACCCTCGAAAAACTTAAAATGTGATAAGCAAGACCTCTAAAGATTTGTACTTCAAGAAAATTGAGGAAGAAAGAAGAAACAACAATATCTAGGTAGTTTGTTAGTTTGTGGCTATTTTTAAATTTGAATTGATTTATATTGGTTGTTTATGATGAATAATTTCCCCTTTTATTTCTAACTTCCTTTTTTTTATTTGTTTATTTTTTGTTGTAACTTTAAGGTTTTCTATTCAAGTTTTGCTAAATAAAATTTAATTAGTGATGTCTCCAAAAATAATAAAAAATCAATCAATGCTATTACGTAGCCAATTATACTACGATATGTGCCTTGCACGTGCCTCTGACTAGTTATTTTAAAATTTTTATTTGAGCCCTTAGATTAATCAAGTCTTGTGTGTAACATCATTCTCATCTATTTTTTTTTCCGTTAAATCCTTGTAAACAAAAAGAAAAAGGGAAATAAATAAATGGAAAAGTTTGTTAAAAGACCCAGTCAAACAATGTAGTCGAATAAATGACATTTTCTCAATTTTTGTTGGTAAATTGGCCTCAATTACAAACTACAATAAATAAACATTATCAAATATCTAAAATATCTCTATCATGGAAAAGACTCAAACACCGTTTCAATCCAATAAAATTCCTTAATTCATCTTCAATTGTATCAACGTGTTCTCCGCCTCTCCATGTGCTTGCTACCCTAAAGTTTTGTTCTTCATTATATTTGGTTTCCACATTATTTACATTGAAATCTCTATCATATTTGAAGAAAAAAGAAAGGTATTTCTAGAAATCTCATGTACATTGGTCATTTTATCATTGAATATAGTATGAAATTATATTTTAGTTGATTTTTTTTTTTCATATTTTGTGTATTTCTGTACTATCCGCAACTATTGGACGATCTATATTATAGATCTATAGAACAGAAAGACACTCTAGTCGTTTTACGTAACGTAGAACGATATTACAGTCGTTATCTTCCATGTAAAATGATAATACAAACATTATCTGTCATAACATGTTCGTTCTTGATAATACAATGTGGTTACTTTGATAATTTAAGGGCTTGTTCGGTATATATTTTAATCCTATTAAAATTGAAAATATAACCGTTATTGGGTCCCCACCCGTCTAATAAAAGTCAATAATAACGGTTAGTTTTTCAATTTTAATCTAATTTTAATCTCTACCAAACACATTCTAAATATGATAGCTATTTTCATATTACTTTGATATATACTTGAGTAAACAATTTAACTTTTTTATTTTATTTATAACTATGGATTCTGTAGAAATGATATGGAAAATTGCCGATAATGCTCAATCAAGAAATATGTTACGACCGTTGACACGAAAAGGAAGTGGACGTTCGTCAAAAAAAGAGGAAACTATCCGTCAGAGAGGTGCGCAAGTCTCGTAAGTGTAGTAGGTGTTAGGAAACTAGGCATAACCTTATCACTTGTACAGATCATGTACCACTCAGCGAGAGACATGAACGATAAAGACAAGACGCACATGCGGCTTTTGTAGTGTTACAATGTACTACTTTTGTAATATTGAAAATGATGGTGGTGTTATGTTATGATGTACTACTTTTGTTATTTTGAAAAGCAAACAATTTATAATGTTTGGAACGATTGATTTTGTCATTGTCTTAGACTCGATGAAGCCATAACGACAGTTATACTATTTTTTTTGTTACAATAAAACATCACTGATGCTATAACGACACTTGTGCCGTTTTCAAAACAGTAACGGCACTTGTGTTGTTCTATTTTTTCATGTTAATTAAGTAATGAGTATATCTGTTGAATGTTGTAAACGACATATCTATCTTACAACTTAAATGAGTTTAGCATATCGATTATCGTGGTTCGGACAGGTCGTGGGCACTTATAATCGTGTTTACAGACATAACGACACAAGTGTCGTTAAACAACACTTGTGTCGTTCTGTTGATTTCTTCAATATTTTGCTACTTTTCCAGCGAAACGATCTCAAGCATTGAACCCACAACTTAAGAAAGTCGAAAATGTTGATTATGTGACAACTAACGGTATAATTGATATGGAATATATGGCATCAAACGGAGAAATCACAAGTCTTGATCTAAATTTGTTTGAAAGTATAAGTAATGAGCATATCTCTCGAATGTTGTAAACGGCATATCCATCCTACAACTTAAATGAGTTCAACTTATCAATTATCATGGATTGGACGAGTTGTGGGCACTTATACTCGTGTTTATAGACATAATGACACAAGTGTTATTAAATGCACTTGTGCCGTTCTGTTACTTTTTCCAATATTTTGTTACTTTTCCAACGGAACGACCTCAAGCATTGGACCCCCTAACTTTTGAAGCTCGAAAATGTTGATTATGTGACAATTAACGATAGAATTGATATATAATACATGGTATCAAACGGTGAAATCAGAAATCTTGATCTAAATTCGTTTGAAAGTATAATTAATGAGTATATATCCTAAATGTTGTAAACGGCATGTCCATTCCTGCAATTTAAATGAGTTCAACTTATCGATTATTGTGGCTCGGACGGGTCGTAGACACTTATACTTGTGTTTACAGATTTAACGACACAAGTGTCGTTAAATAACACTTGTGTCGTTCAGTTGATTTCTCCAATATTTTGCAACATCAAGCATTGTTCTCTTGTGAGATTTCATGGGTCCAATTGAGTGTGGTGCTACCGTGTTGCTTTGGGTTGGTTAATTTGAGCTTCGATCATCCACTACGCATCTTGGAACGTGGGTTTGATAAGGAAGTGTTGTTCTTGAGATTTCAATATTGTAAATTAAATTTCTAGCTTTAGTATCGATATCTAACTTGGTGTTTAATTATCTTTACTTGTTAGGAACTCTATTTTACAACATTATGGTTAATGAACACGAAGAAGGCCTGAAATATGTAAATCCCGAAAACTAAGCTTTGATATCTATTTATACCTATGAACTTAATGCAAAAATCCAGTCAGTGGTATCAATTCCATTGCATTCCTATTTGATGTTTCCATCTCCGGCCAGAGCAGAGACTCTTGATGAGGTCGAAATGGAGGATGGGAACGAGATGGATGAAACGCCGTACCGAACTAGAGGTGCTGTTTAATTGTATTGGGTAAATGCTAAGGTGTATGGATTTGTAGCATAGAAGTTTCCAATAGTTGGGTATGAATGCAAAGCCATTGGAATATAAATTTGTAACTTTTACGAAAATCACACGAACAAAGCTTTAGAATTTCTGTAAACAAAAAAAGATTACATAGCATCAATATTTGGAAATGGTGATCCCTTAGTATTAAAATAGTATTTTTGTCATCGGTTCACATAATTCTTGTAACCAAAATGCTAGATGTACACTCCAATAAAGGATATTATCATTTGATCTTCGATGTTCATTATTTATTCAAGAATCACTCAAATCAAATCAAAATTAGACCAAATTGCCAATTCGAGTAGCTTTTAGATAATATTTAAATGGTTTCGATACTTAGGCACAATTCTCAGTTCTATCTTATATAATCAAATTTTAAATCCTGTTCCACAATTGGACATGGAACCGTTTTGATCTATCAAATTGAATTGGACCGTACTCACCCCACATGGAACTAATTCATTCTATGCAATAACTACACATCGACATTCATTCCTATTGAAATGCATGATCAAGAAAAAAAAAATTACAAAAAGCAAAAATAAATAATCAAAATGGGGGTGTAGGGTAGCGAGGAAACCAATGACCAACGGACATGTGTCAACATGCCGGTAGCACTACCTGCAAACTACCCCAGGGGTAATTACCAACAACTCTGGGACTGCACACGCTAAGGCATTGGCATTTAGTTTTGATGGGAAAAACACCAGACAAACAACCCCTTAAATTATGATTAACTCTAATTTATAGAACGGTTTAGGGTTATGTAATGCATGTACAATCCCAGCCCCAAACCCCCCAAGTTAAGCCGACGAAAGTTGGGATCATGTATATAGGAGTAAATTTTGATATAAAAAACCGATGTGGGATGGGATTTTATACCTCTAAAAGGTTCATTTTTTCCTTTTTTTAATTTCATTTTCCCAGCATTAGAACCAAGTGTTTGCCACCTGCTTCTAAATCTGGAAGTGTCAAAGAAGGGGCAAGCCTCTATCCAAACATTTCTCTTTCTGAGAATTATGCACATTAGCTGATTGTCTCGGAATTTTTAAACGTTCATAGACTGGAGCAAGACAAAGTAACGTGGGGTTCAAAAAAGCATAGTTGCAAGAGTCCAGAAGTTCACAAGCCGAAATCCAATTCAGCACATATATTACCCTGGAGAAAAATTCTGGTTCCTTCTCCTTTATATCTTCAAGAGACCTCAACTCGTGTTCACTGTTCATCATCCTGCAAAGAAAAAAAAATATATCAAATTTTTCTCACTTTATAATACATAAAAGTAGGAGTTAAAACTTCAGAGTGAACTGCTGAGTTTCATAAACAGATTATCAAACGTTCATATTTATCCTTATTAGAGGGCTTCAAACTGTGATTGCATAACTATCATACTCAGTTGATAGATATGTAATATATTTTACAATTACTGCTCTTAAAAGTAACAAATTTACATGAATCCATTTGCTGTGAACATCAAAAGATGCATTCCCGTTCCAATTATACAGTTTTTAATTTCCAAAAAGAGGAAAGTCAGAGCAAACTTAACACAACCTGATGCTGTTGCAAAGAGTTGGTTTCATTGGAACATTCACTAGTAGCATTTCCAGTTCTAATACCAGCAAAGCTCAATTTATAATTTAAGCTAGTTAAGCCCATTCATTAACCCATCACTTCAAACATTAGCATGTAGTTTCATTGAATATATTCATTTCTACCCAATACATTTCTTCTCTTTTGTTGAGATGGTCTATACGGTATCTCTTGTTTTGTGAAAGAAAAATGAAAATAATGCATAAGAATTCCTCTTTTATTCCTCTAATGAGCCAACATTATTCTTTTGCGGATAAATGTCACGTGCAACTTTCAAATACAACTTCTTTTAACAAATTAAATTTCCAGTCTTATGCTTACCTCTTTGAATCTCAGTAGAACTAAATTTGACACAGAAGCTGGTTTCGTGCAATCCCATCTGAAATGATGCCATGGATTAAGAAAGATGAGTAGAAGGTGATAACACAGGGTAACATTTAATTTGTAAAGAGGTTCTTACTTCATTAAGAGCATTTTCAATAATGCTCTTTAGTTTAAAGAGCATTTTAAGGAATTTATGGAAATAAAGAGAAACTTTTTACACAACTCCAATAATATATTCATTCATTATTTTGCTTTTTTTTTTTTTTTCCCATAAGCAATTATTGTTCATCATTTACCCTGTTTTTTTTTTTTTTTAAGACTTTCCTTTTTTTATCTTATCACTTTCCTCTTTTTTTTTTTTTTTTTTTTTTTGGTGTAAGAAATGAATAGAAAATTGTGATAATAAATGAAGCATTGTATGGAGAGTGTATTCGACTCTCTACATTAGGGAGTCAGATCCACTATTTATTTTAATTTTTGAAGATAAAGAGTGTATTGGACACCTCAAAAAGAGGTTTGACTATTTAAATTACAGAAATTGAAGCTAGTAAAAGCATATTGGAGATGCTCTAATACATAAAATGTACATGTGATACTACCAACAATATATTAAGATAGAAGTCAGAGGAAGGTTGTAGAAAGAGGAATTGATTAATTACAACTTGTTTATTCAATGGAAATTGGTACAATATATATAAGCGAAATTTTTTACTACATTGGGTCGGGTATGAGTCAACCATTATCCTGATATGCTAGTACGAGTTTTCACACACACGTCAGATTTTGCATATAACACATGGAGATTGATGCAATTTTGCACGGCTATAGTTGTTCGTGTGGTCTCTTACTAAACTCCAATCTTAAGACACGACATATTGTTAAGCTATATTTTGTGTAGATTAAGCCACATCTTGTTTGAGGACAAACAAAAGTTCACAGTTTGGGGGATTCGATAAGTGCGTTTTGCGCACTTATTTAGGCTACAAAACATGAAAAATCATCGATGTATATGTTGAAATAGGGCTTAATTCGATATAATTTGTGTTTGTAGGATTACATTGATGGATGGAATGAAGAGTATGTAAAAGCGAGCGAAAAAAGACCAAATTGAAAGAAAATGAAACTTCGAGAACCAAAATCCAATTATTTAGAAGATTATTCGAATGGCAAATTAAGCATGGAATTGAACTAGGTAACACATTGTGATATCATAGAATGTTAGAAGAAGAAATTAAGGTCAAAAGGTGAATGAAATAAAATTGGGGACCAAAGTTAACCAAATGAAAAATAATTTCTACCATACAGTCGTTTGGTAGAAAGTTCGTGCAGTCGCCCAAGCACCAACAAGAGAAGAATAGTGCCAATTTTTATAACCATGGGCGTAAAATTTCCGATTTCTTTATTTGACCAATTCTCTTATGGTAAGGTATTTGACGCACTACATAACCCTAATCTCGTCCAAAAATTGGGAGGACGCATTCTTAGAGAGAAAGACAATATTGAAGAGCAATGAATAGAGCTAGAATAAGGGATCTCATTCAAGATTTCAAACCTAATTTTTAGTTTTTGGGTGATATCTTTCTCTTTATTATTTTATTATTAATTTATTTTATCAATACTAGGCTAAACTTTTTATGTACTTGGTGAACGATAAACCTCGATTTGTGACCTTTTAATTCTTTATTTTGCAATTTGATTTTCAAACACGATTGATGGATGTTGAATGATTTATATACACTTTCTTGCTTCCATAGTTAAATACATATGATTATGTGGGTTTGAGTAATCTATTTTATGCATTCAAAAGAAGGGTAATAGATTCTACAAGGTATAAATCATCGCAGAGTCCAATATGTGATAGAGATATATCGTTATACTTTACGTGATTCTGTAAGTGTTTACAAAACGTCATGCATTCTTGTATATTGCATTTGTCATAGAAATATATTTAAATGGTATGCGAGAATATGTTCAATTCTACTCGAAAGAGAAAATTGGATAAGTTAGAAACATTGATTCTTCAACCAATTAATCATGTTGTCGAATTGTGAAATATGGGTTAAAAGTGAGCTTGATTGGTGATTCGGAATCCTAGTGCACTTTTCATTCATTAATTTCATCAAACTTTTGCATTCAACATAATTTGACATTTATTTAGTCACATTAGTTTAAATTGCATTTTAGTTATATTTTAATTTTAATTTAGTTATAAAATTCGAACAACCAACCATCTTTAAATCTTTAGTTTAGTATGTGTTTGACTTCCATTTTTTAGAAAGAATTAATTTTTGAATAGTGATTGATGGAAGAATGTGTCAGAAAAAGTGACGAAAATTTTTAGATTTGTGTGTAATATTATTTTATTTGGAAAATGTGTGATTGAAAATAAGTATCGTAATAAAATGAATGAGAAAAAATGAAAAAGAATGGAGTTCAAACATGGCTTAATAGATTTGTTTAAGGTGTTGATAATAGAAATCAAAACAAATCATTTCTCGCGGACGATAATCAAAATTTTACAATTTCAATAAAGTGGTGAACCGCACATGATGTACTACAAGCTGGGATAATTTTGTGAACATTGATCTTTTTCACTTCCTCAGATTCTCCCCTCTCCCACCACGGCGTCCTTCTTCAACAGTTCCCTCAATTAAGAGGCACCCAAAACACGCGCGCAGACAGATGCATACACCGTCCCGTGAAAAGGCCTTCTAATTTCGTAGCGGTCAGTAATTTTCTCTTCGATCTGTTCTTTTGGAAGCAAAATCTAAATCAAAGTTCTTTTTGAATGGAAATTCTTGGGTTCTATTTTTGAAAAAAAGAAAAGTTTTACGAATTAGAAATTATTCCTATTAGAAAGTATTGAAAGGTAAAGCTGTGGTTAGCATGCGAATATTTTATTTTTGCAGGTACTAAAGAAAACAATAATAAAATAATGGATGCTCAGGCAAAGAAGAAAGCGTTGTTTCGTTCAAAATTGAATGCTCAGAAGCAGGAAAAGCAACGCATTGATTCTCCTCTTGTGAGGTATTGCATTTTTTGTTCGCTCATGATACAGATTGTGAATAATGAAGCAATTTTAGTGACCGGACTATTCTTTATGGCAGAAAATTTAGTTATTTGTGAAGTAAAAGAAATTATTTACTTGTACAGTTGTACTAATTGCCCAAATCCTGAGTATATGATGCATATATGCGTTCCCTTTTGGTTGAAGATAGGCTACCAGTTTGAACTTTAGCTAACATGTATTGCATAGTCAAATTTAAATGTATCCTAATGAAAAATGGGGGAAGTTTGAGACACTTGAGTCATGATTTGTATTTTCCATGTGCACTTATTTCCAATGGGGATTACTTTGCTTGTTGAAATTGTGATACCTTTGTAGTGAAATTTTGATATCTTTGTAGTGAATTCATTTGTAGAAGCACTAGAAAATCATTGAAATGAAATTTCTAATCATATTTTTGTCGACTCATAGTCAAACAATTAAATCTATTTGTAAATGTAGGTACAATGAACATGATCAACTGGTTTGTAGAGTTTGTGATGTTGTTATCAAATCTGAATCTCTTTGGCCTGCACACCAAGCTTCTCGAAAACATCACGAGGTAAAACTTCAATTGTGCCAGACATAAATGTTTGAATCAGTTTTCTGGTGTCAAGTTGTATTAGAGATAAAATCACATCTGACTAACAGGGCAATCCTCAAAACTTTACTGTTCTAATGGAATTATAGGTTGTTAGTATAAAGATCTACATGAAGTAGATAGCATAATAAACATGGTAATCCTGTGATGCTTTCTTGATATTTTAGTGTTGTTTGATAATGACATTTATATACATGCATTGCTGGATAACGTGAACCTTCTACTAGTCTATTTTTTATGTTGAACATGATTTAGATTGAAAAATATAATAAATAAATAAATGCGGCTGAGGGCGGGATTGGGGAATTTTTCCATCTCTAACTGGTGTTGAGGGGAAGGATATAGTTCATTTATGAGGTAACTTGAAGAAATGGGGGGAGCCAATGTATCTCGCACATATAAAAACGGTGTACAACTTTGAAGCATTCACTTCCTTTCCCTAAACCAATCCAAACGTAGAAGTTGACAATTTTCCATTGTCTCTTCTTCCCTTCCTATCCAATATCCAGAAATCAACAAAGCCTTAGTGGTCAACTATGAACTTATCTTGAAAATATAATCATGGCCCTTCTTTCTACCGACCTAGGAAAAAATGCCCAATCTACAAATAGGATTAGAAATTTAGAACTCGTAGTTTCTGTTTTACCCAAATCATGGCTCCTCTTCTCCCTTTATTAAGAACTCAAGTTAGATTTAGGAGCTAGAAACTAAGAACTAGGGCTTCCAAAAAAATAAAAAATAAAGAACTCAGAAGGAAGTTATATTTAATCCCATCTTGTGAGCAATGTTTGGACGCTATTGTCTTGGTTGCACTTAAATTCTTATTTAACTGTGATTTTTGCCCCCCCCCCCCCCCCCCCCCCCTCCCAAAAAAAAATAAAAAATAAAATAAAATAATAATGTGTTTTTTCAAACTTGAAGCTGAATTGATATAATTTTCTTACAGATGTTTCGGTTGATATTTGTGCATCCATATGTTATCTGATCTATTGAACTTTTCTTGTTACAATGATTATGTTTTATTCAGGCCATCAACAACCTCAAAGCTAATGCTGCCGCACTAAATCGAGCTAATAATACTAAGCCCTTACCTCCTAAAGAATTGCCTAAGCCGCAATCTGAAGATTATCAAGAGTTGCATAAGAAATCTGAACCTTCAACTGCATTGCCTGAACATCGATTGTCATCTTCTCTTCCTCCTGATTTTTTTGATAACCAGGAGGCAAAGAAGCAGAAAAATGGTAAGATTTTGTTTATGGATATTACTTCTTTGTATGCCCTTTATGTCTATGTAATAGGGAGAGTAAATCTTTGGGTGGGCACAGTCTGTATGGTTATATCGATTGCATACAGTCAATGTAGGATAATTAGTAAATCTTCAGATGACTTGTGAATGGTGATTTAAGAACTTAACTTTGATGTTTGGAGTGTGTCATCTCTCTTTTTATTTCCAAATACTCCTTGCATTCTTATTTGCTTGAGCCCTTTACTCTCAGTCCTCATGGAATCTTTCATTGAACAAATGAGGGAAGCACATTAGAAGTTACTGATTCGGGTTTGATATCTCGTTAACTGACCGAACAAAAGTTGGGGAATTCACTAGTTTGGTACCTCATTAACTCGCAATGTAAGATAATTGATCTAGGAGCTCTAAATTCCTTTACTTCCTTCCTGCATGATGATTTGCGATAGATTAAAATTGGAACCAATCCAGAATACAGGCAATGTAGTAATATTAGTAATAAGTATAACAATGGAGTTACTATAGAGGATTGATTTGGAAGTTATAGTTTTAGGTATTTAGAATTGATCATTGGCAACGAAGGAGGAAATGAAGCTGATATGATGTATAGAATTAGACTGCTTTGGATGAAATGGAGAAGTGCTACATAATTGTGTGGGACATGATCCTATGAAGCTAAAAGGCTAGTTTTGTAGAACATTTATTTGAACAGTGTTTTTTTATGTACTTTAACTGCTACTGCTATGACTTTCTGAAGTACCTTGATAATGCAATTTAGAAGATCTACAGTGGTATTCAGATACTAAGCATTTCCTTTTCCTGCATTTATATACTTCTAACAGCAAATAGTAAATCTGAGGTGGTTGTTCTTTTGCAGAACGGAATTATGGAAAGTTGGGACATCCCGGTTCTCACACCAAGAATGATCTTGTTTCTGGAAAAAATCAAGTGGTGGAGCCATTTGTCTTAGGGAGTGAGACAGATGGATTATCTATTGCTAAATCCGGGGAGATTAGAGATTCTGAAATTCAGGCTTCCAAGGAAATAAGGCAGGTGTCTAAAGAAGTTGTTAATGCAGAAGATACGCAAGGCAAAGGAGCTCTTCCTGAAGGTTTTTTTGATGACAAAGATGCTGATCTACGTGCACGAGGCATTACGCCTATGAAACTGGATGTCAAGTAAGTTCCTTATATTTTTATGCTTTTTGATATTCTCATGTTAATTTGTAGGTGATGATTTGGTGACCTCGTTAAAATGAATGTAATGATCATGTTATTCAGATGTGCCTTTAATTTAAGGTTGTATCCCTCTCCAACCTACGCCCGAAAAAATCTTACTCCTCTCTCTTTATCTCACACTCACTCAGTAATTGTTTCTTTGAGTTTGATAATCGTTAAGGGCTTGTTTGGCATGACTTTTGCTTTTACTTTTGCTTCCTGTAAAAGAGTTTTTGGACGAAGCTACCTTAATTTTTGTTTGGAAACTTATTTTTAAAAAAACTTTCTATTCCAAAACTGCTTTTAGAGGAAATCAATTGGACTAGCTTTCTCTAAAAGGCTAAAAGCTCTTCCAACTAGAAAAAATACTTTTATAAAATTAGTCAGACACTCTAAAATCTTTTTTTTGGTCTCAAAAGCTCCTTTTTAACTTTTCAAAAACCATGTCAAACAGACTCAAGAATCTGTGCATCTAAGAGGAGATTTTCCTGAGTTGTAGTTGGAATGTTGTTTTTGAGTAGTTGATTGTAAGTCTTCATTTTGTATTAAATTTTATTCAATTTTTAACATCCTGCACTACAAACTTATTAGCTTTAGCTTTAGGGATGCAAAAAAATTGACAAACCGGGCCCTGAATGGGGCGGGGATTACCCTCTTAATCGAGTTGGGGACGGGGACGGGGACGGGGACGGGGACGGGGCGGGTAACTTTAATTTTTTTATAGAATTCAATACTTTAAATGGAAAATTTCACGAAATTTCATTAGTTCTAATAGAAAATGGCAACTAAGATTATCTAAAAAATATGACAAACAATAAAAGTCTTAGTTTACCCAATATATTTGAATAATTAAACTTTTAAAAATAAATAAAAAATTAAAAAATATATTATTGTCTCACTTTAATGAATGAGGGCAATAAATGAATTATCAAATTAAACGGGGTAAGAGCCCTGCCCGCCTTAAACGGGTAACGGGGCTAGGGAGGTTGCCTCGACCCCGACCCACCCCGTTGCCATCCCTATTTAGCTTTACCCTTATCTGCTACAGAAGGAACATTGAGCCCTTGTTTGGTAAAAATTAAAATTAAAATTTTAATCTAAATCAAAGTCAATAATAATTTTAACCACGTATTTTTATGGGACCCACAACTTTTTAACTACACATTTCGTCAACTTCTATTAAAATTTAACAAAAATCTGATTTTAATCCCTATCAAACAGGGGCTTAAGACTTTTCTCGTAATCCAATGTTTTGATAATGCAAATGTCCCTTTGTTTCTTACTAGTATCTTAATTTCTTCTCTGTTCACGTTCTCTTTGCCAGTGTACTTCCATGGCTTCGAACCCTGTGCTAAAAAGTGAATTGCTTTCACTCTTTCAACCTCAATATCCTCTGAATGACGCCACAAGGCACAAATCTATTTGGCACCATAAACTATAAACTATAAAGTTATTGTCAACTTATGGTTTTTGGATGGCCATGTTGTCCAAATTCATGAACACAAGAAAAGTGGGATTACTTTCTGACATTTGAGGACTTCTAATTTTGGATACTAGGAATGTTAAGTACTTCAATGGTGTTGTTTGGGTTGATTGAGATGATAGATAGATTTAAATGTAACGATGTGCCACTTGGCTAAAATGGGCAGGTTTATTGCCCAAAAAGTGAGTGTTCATATCGAATGTAGAGTGGGTAGTTGTTCAATGTGCGTTGAGGATGTCATAGATTGTGAGATGGGAAATTATGGAGATAATTTGGTGCTGGCGCATTATTATCTTTTAGCGTAGAGCTGCAGGTAACTAGAAACTATTGTGATATTGCTCAATATTTGCATTCTTTTATTTGTTTCTACTGGTAAAGCTGACTTGTGACGTGCACATAGGGATGAATATAAGGAGTTTGAAAAGTTAATCCAAGAGGATTTACAAGTGATAGACAACCGCTTGGAGGAAGAAGAGGCTAGACATTTTTTCCCAACTTCCATTTATTAAATCCAGGGTTGTACAGCAAGGAATTGTATAACTGACATTATTGCTGCTGCTTTTTGCAGTTTGATGCAGCTGAGACGATTGAAGAAGCTGAGACTGTGGAACAAAAGTAAGTTAAAAATGTGGGGATATGATACTTTGTTGGGATATCACTAAACCAGCTTGGGATCTCAAATAATATTTTCACCTTTGGTTTTGATGTCTTCAGGACTTACAGAGAGAGAGTAGAAACGCTAAGGAAGAAGAAGTTGGAGACTAAGGCTGCTAGATCTGTTAATTCTAGTAAAGGTACTGAAGTTTCACAGAAGGAGTCTAGCCCTGAAGAATCATCAAGTGATGACGACAATGATGATGTTTTAACAGTTGATTGGAGAGCAAAACATCTATGAACAATTGCGCTGTATTTGCAGGTGGTTCTCCCTATCTATGCTCCTGTTGTGCATGCTAGTGTAATAACTGTCCATTCACTTGTGTAGATGTTGTAAATTGTTAGTTAATCACAGGTTTTGTTTGATACTTCCAAAAGAAATATGGTTTTGTATGTCCCTGAAAGTGTTTCCTTAATAATTGCTTGCTATAATGATTTTGAGTTGCTTTCTGTCACAGATTGAAGCTTTTTGGTTGAATTCCATCTCAATGAAGTTGAAAAAGTGCTGTCTCAGTTATTTGTCCTGGATAAGTGATGAGCATTAATTTTGCTAAAAGATGAAGCTTCTATTTCTCCATCTCATCTTCCGTTTTCACAGAAGTAGAAGTGCGGATAGTTTTTTTTGTACACGGATTTGGAAAATCTACTTTATATGAAGCTGCAGGGAATTTAATGTATGCCTGCATTTAGCCTGTAAATTGATTTCATGAACTAAACCTCAAGACAGTGGATTGGATTAACTTTGAGACAGTTTTCATTCTTGAAAATGCAGTTATGATTAATAATTGAAAATTTCTGCTTGTATGGATGTACTTCTTTATACAGGATTAATATTGAACTAACTTTTCCTTTTAATTTGGACTCTAGAAATGACGGACATCCCACTTATTATTGTGTTTTCTTTTGTCATTCACTCCATACACTCAGAAAGCCTTAAAGAAAGTTGTCAATGCAGTTTGAACAAATGTATGATCCACTTGATGAAAGTGGTACAACATCGATGATAAGTTTGGTAGATTGGAAAAGACATCATCCGAAGTTTAAATCTTGTTCGAATGTCTGAGAGCACGGCGAAATGTCATGATTCTTATGTGCTCGAATGACCCATCGACAATGTATTTGATATGGAGTAAATTTATAATCAAGAAATTGACTTGTTTATCAGATCATAAGTTGATCATCCTAGCTCATTTTCATTTTGGTTGGAACATATGTACTAATTCTTTTGATTCAAGTTGAACTGAGAAATAGTATTTTATACTGTACTGTTGCTGCGTATGAATGCATATCCCAAAGCAAGCTTTAGATAGAGGAATTAAAGAAAGGGTTATTGAGTGGTGGGAAGACCACCAAGGTTTAGTGATGACATTGAACATTTTGAGTCACCGCCTTGTCATTTTCAGCCTTGTATTTGTTTATAATACTGGTAGAAACCTAGTTGCATAGTCTGACAGTTGAGGAATATATTCAAATAAATACACTAATGCAGTCTAATGCAGTGGATCATTGCTCTTTTGCCAGTTGTTTAGAACAAAATAAATGTGGGTATTGGCATAAGACCAATCAATCTCAAGTTTGGTCAGTAAAAGTTGAACATTGTGGTGGATAATGGGACTTTTAGCAATTAAAAAAGCTGGGCTTTGCTTCAACGCAAAATATAGGGCTAGTTGGCTTGACGTACTATCACATAATATATTATTTCAATCATGCTACGTGAACATAAAGTTTGATATAATGTCACGTAACATTTTATAATTTGACAATTTAAGACACGATCAGCTTTTCTATTCAATCATCTACTGCTACAAGCAATTATACCGAGCTTTCTGTCAAATCATTTTGACAAAGCAACTTTATCCATGTTATTTATAGACAGTATACATAAAGAATCATGCTACTTGTACAAATTTAGTTGACAACTTCATGTTCATCAATTTTAAAAACCATTAAAAATTGTTATTTAAATCAACGACCCAGATTTTGATAACACCAAGGCTGTCAACAATGATTATGCCATCACTAGTTGAGTATGTTTGATGCACCGAGTTTGACCAGATCAATTTAGTTTAACGTGATATTTGGCGAAAATAATATGAGATCGAATTAATTCAATTTTTTAAATAGAAAGAAATCAAGAAATTAAAATCAATTCCATGAAACGGCACTGGCCGTGGTTTTAAGCTGAAGTGGGTCTTAATTAATTTTTAATTTAATCGTGTTATTAAGTGGTTTTAATTAAAAATAATTGTCACGAGATGAGATTAATGGCTTGTTATTTTTAAACAATAACAGTTAGTGGTTTGTGCCTCTCCACATTTCCATTATGCATTGCTCCCTCCACCGAAGAGCAATTAAATTATAAATTATGGGATAACTTTTTAATTAGAATTTAATCTTCAAAATCGTCATCACCACAAATTTCTCATATCAAGGTTGCATATCAACCATAAATTAACTCTAATTAATTGTCATTCGATATAAAGTTATATGCATGGACGGATTTACAGTGGGGACAGCGGATCCCCACACTAAATTTGAAATCCAAGATTTTGCAATAGATTTTATACAAGATTTAAAAAAAAAAAATCCTTATAATTTTTAAAATTCCGTGAAATTTGCCCCCACAACTCCATTCTACTGGCACCGCCCTGAGTATATGAAACCCCACATTTCATGAGTCGAAACACACCATAGTTGGCTAGTTGCTTCACATTTTCTTAAATTAAACAATTAATTTAAAAAAAAATATGATGAGACCATTTTTATTATTATAAAATTTAATTATGTAATAACTACGTACATTTTTCTTCTATAATTATTTGTAATCAAAATAAATATGATGTTTCTATGCGTCGTCTTTGTTTATATTAATTTCAACAATTCCCAAAAAAATAATCTATCAATTCTCTTAGCTTTCTTAAATAATTAATCAAGGGTTTAGTTAAGTTCTTAAGAACACATAATCCCTTGAGATAAGCCACAAGTCAACTACAAATAGTTTGACAATTCGAAAATGTGGGTAAATTATTATTTTGCATAAAATAATATTCAAATTGATTAACCAATGTGCATGGCCCCACCGTGGGGGCCCCCACCCCTTGTCCCTTAATCAAAGTTGAAACGAAGTTGAGCAAATTAAAGAAACCATATCTATCAAAAGCTGGCTTATAAGTTCAACCTTTAGCTGTATGGAGGCTGGGATTTTATTAATTTAGTACTCAACCAACAAAGGACAAGGTTTTTGATATGTATAAGGTAAGTTTTACTTACTTGTAATGTCACATTGCTTATCATCAACTACTCATATAACAACCAAAGGAAATCATTTTTTCTTCATTCAAACTTTACTAATAGCAGCCTTCAAAAACCATTTGTTTTAGCCATCCAAATCAATCAAGCTAGAGACGACTTGAGCAATTTAAATGTGAGAAATTAAATCAATTTGGCTTAAAAAACCATGTTTTATATATGTTCATACGATTATAAACTAATATCACTTATGTCATCAATCCACAATGTACATTTACTCTCATAACGTGACTAAAACATATTATTTTATCAGCCATGCTATGTGTACAGAAAAATGATACCGGAATTTCCACAAAATACATTTGACAGTTTTCTATTGGACAATGCAAAAATAATAATAATAATAATAATAAAAAAGGACAAACCAGATGCTGCTCATTTGGCCAAAACAGCATCTGCTGAAATTCTGACAGCACTGCTTCTGTACAAGTAGATAAATTCTTATTTTATTCAAATTTTTACCCACACTACAACCTACTACTATTATTATTATTTCCTACATATATAGTTTTATTCTGCATATGCCACATTTCTTATCAAGCTATTATCATACACTAATAGAATCGGATTTAAATGATTAAAAAATTGAACACGCCTTAACTTTTCTTCATAATCAATGATAGGATCCACGGCCACTATTTATCATTACGTGGTCATTCAACTTTTAAAATAAATAAAACAAGAAATAAATTGAGAGACGGACAAGTTTTGTAGTGTATATTTTTTTAGATTATCAAAGATAGGAAGTCAACGATAACACATCGAGAAAATCTAGACGTTTATTAGTACTAACTTGAAAAGAGATAAGTCTAACTACTAATAAAGAACCACGTCTTTCTTTTTAATTTACCATAAGAATTGTTCGAAAAATATCGAACCAATTGATGCGACAAAAACATTTTTAAGAAATTGGGGAGGAGATAACAACCGAGAAACTTTAAGTTTACACGCATATCGTATATGTTTAGTATGATAAATTAGACAAAGTTAAAAAAAAAAGAAAAAGAGAGAATTTCCTTGTTCACAATCATAGAATTCTGAGTCGTTTGATTCTGTCAAATTGTTCGAAAATTTGGTTTCCAAGTAGTTATACCCGGGCTTGGAGAAAAGTTTCAATAAAATAAAGTGGACAGTACCATTCATTTAAGTCACGACACTACGAATATCGAGCCATTCAAAATGCGAAATTGCTACATCTAATGTGATAAGAAAGATAAATAAAGTGGATGTATGTGTTGAGGTGTTGAATTCTGAATAACTCGAGATTCAAGATGTCGTAATTTGAATTGACGATTCTACCATGTCCGGCTTAACTCGACCGGTTTAAAAATTTAAGTCATGCTCGATTTTACCGGTTCACGGTTCACCCAATATAAACCACTTATGTGAAAAATACAAAAAGCTTGGTATGTCAAAATCAATATTGATATGTAGATATTAAAAAAAAAAAAAAATGCCTGCCTCTATTTTATATTATTTCCACACAGTTTCTCTCCACCTGTCTATCTCTATAGCTTCCTTTTTCATTTGTGTGTATATATATAGCCATGACTGACATTTCTATTCTCAACCTTAGTTTTCATTCTCGTGAGCAAGCGAGCCTTATTACAACTTGTAAATCAGTACTCGTGATCGCTTTTTCCAAAATTTTCGGCCAACAATATCTTTCATTTCTTATAAATTCTTTTCCAGATTTTGTCCCTGAATTCCCCAAGACTACATACATACATGTGTATGTGTGTGTGTGTGAGTAAATTTCATTCCGTTCAAATAATTTTTTCCTGAAGAACGATTAAAACATACTTAAAACGTTTAAAATGTCATTGAAGAAATCGACGACGTTCAAGATTGGTGATACGGCGGCGAATGGGAATCACGTTGATAGAGAGGATAACTCGAATGGAGAAGATGAATATGAGGTGCAGGATTTGAGAGACAAAATGAAATCATCGAGGGGAAGCCGATTCAATTTGATTGAGAACGAGTTAGGGCTCGAGCTTACTCGCCGGAGGTTTAGCAGACAGACAGTCATTAATGGCCTCAAAGACCTTTCACGAGGATTAGTCATTCATCCTGATAACAGGTTCGTAACTACATACAGATTGGTCTCCACATTTTGTTATCAATGTATAAAAGATTGTATGTATTTCTGCATCTATAGCTTCCTTCGTGTTCCAGTTCTTCTTTTGGAGAGGAGGGAATAATGTGACTGAGAGAGAGAGAGAGAGAGAGAGAGAGAGAGAGAAGGGGGCGTTATTCCCGCCAACGATCAAGTTGCCACGTGGCTTTTTAAGAGTGGTAGGAGCATCGTTTGGGTTTATGGTTTGAAATAAGTTATAGTTGATTAAAATTGAAAAATTAATCGTTATTATTGACTTTTATTAGACGAATAAGATTCAATATTTTCAATTTTAATTAGATTTTAATCCCTACCGGACGGGGCTTTAACTTTGTATCTGACCTTAATCGGCGGCTAAAAATCGATATCTTTTTTTTTTTCTTATTTAAATGGGTAACTAATAGTGGTAATTTCCAGCTTTGAATGTGCTTGCTATAAAAATGGCGGTTGCGTATTAAGCTATACTAATTTCATTTAATATTATCGGACTGCATTAAAATTTTCATTTTCATTATTCTACTTATTTTTAATCACACATTTTTTAATAAAATAATATTTTTCATCACATCAATAACTTTTCTTTCTTTTTCAATTACATATTTTCTTTCAATCTAGTATTTCAAAATAAATTATTCCAAAATAACGTGGGTAGAATTGGAGTTTTTATTTTTATTTTGAAAGAATGTATTAATGATGAAATTTCTAGAGCAGCGGTGCAATGAAAATAGAAGGAAATGGTTCGTCCGTCCACTTGTATAGAAATGCATCAGTTGCACGACAGACAAATTTATCCATTTGGTTTGTGATAAGGAACAAGCGATGAGATGTACAGTTAGCTTTCTGGTTTGGTTTGACAAAATTAAATTATAGTTAAGTGTTACTTTCACGGCAAAGAAACGAACTAAATTATAAAAAAGTGTGACGGCCATGGGACTGCATGAACTAAAATATGATTGAATAAGATTGCATATCTAGGTTGATGGCCATCTTCCATGAACTAAAATATGATTGAATAAGATTGAAATTAAGGGTATATGACAGAAATTAATATTTATATTGTTTACTGTTCGGTGAAATTTTGCAAACGTACGATATCATTTACAAGTAGTAATATAACGAGTAAAAGTATCGACCACGAAGAATAATTTTTAAATTGAATGTATTAATCCGTTAACAAATTCGAACATGAATGTAACACAAAAGAGATTGGTTTGTTTATGTCTAAATTATTTTACTATCTATCTAAAGTTGTTTTGAATTAAAATGATGTGAATGTGTTGGATTTTCGAATTCATCTATTATTATCATATTTCTAATTCTTCAACTATGTAATCTAGTGCGATTTGTGTAATCTTGGAAATCGATGATCTAATTTTATTTAATTATTTCTTTCGAGGTACACATGATCCGGTTATATTCCTATTCCGAATTCATAGGCAAACTAATGCATTAAATCACACTATTATTTATATGATTGCACACATCATTTAATTAATTGTTATTCCTAACATCTATTTACCGTATATCGAAATTGCAAAGTTCTAAACCTATAATGAACCTCTTGAAAACATAATAAACAACTAATTATCTAAATGTTGCACAAGCATTTAAATAATTTAACAAAACATACAAAATCAATCAAGAACACAAATTAACTAACTACTTGGTCTTTGAATTAAAAATAATCAAATAAAATGTTTCATCTTCATCCCAACACAAGAAAGATTTAGCATATCATGTTTCAATGAAATTACAACAAAAGAATTGAAAAATCATCGCTCGGAATATATATATGAATACAAGAAATATGTGGAGTCAATTTCTTGCTCTTGATATTCAATACTGAACTTTGATTCTTCAAGTTCTTGATGTTCTTTTCCTTGAATTTCTTGCTAGGTTTGTTTTTCCTTTTTAATTGTAATGAATTGGCCTACCTTAATTCTTTTAATAGTTGCCCACGTTCTTCATATATAAGGCCAAAATTTGGTCAAAATCTCGTCCTAAATTAATTTCCTAAATGTTTGTATTAGAAAAGGAAACCGACTCCCATCGGCCAGAAAAGACCATGCCATCGCATGAGCCTAGGGCTTGTGGTGGCATCATATAACTCAATTGCTCTGGAGTCTTGAGTGGTTGAAATCATGGCAACCCTTTGTATGGTGCGATTGCACCATAGTAAGTATGGGAAAAGTGCAGTTTGGTCCCTGATTTTGATCGGTCATGTCCTTAGTCCTTTCTTTGTGCAATTCTCATTTGTCAATCATTGCCTTCTAATTTCATTCAATTGACTCCCTGTTATCTTCAATCATTATTTCTTGATCCGAATCACTTTTGAATATTTGTAATTTAGTCTCCAAACATTGAAAATCTCAGTTTTCACTAATTTTGATTTATTTATTCCCATTTTACTTTCAATGATTGAGTTTCACTTGAAAATCAATATATATAAAAGATTAAACTATAATTTATCAAAATTACTCCCAAATCTCAATATGCCTAGATAATTGCATCAACGTAACTTAGCAAATATGTTATGACATTAGTAAGATAATACAAATCATTTATTAGGGTAGCTGGTAATGGATTATATATTGTTCAAAATGAAGAATTTCTATTGCATTTGGAGATTGTATGATTTAAATTAGCATGATGAGTGTTGAAGGTCTAATGCAGATGGTATCGAGCATGGGAGAAATTCATACTGATATGGGCAATTTACTCATCTTTCTTCACGCCAATGGAGTTTGGATTTTTCCGGGGACTGCCCAAGAAACTTTTCTTCTTGGATATTGCTGGTCAAATCACCTTTCTTGTCGACATTATCCTGCAATTTTTTGTTGCCTACAGAGATAGTCATTCCTACAAAATGGTTTATAAGCGTACCCCAATAGCCGTCCGGTCAGTTCTACTTTCTCCATACTCTATGCTTTCATTTTCCTCTTTTTATTTTGCCCCTATTTTCCTAGTAGATCTTTCAGTTATGTTTTACTCGCTGCAGGTATCTCAAATCCCATTTTATCATTGATCTCCTAGGTTGTCTGCCTTGGGATGTTATTTACAAGGTTTGATACTTCTCTGGTTCTTAATATGTAGTAAGTTTTATTTTCTTCAGGTTGCTGGTTTATGGTCGTAGCCTTGGTTCTTTCATTAATGGAAATGTTATGAAGATGATGTAATAGATTGACTTGGTTCTTTCATTTAAATGAATCTTTTCTCGCCAGTTTATTCTGTTCACTGTTGCATAGACTAAAACGTCAATGAAATCAAATATTTTGCAACCACTTTATGTATTCATTTGAGACTCAAAAGACAATTAAGATAACATACAATATATTTTGAAAATGTCTTCATATCACGATGTCTACATATTATACATTGTCTTGTTCAGTTAGTGTATAAATATATAATGCAATTTGTTAACCAGGCTGTTGGAGGAATAGAAGAGGTGAGGTACCTTCTACTGATTAGGTTGAGTCGGGTTCGAAAAGTTATAGCTTTCTTCCATAGGATGGAGAAGGATATCAGGATCAATTATCTCTTCACGAGGATAGTAAAACTTATTGCTGTAGAACTATATTGCACGCACACAGCAGCTTGCATCTTCTACTATCTAGCAACCACTCTGCCTGAGGAGAAGGAAGGATACACATGGATTGGGAGTTTGAAACTGGGTGACTATAGTTATTCACACTTCAGAGAGCTTGATATATGGAAGCGATACACAACTTCCTTATATTTTGCCATTGTTACGATGGCGACAGTTGGTGAGACCTAATCTTACACTTCCCTGTGCACAGCACAAAACTTTGCTGCATTTTGCCTGTCATGTGGAAGCTGTTGTTATATTCATTTGTACAAACAAAATTATTATACTTCTTTTACTTAATGTTATTTCATGTTCAAGCAAATTAATCTTTGATTTTCATCTTATGATATGCAATTTTTTTAAGGCATCCGAGCCTTCATTTATATGTTCACTAGTTAATATGATGCTGTAAATATGGAAGGAGCTTATAGCCATCCAAACTCCATGACCTGATAAGCACCCTGATCACTGGAGTTTGCTTACAGATTACCAACTGAAAATATTGAACCTCTCAAGCCTCAAACTAAAACAATTAAGTCAAATTACAGCAATCAAGTTGAAAGTTCAACCTTTATCATTTTTTTTTCTCAATTTATGCTGAATTTGAATGATTTCAGATGCAGATGGCTAACAAAGAATTAGGTATTTTAAGAGCTGTAACACTGCTGACTGCATGAGAGTCTATACAATGTTGGAATTGAAAGAGGTATATGGGTGGCTAATAATAATGTTGCATATTTGTAACATGTTAGTGGAGGCAGGTCAATGATTAGATATGATAGAAATAAGAGTTCTTCTTTTATGTGAGGGGTGATCTTAGTTTTTGCTTGAGTTGTGCTTTATATGATTGACTGACTGATGGATTTTATCCAAGCATTGTTTTTCCTGAAACCCTGTTGTAAACCACTGTTTTTAATCTCTTTAAGAGTCTACGGATATCTGGTTGCAAAATCTGAAGTCATTTGTTTTGAGGCCCTCACCGAAGATAAACATCCTCCTCCTTTTAACAGAATCCTAACTAAGTTGATTGAGAATAATATATTGTGTGATATTCTGACTTAGTAAATGGGAGTAATGCCATTTAAACTACATGAAGCGACTCTGTAATATTTATTGGACTTTGATGTTTAGTTTATGAAGGTTGGAGTATTTCCTGCGTAAATGAATAATGTCCAGTTCTTGTCCTTTCTCCTTGCTGATATTATTACTTTTTCGCTAACTGGCTCAACAAGCTCATGTATTTATGTCAAAATCTTCTTTACCAGGTGTTCTATTACGCTAACCCAGTATCTCTTTCTGATACAGGGTATGGAGATATACATGCGGTCAATCTGAGAGAAATGATATTCATTATGATTTATGTGTCTTTTGACATGATTCTTGGGGCATACTTGATTGGTAACATGACAGCATTGATTGTCAAAGGATCAAAGACAGAAAGATATAGGGATAAAATGACAGATCTTATCAAATATATGAACAGAAATAAACTTGGAAGGGACATCCGTAATCAAATAAAAGGTCACTTGAGACTACAATATGAAAGCAGCTACACAGACGCTTCGGTTCTCCAAGATATCCCTGTCTCAATTCGTGCCAAGGTAACTAAATAAAAACCACAACTACATCAACCACAACTACATCATTTACAGCCAACTAATGTAACACACGGAAGATCACAATTGTATAACAATAGTGCAGCATTTATAAGAGCTTTAGTAAGCAGTTGCAGAAATTATCTACCATTTGATTATCTTTTCGACATCTAAAAGGATCTTAAGATAAGGGAATTCAATAATCTCTAGGATCTTTTTCGCGTCTGAGTGACCTGAACATAAACTAGTCATCTCGATTGTTCTTTAAAATCCACTTTATAAGATTGATATCAACCCCTTTACTCCCCATGGAGGATCTCAAAATTTATTTATCTTATTCATATATCTCCAAACCTTTATTTCATTCCTTTTCCTGATGAGTGCAATTCAAATTATTGATACCCCAAGTTTCGTTTCATTAATTTAAGCTGTCTCCTTAGAATTAGTTAGAGCCCAGCAAACTATTATATGCACGTTCATATATTGGTCAATATGATTATGCCTAATGCTGTATTTATATAATACATTTCAGATTAGTTATATAGTTTATGTTAGCATATTTTAGTATATAATAAATTAACAATATTCTACAGATAGGGCTCTTGTAAATTAAATTAATAAAACACTAGCTTTCATTTGTTTTGGCATTCTGCCTGATAACATCTCGGTCGTGGAAGAACCTAGAGGCAAAATTTATTTCTTCTGCACACAGTCTATACGCTGAGAAGTTGTGACCAAGACCAAGACCAAAGGTTGAAACAAATTGAGTCAATTGTTAGAATGGGACATATATCTTGGTTTCCTTTATTTTTTATGAAGAGTTGTTATCTTATTTCCTTTGATGGACTCTTTAGCCTAACATAATTTCGGTCAGGAATTAACTCTTCCATTGACAAAATCATTTATTTCTTGCAGATATCTCAGTCTTTATACAAGTCTTACGTTGAAAATGTTCCTCTATTCAAGGGATGCTGCTCGGAATTCATTAATCAAATTGTTAGTTATTTTATTGTTATTTTACTCTGTTGCTTGATATGTTCTTAAGTCTGAATGAGATTTTTCCCTATGATTTTCCATTACTTAAATATTTAAGATATTTAATAAATGAATATGTTTGTGATAACATCTTAGGGGTTCTATAAAGTTCTTGGCATAATTTTCATATTAACGTCTAACCTTTATCAACGACTAATTTTGACGTAAATAATTTTTTGTCTTCATGCTAGCTTAACCTCATTCCCAAGGCTGATTCTTTTTCCTACTTTTGTATTGGTTGCAGGTAACTAGGGTGCATGAGGAATTTTTTTACCCAGGAGAAGTTTTAATAGAACAGGGAAATGTTGTGGATCAACTCTATTTCGTCTGTCATGGTGTTCTGGTACGAAACTCTGCCTTGTAAAAACAAATTGGATTTTTATGCACGCAAGTCTTGCAGATTTCTGTGTCTTATTTCTATTCTTGATGTTATATCATGCATCATGTAGTATCCATTTTGCTCATCAGGACTCTTTTTAACTCTATGAAATATCATCTGTTTTCATTAAATTGAAAAAAAAAAGTATCTCATTGTTCAAAATCATCACCAGCTCCTATATTTTCAAAGTAGGCCATTGATCATGGTCTTGAGAAAAATTTCTTTCTACTATAAATAGACGATTATTAATGAAGACGATTCAGTCTCCATTATGAATATCAAGATTTTTCAAAAAGTACCCGTTTCATTTCTGCTGTCTCTATGCAGGAGGAGGTTGGCATTGGGTCAGATGGATCAGAAGTGACAGTATCACTTCTGGAGCCTAATAGCCTATTTGGAGAGCTTTCCATTGTTTGCAACATTCCTCAGCCATATACAGTCCGTGTTTGTGAATTGTGTAGGCTCCTGCGGATTGATAGACAGTCTTTCTCCAATATACTTGACATATATTTTCATGATGGGCGAATCATCTTGACTAACTTATTGGAGGTAATTTGACTTGATTTGTTGATAAGTGCCCTCTCCCCCTAGCCACTCAGATAATTTTCATTTTCATGTCAGTGATATAAAGTCTTGTTCTTGTTAGCTTAAAATAAACTGAAATTAATTCTTAACACATTTGAGTAGTTTTTATTCATTTCTTCTATGAAATTTTGAATGAAAAATCTTTTTTGCTAATCTAAATTTGATTTGTGATAGGGAAAAGAATCTAATCTTCGGGTGAAGCAAATAGAGTCAGATATCACACTACATATTGGAAAAAAAGAGGCTGAGCTTGCTTTGAGGGTGAATAGTGCAGCTTATCATGGCGATTTGTATCAATTGAAAGGTCTGATTCGGGCTGGTGCTGATCCCAACAAGAAAGATTATGATGGAAGATCACCCTTGGTATGAATTAAGCTAATCAAATTTGTATTCTGCAGTTGAACTTTGCAGGCCAACTATGTAAAATCTTTCAACCATGACCTTGGCTTTTTAGACTTCAATGCCCTTTGTGGATATCTCACACGAAATTTCCTAGGGTTTTAGTTTATTATTTTGATGGCAGTTAAACTCACTAATTTCTTTTCTGCATTTCATTATTCTGATGATTACATTATCTTTAAGAAAATATTTAAGTTGATTACAAAGTCATTTCACACCTAGGTGGTCACTTACTAATTTTCTGAGTATAAGAACTCTTAATTATTAAAGTTTCAAATACTATTCTGGGCACCCTTTTATGTTTAACTAAACAGCACAGTCAAGCATTGAGAAAAGGGGATTTCAAGTCTCCATTTTTAACTACTAAGAGTTATTGAACTTTGGCATTGTGTCCATGTTGCATGCAAATATTGTTAATGAACAGCTTTTTTCCTGCATCCAAAAGGATATGCATCATCTCTGCCCGTTCAATTTTTATCATTTATTTGCAAATTTTGTTGAACAATTTATTATTTAGCGAAGTTGTTACATAAAGTGGTTGAAAGAAGATATTTAGAAAAATTTAACATCTGAGGTCCTATTTTTTACTTATTTTTGCAGTCATAGAGATCTATTTAAATTCCAATGTCCCGCTACACTGTAATTAAGCACTTGTTTGGAAGGTGTATAAATAATGCACACTTTTAGTCAAACCTACTTTTTATTCACACATTTTATTGGACTTACAAGTACCACCTACTTATCCACCACTCATTTCAATCTATTTATAATTTAATCTGATTATAATCTATTTTCAAACAAGCACGTTTCACTGTTTCTTGACCTCTGATACTTCACAACTCTGTTATTTCATGACACAACACGAATTTGTTATAAAATAATGCACTTGTATCTTCAAAAAGATTACAGAATGAAAGCGAAAAAAGATTACTGGATCCCTAAACAGTGCGTTGTCTTTCAACAGCATCTTGCTGCATCACGAGGTTTCGAAGACGTTACTCTTTTTCTGATACAAGAAGGTGTAGATGTCAATGCTGCAGGTTATTTTTTTAATTGGTTAATTAATTGTCATTCACACGTGAGTTATAGAATTTCTTTTAGTAACATTAAGGAATAATGCAGCTGTTCTCTGAACAGATAATTTTGGAAATACGCCCTTACTTGAAGCCATCAAGAATGGACATGACAGAGTTGCTTCTTTGCTTTCTGGAGAGGGGGCCTTGTTGAAGATTGATAATTCTGGTAGTTTCTTATGCACCTTGGTTGCGAGAGGAGATTCTGATTTTCTCAGAAGAGTTTTATCCTATGGAATTGATCCAAACTCCAAAGACTATGATCACCGAACCCCACTTCACATAGCTGCCTCTCATGGATTATATTTGATGGCAAAATTGCTTTTGGAAGAGGGTGCAAGTGTTTTCTCAAAGGACGGGTAAATGCATTTCTTTTGTTCTAAATTCATTCGTTTTTTTTTTCCTAGCATTCAAAATGCACACTTGTTTGCCTTAATTCCCAATTTTTGAACTGTCCCGCAGAAAAATAAAAATCAATATCCTTTCCTTGTCAGTCAGAAAAGTTTACTGTTGTTCAACAATATGTGATTTAATTCTACTTTAAGCCATTTTGCATTAGTATGAAACTATATGGCTCTTGGAATAAATCCTTCTACTGAACAGATTCGGCATCCAAAGCTTACACTAGATACAAATCTGTGACTCATGGAATACATTTTTGTGGAATTTGAGTTTTTTGCTGGTGCTTTTATGTTGTAATCTTTAGTTCTTTCTTTATATTTCTATATGTATTTACAACTATAGATCTCATACTATCGTGCATTGGTTTAAAAAATCAGATTGTCTCAAGAGACTTCCACAAAAATGCCTGGATAACGACCTAATTGTTTTGATCCAGTAATTCTTGATTTATATTTGCTTCTCTAGGGAAAGCGAATTTCATCATTTGTAATATACAACATAAAGTTTGACAATACCTGCTCATTTTTGTATTTAAAGTTTTATTAGTTACCATGATTTTATTAGACTTTCTTAACGAACTTCAACATTACTTCATACTGTTATTCTACTCGCTTGATTGTTGAGTCTAGAAAGTGTTCTATTCTATGTTTCCTTTAATAAATTTCTACAAAAAGGGGATGGAAAAATAAAATGAAACTCAATTTTTGACCATAGGAAGTACGTCTGGTTTTTCATATATTCTCAGTATGCTTGAGTTGAGTTATTGGGTTCTAATTTAGATATTGTTCAACAAGGTTCGAATTTGTCCATCTTCATTAGTTTTGCACTTTTTTTAGCAAGTTTGTCGAGCACTGGAAAAGGATTTATGCTTGTCTGATTTTAATTTGTTGAGTACAGCTTCAGCTAAACATTTTTGGGTAATTTATGATTTTCAGATGGGGAAACACCCCAGTAGACGAAGGGAGAATGTGCGGAAACAAGAATATGATCAGACTTCTAGAAGAAGCTAAAGCTGCCCAATTATCTGAATTCCCTGATCGCTCTCAAGAAGTCATAGGTAAAAAAAGTTTCAGTTTCTGACTTGAGTTTGCAGAATCGAGATATTAACTTTTGTTACTATTACTGTTGAAGAATAGGGCATATTACAACAGGAGACTAAAATAAACGTTTAATGTATCAAGTCGGTACAAACACATTTACGTGCAAACGAAACAAGAAAAAAGGGTATGATAGTGATTATAGAACCTAATAACTAAAACCTCTTTAAAGGAGATATTGATGGGAAGCTGGGATATTTTTAATGAAAATGCTTTATTTCTTTCCTTCTAGAAAAATTGAATCCGTATCAACGAACAGTGACTATAATGGACCCTTGAGCCTAATCCAACCTCAATTTACCTCCCTCTGTCCTTTATTGTTTTCTCTTTCCTCACTTCTTTTTTCACAAGTTTAACCTCTTTCCTCACTTCTTTTTGAACCACATAATCTAAAATTTTAAGGAGCCCCTCTCACGTGCAGGCCAAATTTATCTTTTCTCAAGACCCTGAATGTGCAAAATTTTCATAAATGGGTAATCGGTGAGGGCAAGACTCGTTCTTTAAATTTATGTCTACTCTAATACTATATGAGTTTTGCTAATGGTACATTAAAAGATGTACACAAGGGATATACTCCCCTCACATAGGGGTGGGACGTACTTGCATAAAATATTTTTTTATGTAAGTGGGTTCACCCACATGAGGGGGAGGGGGAGGGGGAGGGTGTAACCCCTTAAGTACACCCTAATGTACCACTAGCATTACTCATACTATATTGATTCACCTCATCTAAAAGATTAAGTTGTTAGAGATGTGACATTTAATATAATTAAATATTATCTTCTATACATCTAGTTGGGACTCTAATTTGTGAAATATAAGAACTGAGTTGCAAGTGTAAATCCCAATAAATCAAATTTGAAAGCAAGATGACATTTCTGTTGCAGTTTTCCAGCCTGCCTTTCTAGACTTGCATTGGTTTTCGTAGTACTTTCAATTGTCACCTTCAGTAGGCGTTTTCTTCTTGCACACCTTTGATAGCTTTTCAACTTTGATGCCAGATAAAATGCACCCAAAGAAGTGCACCGTGTTTCCTTTCCACCCATGGGATTCCAAAGAGGGAAGAACATGTGGTCTTGTAATGTGGATTCCTCACAGCATTGAAGAGCTAATCAAAACAGCATCAGAGAAGCTGGAATTTTCACAAGGTTCATGTATATTATCAGAAGATGCGGGGAAAATTCTTGAGGTTGATATGATTATTGATGGCCAAAAGTTGTATTTGGTTAATGAAACAAATTAAATCTCACTCCCTTGTATATCATTCGAAAAGCAATTCTCTTGCCTTTGTCTTGTAGCTACCAAATCACGGGTTCGTTTTCGGAATATCATATGTAGAGTTTTGGAGGGAGAATCTGATAGGATCTTACCTGTCGAATACTAGTCTGTTGAATCAGCTGAGGATTGAAGCTTCCACAGCACCTCAGTAGCTTGCTGCAATGGACATAATAGATTTATGCCAGGAATTTGTAGTTAGAACAAAGTATGAAGAAGTGTAGTGAAACTGTAGAACACGAATGAATCAATTGGATTGATAATCCCTGAATGAAAACAAGTTCTAAGGCTATATGAGAGGACTGGACTATCCCCCAACTACACAGTTCTCATAAAAATTGCATGCCCTCTCCCCTTTCATTACCACCCCCCTTTATTCACGTTTTATTCCCCCCACTTTACTATTTTACCCCCACTCAAATAACTAACTTTTAATGGATCGGTAGCCCTTTCTTCTTTCCATGGAGCCTCACCATCTCTCTGATGAATGTCTCCGCTACAATGGGAGCAGTAAAAAGATGTTTCAAGCCCACAAAATGCCCATATTTACTCAAACTATCCACAACCACGAAAACCGTATCCACTCCACTTGACCGTGGTAACTCTTCAATAAAATCCATGGAGATGTCTTCCCAAATTAATGTTGGAACTGATAAGGGCTGCAAGAGGTCCCCTGGTGATAATGCTGCATACTTATTTTGCCAACATGTTGCACAATTAGCCACATATTACTTCATTGCCGCCCTCATCCCGTGCCAAAAAACTTCCATGGACATACGTTTATAGGTCTTATGAAAATCCAGAATGTCACCCCAACCATTATATCATGGCACTGTTGTAGCATTACAGTCACAAAATGAGAGTTGCTGGGGCGTACTATTCTCCCATGATAACACAACAGCCCATCAACTAATGTATACCTTGCCTGGACTGGAACTCCCTCTTATAAGTCTTTCACTATCCTGCCCAGTACCTCATCTGTAGCAACTCCCTTCTTAATATCGTCTATTTGTAGCACTTTAGGAACGATTAACGCCAAGCAGTTAAGGGCTGGTTGTAATCTGGACAGAGCATCGGCAACCTTGTTTTCCAACCTAGGTCGATACGGATGTCAAAATGATATCCCATAAGTTTAGTGAGCTATTTTTTATGGTCTTCACTCACTAAACGTTGCTCCAATAAGAACTTCAAACTCCTTTGATCGGTCCAAACAATAAAATGTCTGCCCATTAAATAGTGCCGCCATTTTTGTATTGCAAACACCACAATCATGAATTCCCGTTCATGTAGTGACCTTTGTCTAACACTTTGAGGTAAAACTTTTCTAAAGAAGGCTACCAGATAGCTGTCTTGCATTAGGACTGCTTGCATTAGGACTGCCCCTAACCCGTGTCCCGCTGCTTCAGTTTCAACCACAAACTGCTTAGAAAAGTCCGACAGTGCCAACACTGGGACACTGATCATGGCGGATTTGAGGTTCTGAAATGCTGCTTCTGTCTCTTCATCCCATCGGGAATTGTCTTTTTTTAATAATTCAGTCAAGGGCCAGGTTGTCTTAGCGTACCCCAGTACAAAACTCCGGTAATACCCGTGAGCCCTAGGAACCCTCGAAGCTCCTTAAGAGTGTCCGGACTTGGCCAGTTGACCATGGCTACAATTTTTGATTGATCCGCTGCTACCCCATGTTCAAAGATCACGTGACCTAGATATTCCACTTCCTTTGGGCTGAATAGACATTTCTTTTTATTGGCGTACATCTGATGTTTATACAATTTTCTCAACATTACCTCCAAGTGACGCAAGTGTTCTTCCAGTGACTAACTGTAGACCAAAATATCATCGAAGAAAACAAGAACAAACTTTCGCAAATATGGTCGAAACACCTCATTCATCAGATGCTGGAAGGTAGCTGGGGCATTGGATAACACAAACGGCACGACTAAGAATCATAATGGCCTTTATGCGTGCGGAATGCCGTCTTTGGAATGTCTCCCGGTCGGACTCTGATTTGATGGTACCCCGATTTAAGTCTAGCTTTGAGAATACCCGCGACCCATGCAATTCATCAATCACAGGAATTGGGAAGCGGTTTGGCACATTCACCTTGTTTAATGCTCGACAATCAACACAAAACCTCTAACTTTCGTCATTCTTCTTTACCAAAAACACCGGACTAGAGAAGGGACTTTGACTAGGTTGGATAATGCCTGCAGCTAGCATTTCTTTGACCAGTTTCTCTATCTCATTCTTCTGCACATATAGATATCTGCAGGGCCTAACATTTACAGGGATTGCTCCGGGCTGCAGCAGAATTGCGTGATCACGCACTCTTATTGGGGAAAGTTTGTTAAGCCACTCAAAGGCACTCTGATGATTTCCCAATAATCCCAAGATAGAATCGTGTACCTCTGCCATCGGTGCTTCAGTTTCCACATCCAAACTCCCTAATTCCAGCATAATGCCATGTTCCCTGCCCTTATAGGTTCTAACCATCAATTTTAGCGTTACTTGGGTCTTATCCAGGCTGGGGTCGCCCTGTAACACAATTGTCTCCCCCCTAGCCTTGAATCTCATCATGAGTGCACTCCAGTTAACTTGAATCTTACCCAATGTCTCCAACTACTTCATCCCGAGAATAACATCAGTATACTCCAATTTCAATGGCAAGAAATCCTCTACTATCTCCACTTTCGGTAAAGTCACCACCACCCCTTACAAATTCTACCACATTTAACTGATACTTCAGTACCCATCACAACCCTATAGCTGGAGGACTTCGAGACACTCAATTCCAACTTCTGAACTAACTCAGAGGAGATAAAGTTGTGGGTTGCCCCATAATCAATAAGAACGATTACTGGCTCCCCGTAAATCGCATCGCGTAGCTTCGTGGTCTTAGGTGCGGTGAGCCCTACCACCGACTTAATTGACGATTCCACCATCTCACTCATTTCCGTGCTTGCTTCTTCCCCCGAATCCTCAATTTCATCTTCCCTCACCAAGAGCACTTGCAATTCTCTATTTTTGCATCGATGACCCGGAACATACCTTTTATCACAACGGTAACAAAGACCTTTTTCTCGCTTGAGCTGCAATTCTCCGTTAGTCAGGCGCCGCCCTTTTCCCTCTCACTGGACGGTGGGTCACATCACCCCAGGAAGCTTCGTTGCCCCCATATTCTGTTCTGCCTAGGTCATTTGATTAGTGACCTTAGGATAAATGTCCATATAACTTGGGCCTCTCTCCCCTGGGCCAGCTAAAATGGTAGTGCTTATTTTATGGCGGAATAGGCCGCCAACAGTAAGGGCCCGCTTCAGAGATTCATTTCGATCCTCAACCCGTTGGACCAGCTCCCCGATCTAGCCTAAACCTTACGGCCTGATCATCCTTACCCCCGCCCTAATAACAAGGTCCAGTCCATTAATGAAGTTTCCCTCCAACACTGAATCGGGAATGTCCGTCAACGGTGCAGCTAGCAACTCGAACCATCATCAGTAATCTCTCACCGTCCCTTCTTGTTTTAGGGCCAGCTCTCCAACACGCTACCCTTTTGTGACGGCCTAAATCTGTACAATAATAGTAGCTTCAAATCTTCCTTATGCATCAATGGTTGGTGGTCGTTTTCCCATTGATACCACGCCAGCGCCTCACCTGCCTCCATTTTTTCCCAATTGGTGACCTGATTCACACTGAAGTATTACTCTGCTCGGAAGATCCATGAGTTCGGCGACTCTCCGTTGAAGACTGGAATATCCAATCGACGAACTTAATTATTTGATCTAGCGGTCTCATCAAGCTGAGTTCGATTAAATTGGATTTCGCCCATTTCCTGTGGTTTGTTTAGAGTTTCAGAACTTAGGGTTGCTGCCACAGATACCATCGTAGCTCCCTTTTCCTTTTTATCCTTTTCCTGCTCTTCCCACTTCGCCACTACGAAGTTAAATTTCTCCATCATCATTGCAAGGTCCCTCTGTAATTCTGATTTCATAGCCCTTACCCCCCCTACAATCCGTCAAACCACGATTCTAATTGCCCAACCCGGTCCGCGATCGTCATGCTCTGAAACCAAATTTATAGGATCTTACTTGTCGAATACTAAGTCAGTTGAACCAGCTAAGGATTGAAGCTTCCACAGAATCTCAATAGCTTGATGCAATGGACATAATAGATTTATGCGAGGAATTTGTAGTTAGAACAAAGTATTAAGAAGTGTAGTGAAACTGTAGAACACGAATGAATCAATTGTATTGATAATCCCTGAAAACAAGTTGCAATGCTACATGAGAGGCTTGGACTCTTTCCCAACTACACAGTTCTCATAAAAATTGCATGCCCTCTCCCTTTTCATTACCCCCATTTATTCATGTTTTATTTCTCCCCACTTAACTATTTATCCCCACTCAAATAACTAACTTTTAATGGATCGGTAGCCCTTTCTTCTTTTGAGCATACGTGAACCGGATTGGGGGCCTATCAGAATCACTTGGTATGGGGCCTTAGGATCTTATGTGAGGCTTACTCTTCCCGATACTCTAATCCTTTGGTGGAAAAGCTTAGATTGAAAGTCCTTTCCTTCTGGTCTATATGATATGATTGCTCGGATCAATACAAATGATTGTCAATGAAGTCTAGTACTACTTGCATGGAGAGAAGGGGTGTTCCCATATTTTTTGATTAGAATGAATCCACAATGTCGTATCCCTACGTGTGTATGTTGGAACAAGTTTTGCTACATGGTTATAAGAAATATGATTTGAATGTTTCTAACTTTCTTGCATGGTCAACCTTGAAATTTTAGAGACCTTAAACCAACTTCAAATATATGGGCCTTAGGTCTTAAAGTTTAAGGGGATGTTCTCTTCGTATTTCAGTTTTGTGTTTTGAGTTTGAATTCATTTTGGGTTTTGGGTTTTGAGTGTTCATTTTGAGATTGTTGAAAATGTGTTCTTTTTAACATTTTGAAAAATTATTTCTCAAAACGTAAAAATGGAAAACGCGTTTACTTGAAAATTTCGAGAATATTTTTTAATAATATTTTCTACAAAAAAACCACCACAACACCACCACAAAGCCGCCACTACGAGAATCACTACTGCCAACCAAAATCAAGACAACCACTATTGCCATGCCACCACCAAGATCAACACAACTAGTTACCATCGCCAACACAACCACCACTGCCACGCCAATCAACACAACCAGTCAAGACAACCAATCCACTGTCAACCGAAATCAACACAATCACCACTGCCATCGCTATCATCAAAATCAACACAACCAGTCACCACTTCCAACACAACCACTACTACTATTTCCAATCAACACAACTAGTCAACTGCCACTTGAAATCAACACAACCACCACTGCCTGCCATTGCCACCATCAGTCACCAACACCACCGTTCCGTTATCACCACCACCATGTTTGTAACACCATCATCATCACACCGAACCTGCAACACAAAGTTACACTACCGCACCACATCACCGTCGTTGACCGCCACCACCACCATCAACACCTTACCAGCACCTCCAACAAAAACCTCCATCACCGCTAGATCGAAAATATGAAAAAACCCCCAAAAGTGTAGATGGAAAAAAAACACAGCAGCGTTACGACGTTGCTTCTTCAATGTCGCTAGATAAAAAAAACCAAAAAATCGTCGTTATTGCTACCAATGTCGCCTCTTCAATGGGTCACCGATGTCGAAGAGAGAGAAGGCAGAGACAAGCCCAAACCAAAATAACATCGCGACGCTGCGTTCATAGTAATGTCGCCTCCCCACGCTCGCGCCCGTGCCGACATTAGCGCATCTCCTTCGTCGCCGATTGCAGTGTTTGAGTGGGTCGCCAGTGTCAAGAAGAGAGAAGGAAGAGAAGGGATTGAAAGAAGAGAAAAGGAATATACAATTTTGTACATTTTCCTTGTGTTTCCATTTTTTGGGTGTTTTGTATTGAAAACGCCCAAAACGTAAAAAATGACGTTTTGTGTACAATTTTTTTTTTGTTTTCAAAAACACATTTTCAAAAATAGGAAAGAGAACGCGTTTTCATTGTTTTGAAAAATCGAAAATAGAAAACGGCTTGAAAATGGTAAAGAGAACATGCCCTAAACATTTGATTTTTTATTTGTTTTTTTTTTATAGAAGGGAAAAATCAACAATTACGTTATCACTATCAATCCGTCTTAAAACTCTCTCTCTCCATAGACAACATTACCAATCTATTTAACTTTTCTTGTGACATTGTTGATTGAAACTAGGATTTCATCAACTTAAACTTTGAGAAGCTCTTCACGACAGATGCAATTATAATTGGTATAGACAATATTTTATATGCAATTTACTCATTTAGAAAATAACAGTCAATTATTTTTATATAGAATAACACTTTAATAGTCTTTTTTGGTCTCTTCAACATAGGTTTTCTTACAATTTACAGCAAAAAAAAATAACGTACACGCTCATTAATATCAGAATTTCTGTCATGCTTAAATAATTGTCATCTTTAGTCTACAACTTTTTAAAATCAAACAGAAACCCAAAAATATTTGAAATTGTTTAAACCTTAATTTAAGTGAAGAAAGAGCCTCATCAACTATAAATAAGAATAATCAAATCTAAAAGTTTCTTCAATTGAATATGTTATTTCATCATTGACATTTTCATAAAAATACTTTAATACGTTTTTCATGAAATATATGTTCAACTTTCATTTGATCAACAACTTTTTTAGCAGTAATCTTGTCAAAATTTAAATTCAAATTCTCTATATGTTTTAAAAAATAAAATAAGTGTTTTCAAGTGACTAGTAGTTGCATCAATAGACATATCCCCACTTTACAACATTTTACTTATTTTATTAATAACATACAATATAATGTACCAAATAACCATATTAAATAAGAACTCAAAATTCACAATGTTAGAAGATTAACTTTTAGCATCTCTAAATGACTTAGGGTCATCATTTGTTTCCACCAAGTTTTTAAAGCGTTTTTTATTTGCGCTTGAAATTTTATTGCTTTAAAAGTTTAAATTTTACTTTCCCAACGTGTTTGTATCACCAAAAGAATTGTTTTATAAATCACTATTAAAATAAATCAAAACTAGTTCGCTCATAAATGCTCAAAATTGATACATTAAAAATGCCCATAATCGGTACTCAAGACTCCCAACCAGACCCTTAAGTGAGGCTTAGAATTAGGTTTTTTTTTTAAAAAAAAACTGATCAACTCTAACATTGAATTTAAAAATAATTACTTTTTTCTATGAACAATGAATAGTATATTCCAATTGGATGTTTGAATTACAATTTCTGTATTTTTGTACAACTAATCTAACCTAACACAAAATCTTTTTCCATCACAAAAAATTTAATATGATCTTTTGAGAAATTTGAATCCTGCAGATGAAGCAAAACAATCTACCTCATCTTTGAAAAGATTCATTAATTTCAATAATTCAGTAACCTTTGATTTTGTTCTTTCCCCACAACCGACTTGTAACACAACCAATAATTTTTCAAAAGCCCCAAGCTGCATCACCTCAACAACAGCATTTTCATTCTCCCCCATGCATAGTTTCCATAGGATCGAAACCGCAAACCATGTCGCCGTATCTGATACACGCAAGATCTTCTTTACGAGTAATGGCATGATTAACGCGTTTTTGTACATGCCTTCTCTTCCTTGATCCCGGCTCGAAATACTGTCCAAAATACCTAGAGCCTTCTGACAAGTACTTTTGTCACCATCAACAAGGATTTCAAGTATGTAAGGAATTAACCCTATTTCCACAAACTTTAATGTGACCATTTCACTGTTTTCTGATAATGTAATGTAGTAGATAACCACTAGACATGCCTTTGTAGCTGCAGGGCAGATTGGTAATTTCACAATCTGAAACAATGCATCCACAATGCCTTCAATTTCCATTAGGCTGTTAACAAAACTTTGATTTTCAGAAACCAGTTCTTTCAAGACTATAACTGCGTGTTTTCTTGAAGAAAGGTCATCCCCCTTCAAAAATAATGCAATACAGCGTAGAGAAATTGCTGATCCCAGCTTGGATTTGCCTTTTTCGCCTAGTGGGATCGTCCATGTGAGTGCAGATAAAATTTCCTTTAGTAAATCAGTGAATTCTTCCACCGAAAAACTCGCGAAAAGCTCGAAACAAGCTGCCAATGCACAACCAGCTCCATTCTGCACAATGCATCGCTTGTTACGTTCACTTTCTTTGGCCAATTTCTTCATCTTTCTAAGCAAATCGAGGCACTTTTTTGCGTCACGCTGCCTTGCAGCCTCTATGCTCGAGCAAATCTCCAAAACATCGTACGGAGTGATCGGAATTCGAGGAGTTGGTATTCTTTCAATGCCATAAGCCTTGTTCTCCACACACCAATCTTGAATCATCTTCCTTATGGCATGATTTGGGATTTGATCAAAGCTTTTAAGTACTTGATTCGTCGCCGGGCAAGTTTTGTTCCCGGCGTCAATCCACTTCTCGATACATTCTCGATCATAAGTGATCCCAGTAGACAATGTAACTGGATCTTTCATTAGATCAAGTGAAATTGGGCAACGGAAATGAGTTGGAATGGAAAGTTCCATATCCAGAAACTCGTCCTTTCTGGCACCGCCATGGCCGGCTCTCCTTCTCCTCCACCAGAAAGTCTTACTCATAATATATCTAAAAACAAAACCTTTTGAAAGATATCAAATATCCGAACAAATCTTTTGTAATCTGTATGTATGTAGTTGTAATGAGTAGAAAATTTGATGGGATTTCTGGATATAGAATGTTAGTTCATGTGATCATTGTGATATATATATTGGGGAGGGGACGAAGGGCTTTTGGAGGGTCAAAGGTAGGAAATAAAGGAAATGTTCAAAATACTAAGGTTAGGAAAGTTAGACGGTGTAGTATTTGAATGGAATATTTGACCGTTGAATATTTGAACATGTGATTGTATGAGTTGGCTCAAGTTTGACTGAAACCGATGACCAGATTCTTTCAACAGTTGGAGCCTTTATGGTTTGAATAATGCTCCTAAGTAATGTGACAAATAATAATTGGATGTTGTGTATTTTTATTTTCAAAATGTTCAATCATATGTCGACACTTGTCTTTCGTATTTTTGAACATGTTTGTGTAGCACAATTGTTACAGTTTATGTTGATAGCTTTTCATGGTGGGACTTTGCTGGTGAATTTTTTAGTATTTATTTAAAATTAATTAATTTTTTTAAAATCAATTTTTTTTAAAAAAATATTTCTCACAAAATCACTTCTCAAAACGCGAAGTTCACCGGACTTAGCCCCCGTTTGACATCCATTTTTTATCTCATTCTCATTTTTCTACAGTACTCATTTCTAACCACACATTCTCCAAATAAAATAATATTACACATAAACCCAAAAATTCATCTTACTTTTTAACCATACATTCTTTACATCAATCACTATTCAAAAACTCATTCTTCAAAAGAATGGGTGTCAAACACACACTTATTCTTTGGGTTTCTTTCTTTAGAAATTATGATTAAAAATAATTATTTAATTTTTAATGTATATGATTGCATGTGGAATATATCAATAAGAGGTTTCAAATTAAGTTCAAACTCGAGGTGTATTTATTACCTTTATTGACATATTTAGTACTTGAATTAGAAAAACAATCATGTTATATGTACAACCTTTGTTAACAACTATACATTTGACACCATCACATCCATTCATTTTAAAAATTATTAAAAACTGTTTTTTATATCAATTGTCTGAATTTTGACAACATATACAAAATTTGTTTGGAATTAATTGTCGATTTTGACTTAAATTAAAATCTACCAAAAGAGGCACTATAATTAATTATTTGTCTAATACTATATATTATTTGAAAAAGGATAAAAACCTAATTATATCTATTTAGTCTCGATTTTCTTTATAAATTACAAATATAAGCATATTCAATCTAATACAAAATAATTGATTTATTTAATTAGTGATAAATCTATATTTTAACTATTGGTAATTGAAGAAGCCAAAAGCTACTTCTCAAAATATGTTGTCATATGGTAGGGATTCTTCAACAATTGGTTATTTTTAAATTTACTAAATACCTAAAATAAATTCTGATTATTTGCAATCAGAAGCTGGGCTATAATATCAAATTCCAAACAGGACACTAAACCATGACAAATTGGTTCCAATCCTGCTCGATTCTATCACTACATAGTGTTAGGATTTTGATTTGATAATGTCCTAATTAAAATAGAATTTGTATTTGTATATTCCACGTAGAATAGAATATTAGTTTTCTAATTATAATGGGACAATTTAGAATGCTACATTTATTAAAAATTGAAGAACTCTCATTTGGTGTTCTTGTAAATACTCTTCTCCTTAATGTATTATTCGTCTTAAGATAGGCATGAACAGTCTTGACGTCAGACTTAAGGATCTTTGTAGTCTCACATAATCCAATTTCGGGGGTGTGTTTGGGGGTTTGGGTGTGTGGGAGATTCTATGACTATATATAAAAAAAATCAAATAGCGGAATATTATGTCTTTGGCCATCTGTGTTTTTCTCCAATTTGAATGTTTATCAAATAATTTCTGTTTTCTTTGTCTCCATCCATTTTGTATTTTTAAGATTTCCAAATAAATTTTTTTAAAACAAGGATTTTGTGCACAAATAAAGAAATTGATATCAATTACCAATACATAGAGCCGTATAATTTCATGTATAATGTTTTTATTGATATTCGATTTGATTCAGCATTCAACTAAACTAGATCATGTCCACTTTGCTATCTTTAATGTAATTTTTCCTGATTAAAAAAGGGTAAAACATGTTGGCATGGTTGACTAAGTATACTGATGAGGTTTTAGTTGATTGCCTGGGTTTGGGTTGTTCTAATTGGTAATACTGTGTATCATGATTGACTAGGATGCACATATTGAATGGACACTATGGTCAGACTTGACACTTTGTGTGTCACAAATAAATGTTGGGTTGATTAGTCTATTATGGTCCTTGAGACTCTTTGATAATAATTTGCAACATAGACCCACACTTTTTATAACATTTGCAAATTAAATTAGTATACTTATTTCTCCTTTAATTCCATATACTCGGATTGTAACACTTAATGTATGTAAAATTGATTTGATAATATTCTCGATGACATTCTTAATAATATCCTAGAAAATATATGATTTCTTCAAGAAAAAGAAAATTCTCTAACAATTGATAAAATCATATAAGTTTTTAGAATTTGAGCCTTCGATTAATACGTTGAAATTCTTGAATAGTTGTCATAATTCTGACTTAACTAGTCTTTTTTCCATTTTTCAGTAAAAGACTAACCCTATTATTTTATGGTCTCCCTCAATATCGAATTCGGAATTTGGATATGAAAGAAATTTGTATTAATGAAAAACTCTTATTCCAATTGAATTTCTGACAATTTATTTTTATTTCTAGAAAACCTCATTTCCTGGTGTCAAAATTATTAAAAAAGAATCTACATCGTGTTTTTTATTTTGTTGATTCAATTAGTGATAAATCTATATTTTAACTATTGATAATTGAAGAAGCCAAAAGCTACTTCTCAAAATATGTTGTCACATGGTAGGGATTCTTCAACAATTGGTTATTTTTAAATTTACTAAAATACCTAAAGCAAATTCTGATTATTTGCAATTAGAAGCTGGACTTTAATATCAATTCCAAACTGGACACTAAACCATGACAAACTGGTTCCAATCCTTCTTGACATAGTGTTCGGATTTTAATTTGATAATGTCCTGATTAAAATAGAATTTGTATTTGTCTATTATACCTTGTTATAGAAAATAAAGCTTGATTCTACTGATTTCACTCATATTGTAAATTGATTGCATTATATTTTCTTTCCATATATAAGCACAAATTATAGGAATAGGTTAAGGAATAAAATAAGGTTGTTGTTTTCATCAACCCCTGTATATATAGGTTTCTTGCTTTTCAATGAGATCAACATATAAGCTTCACATATACAGAAAACTTTTATGGTATCAGAGCATTCAAAATCTGGGCACCAGAATTGTGATTAAAAATTCCAACCGACTTCCATGGCAGAAAGCACGGCTTTGAGTAAAAGGTGGGACAAACCCAACCACCAACTTTACCTTCACAACTCCGATCAGCCTGATGCCATCCTTGTGCCACAACCATTGGTCGAGGACAATTATAGCACATGGAGTCAATCCATGACTATGGCCTTAACTGTCAAAAACAAGGTGGGGTTCGTAGATGGCTCGATCAAGGAAACTGATGCGGGTGATGGACATGAACTGCAACAGTGGAACCGCTGCAACAACTTGGTTAAAACTTGGCTGCTAGGATTTATGTCTAAGGAGATTGCCAGTAGTGTTATCAATTGCAAGGATGATAGAAGGATGTGGCTCGACTTACATGAGCGATTCTCACATGTAAATGTCGTCCAACTGTTTAATGTGGAGAATGAAATCCATGATTGCATCCAAGAAAACATGACTGTGGGGTCTTACTTCACGAAATTGAAAGGCTTATGGGATGAACGTGATAAGTTAGCCGCATTACCACCATGCACCTGTGAATCGGTGAAGAAGATGACTACATATATAGAAACATAGAAAACCATGAAATTTCTAATGGGACTCAACGAATCCTATGGAGGTGTTCGAAGCAATATTTTGCTACAAGATCCATTGCCTACGGTGAACAAAGCATATTCGTTAGTTCTCCGTCATGAGAAACACTCAGAGGTGACAACAAGGAAAGACCATAATCAACCAGAAGGTATTGTTTTTGTAGTCAGAAATTCCCTTCGTGAACCTGATATTGAGGTGAAATGCTCCAAGTGTAACAGAACCAATCACACCACCAAGAATAGTCGCGACCACATTAAGTGTAGTTTCTGCGGTTGGAAAGGGCATACTGTTGAGTATTGCCGGAAGAAAAAGGTAGCAAAACTTGAGTCTAACACATCAGTTCCAAAAGGGAATCAAGCCACGTCTCACTTAACCAATGGGAGGGAGATGAACTTTCCCTTTTCAGTAGATAAGTGCCAGCAGATTCTCAACATGTTGAAAAATAAATCTCACTCTGCAAATCAAGTGGGTAATTGCTCTACTCATGATGAACTATCAGGTAAGGCCTTTTCATTAATCTCCAATGGCACAAAAGACACGTGGATTTTGGACAGTAGATGCACCAATCATATGGTTTGTAATCCTCACTTACTCACTCATCCAAAACCTGTTCATAACCCCATTGTGGAATTACCAAATGGTTACATGGCTCCAGTAACTCACATTGGGAAAGTCATTTTATCTTCTCACTTAATTCTTGAAAATGTGTTATGTGTACCATATTTTCGTTTAAATTTGATTTCTATTAGCAAGTTGATTTCTCATTCACATTGTATAATCATCTTTCTAAGCCAAGTTTGTCTCATTCAGGACCTACACTCGGGGAAGACGAATGGGACAGGAATTGAGCGGGATGGCCTCTACTATCTGGACCGAACCAAGAAAGAATCATGCCATCACGTCCAAACATCTAATCCGATCATCTGGCACCAACGTCTTGGACACCCCTCGAATAAAGTATCTTCACTATTTTGTTTTCCTAATTTTACGATTATATCTTGTGCTATCGATCCATGCTTAATTTGTCAGTTAGCAAAGCAGACAAGGCTTCCATTTTCTTCTAGTTCTATTAATTCTACAAAGTGTTTTGATTTAATTCATATTGACATTTGGGGTGGTTATAAAATTCCTTCACTTTTTGGCGCTAAATATTTTCTCACCATCATTGATTATCACACTCGATGCACATGGACTTACCTCATGAAACAAAAGTCAGACACTAAAAGCCTCCTAATGAAATTCATCAACATTATTGAAAATCAATTCAGTTCCAAAGTCAAAATTATTCGTAGTGATAATGGCGCCGAATTCAAACTCGAAAACTTTTATGCAAATAAGGGTATAATTCACCAAACTAGTTGCATTAACACACCACAACAAAATGGCATTGTCGAGTGAAAACATAGACATTTATTAAACATGGAACGCGCTATTCTCATTCAAGCTGGCCTTCCTCATCGTTTTTGGGGGGACGCTATCCTCACTTCCACATACTTAATTAACTGAACACCCACTCCACTCCTTCAAGGAAAACACCATATGAGAAATTATCTACAAAGTTCCAAATTACTCACACTTACGGGTATTTGGTTGCTTATGTTTTATTTCCACTCATGCACAACACCCTTCAAAGTTTGATGCTCGAGCCTCTCGATGTGTTTTTCTTGGTTATCTTTATAGCCAAAAGGGCTATCGTGTCTTTGATCTAACTCAGAACAAAGTCGTGGTCTCAAGGGATGTCACCTTCTTTGAAGCCACTTTCCCTTTCCAGAATGCTCCCCAACCAACTGCACCCTCTAGTCCTCCTCTCACCAATGAATCCACTTCACCATTAGAAATACCAACAATGTCATCTCTCGTACCTTCCTCTACTCCCACGGAACCGCCCCATCTCCACATAATCCTTCATCTCCAACAAGTCCTATCTCACCCTCCATTCCGCCCGACAACTTCACAGAATCTACTCCAAATTCTCCTTCCTCACAGAACACGCCAGCCTCAATTCCCTCTTTCCCATCTCTTCATCCCTCGGTGGAGACAATGTCACCTCTACAACATATTCTCTCTCGCCGTCCACATCGCCAAACCAAACCACCTACTTATTTACAGGACTTCCACATCAAGACAGCTCTTCCCTCCAGGATCGCTCCATTGTCATCCACGAATGTGGTCCGTTCTTCAGGTACAAATCATCATTTATCTCAATTTTTATCTTATACACATTTTTCTACTGCTCATAAGATTTTTACTTCACACCTCACTTTACCTAAAGAACCTACCAATTTTTCGGAAGCTATCCAATCTCCATAGTGGCGTGAAGCCATGCAATAAGAAATAGCATCCTTGCAGGCAAATGGTACTTGGAGTTTAGTTCATTTTCCCTCTCATAAGCGTCCTGCAAATGGGAGTATAAAATCAAAATGCGGGCTGATGGGACAATCGAACGACATAAAGCTCGATTAGTGGCAAAGGGATTCAATCAGGTTGAATGAATTGATAATAGGGAGACCTTTGCTCCTGTAGCGAAAATGGTAACTATTCGTATTTTACTCACTAGGCTACTTTGCGTGGTTGGCACTTATATCAATTAGATGTCAACAACGCCTTCTTACGCTGTGATCTTGATGAAGAGGTATACATATCCTCGCATCCTGGTTTCGAACGAAAGGGAGAGACTCGTGTTTGTAAACTTAACAAATCATTGTTTGGTTTAAAACAGGCTTCTAGACAATGGTTTATCAAATTATCCACTGCACTCAAGTGCGCTGGCTTTCACCAAACTCGGTTTGATTACTCTTTATTCGTCCAATGTCGTCAAGGTAACTTCTTAGCATTACTTGTATATGTTGATGATGTGATTTTGGCTAGAAACAATCTACATGATATAGAGAATTCCAAGCTCTTCCTGTCCAAGCAATTCAAACTCAAAGACTTGGGGCAACTTAAATATTTCCTTGGCATAGAAGTTGCAAGATCAAGACATGGAATTAATTTATCATAGCACAAATATGCCTTGGAAATCTTGGATGATACTGGATTCTTGGGTGCTAAGCCTTCGCGATTCCCTGTAGAACAGAATATGTCTATCACACAATCAGATGGAAACCTCTTGGATGACATTTCACTGTACAGAAGATTGGTTGGGAGGTTAATCTACTTAACCATAACAAGGCCATATTTGACTTATGCTATACATATATTGAGCCAGTTTATGGACAAACCACGAGAACCACACATGGAAGCAACTCATAAAATACTTAGATATATCAAGCGTACACTGGGATAATGAATCCTCTTCCACATGTTCGCTTCAATTACGAGCATTTTGTGATGTAGATTGGGCTCGTTGCAAGGACACAAGGAGATCAACTACAGGCTATTGTATTCTACTTGGCCAAGCACCAATTTCTTGGAAGACCAAGAAACAAACTACAATATTACGTTCGAGTGCCGAAGCAGAGTGTTGTGCTATGGCCACCACATGTTGTGAGATTACATGGTTAAGAATTATTTTGAAGGATTTAAGAGTAAATCACACACAACCAGTTAGCTTATTTTGTGACAATCAAGTAGCTATACATATAGCATCAAATCCCATATTCTATAAGCGAATCAAATACATAGAGATAGACTGTCACTTGGTACGTGATAAAATTCAAGAGGGAATGGTTCGGACGACCTACATCCGAACTACAGATCAACTAGCAGATTTATTCACCAAGCCTCTAAGCTCCACACAATTCAAAGACTTACTCAGCAAAATGGGTGTCATCAACATACACTCCAACTTGAGGGGGAGTGTTAAAGAAAATAAAGCTTGATTCTATTGATTTCACTCGTATTGTAAATTGATTGTAGTATATTTTCTTTCCATATATAAGCACAGATTATAAGAATATGCTAAGGAATAAAAAAAGGCTGTTGATTTCGTCAAACTTTTTATATATATGTTTCTTTCTTTTCAATGAGATCAACATATAAGCTTCACATATACACAGAAAACTTTTATACGTAGAATAGAATATTAGTTTTCTAATTATAATGGTAAAATTTAGAATGCTACATTTATTAAAAATTGAAGAACTCTCATTTGGTGTTCTGTAAATACTCTTCTCCTTAATGTATTATTTATCTCAAGCTCAAGATAGTCATGCACAATCTTGACGTTAGGCTTAAGGATCTTTGTAGTCTCACATAATCCAATTTTGGGGTGTGTATAGGGGTTTGGGTGTGTGGGAGATTCTATTGTAAGTGTTATGCCCTATGTCCAATCAACTTTGGACATAAATACTTTTAATGTATATAATCGATACATATTTATAGAAAGATCTATTATTTAATTGAATTAAAATTCTAATTAATTAAATAATAGAATCCATAGATTCAAATCTTGATAATTTGTTAATCACAAGGAGTTGTGATTGTGAGATACAAATAAATTACATATGATTGAATCTTAAATCGTCCGTGGTCATATGTAATAACGAGATACAAATATCGTTATTATGAATAGACCATCACGTGTGACATTTCTTACTTATGAAGTAAGTAACTGATCTCATAAGTTGAAGTGTGGTGACACTTGAATGAACACGTACATATTTTGTTATAGAACAAAACATTGGAGACCCGTTGAGAGATTTTATATGGATAACTATCTAAGTGTCGTGGTCAATCTCTAACGTTCGGTAGTGGAATTGGTTCTTTGACTTGAGGTCATCATAGTGCCTTATATGAGGACAGTCATACTTTGGTGATGTTGGATGTTGCTCTGCCAAGCGTCGCTAATATAGCATCGTTCGGGTATGTCAAGAATCATATGAAGGTTGTGAATGATTAATAAATGATTCGTCACTTTTAGATAGTAAGAGATTATGATCTACATTTTGATTTAGTTAAGTTGATAATGAAATCATTGCTCAAGGTGAACACATAAGTCGAAAAGGAGTTTTCGACTTACATTGACTTAACGGTGGGATAAAAGATATGATCGATGATTGAAATTGACACATATCCATATTTCATAATTGATCGGATCATATTGACAAAAGGATTATAGTTTTACGGTAAACGAACAAGTTTAATTTTGTCATACCATGTGACATTTTTCGTCACATGTATTGCCCTAACACATTGTTAGATGTAAATTTGGGACGACGAATGTGAATTAGTGATAAATTAAAAAGGGGTGTTTTAATTTATCAATTTTGATTAGATTAAAATAATAATTCAAATCATTAGATATCATGATTGGGAACCTAATGTGTCACACACAAAAGAGAACAAGAAAAATGAGATTTATCAATTAATTAATTGACAAATGTTGAATAATTAATTAATTGAGTTGCTTATTAATAAGCCAAAATTAATTAATTGGATTAATTAATTTATGGACCATATTTAATTAATTTGATTAATTAAATATTGGAGCAGTTAAGTTAAGAGATGGGCCAGCCCGTTTGGACTTGTATTAATATGCTACTAGGGTTTGGAAAAATTAAGAGAAATAATTTTATTGTTCTTGATAGTACGAGAAAAGAAAACTCTAGTCATCATTCTTGTTCTCTATGTGGATCACCATTGGAGGCTGGACAATTGGACAACTTGGATTGCAGATCGTGATCATTCGAGTTTGAGAATCAGCAAAAGAGTTTGCAGAATTCATGTACAATTCTTATCACATTTTCTATCTAAACATAAAACAGATCATTGTTTGGGAATCGAAAATTATTTACTTTCCGCCGCGCATGATTAAGTAGATTCCCAACTTCTATGACTATAAAAATATAATAATCAAATAGCGGAATATTATGTCTTTGGCCATCCGCGTTTTTCTCCAATTTGAATGTTTTTTCAAATAATTTCTTGTTTTCTTTGTCTCCATATTTTTTAGATTTCCAAATAAATTTTTTAAACAAGGATTTTGTGAACAAATAAAGAAATTGATCTCAATTCCCAGTACATAAAACCGTTTAATTTCATGCATAATGTTTTTATTGATATTCGATTCGATTCTCATCCGCACTGAATTAGATCAGATCATGTCCAATTGGTCATCTTTAATCTAATTTTTCCTGACTAAAAAAGGGTAAAACATGTTGGCATGGTTGACTAAGTATACTGATGAGGTTTTAGTTGATTGCCTGGGTTTGGGTTGTTCTAATTGGGAATAATGTGTATCATGATTGACTAGGATGCACATGTTGAATGGACACTATGGTCAGACTTGACACTTTGTGTGTCACAAATAAATGTTGGGTTGATTAGTCTATTATGGTTCTTGAGACTCTGATAATAATTTGCAACATAGACCCACACTTTTATAACACTTGCAAATTAAATTAGTATACTTATTTCTCCTTTAATTCCATATACTCGGATTGTAACACTTAATGTATGTAAAATTGATTTGATAATATTCTCGATGACATTCTTAATAATATCCTAGAAAATATATGATTTCTTCAAGAAAAAGAAAATTCTCTAACAATTGATAAAATGAGATAAGTCTTTAGAGTTTGAGCTTTCGATTATAAATACATTGAAATTCTTGAATAATTGCCATAATTCCGACTTACCTAGTTTCCTTTTTTTCTTTTTCCCCCTTTTCAGTAATAGACTAACACTATTATTTTAGGGTCTCCCACAATATCAAATTCGGAATAAATGAAAGGAATTTTTATTAATGAAAAACTCTTGTTCCAATTGAATTTCTGACAATTTATTTTTATTTCTAGAAAAAACTCATTTTCTGGCGTCAAAATTATTAAAAAAATATAAATCGTCTCTTTTATTTTGTTGATTTAATTAGTGAAAAATATATATTTTAAAATTGATAAAATCAGATAAATTTATGTACCTTTATAAACTCCATTCTTCTGGAGTCCCACATGTAAATGTATTACTTCTAATTGGTAACAAAGAAAAATCACAGACGTAAGATCTCTAAATAGTATTTGGATGCTCAATATTTAGGTGTTAAATTGCCATTCTTAGTAAGGGTAAGGGAATAGAAAATTGCCAAAAAATATTTATGTTTGATTTTTATTTCTGTGTTTTTAAAACGATCGTGTACAGTATAGTTGTGGCGAAGAATTATTTAAATGTTTAATTAAGAAAAAGTATTTTAATGTGTGCATAAAATTACTAAAATGGACATTGATTATATTGATGTCCATACAATAATAATAATAATGATAGTATTATAAAAAAATTTTTTATACTATAGATTATAATTAATTATTTGTCTAATACTACATATTATTTGAAAATGATAAAAAAAATTAATTATATCTATTTAGTCTCAATTTTTATAATTGAAGAAGCTAAAAAGCGAAATCTCAAAAAGTTACTTCTCAACATATGTTGTCATGTGGTAAGGATTCTTCAACATTCGATCATTCTTAAATTTACTAAATACCTAAAACAAATTCTGATTATTTATAATTAATTCCAAACAGGACACTAAACCATAACAAACCGGTTCAAGTCCTGCTCAATTCTATTTACTACTAGGTGTAAGCAACGTGCAATGCACGTTTGCTTAGTTTATATTTAATAGCTTTGTTTAAAAAATAATTTGCTATTAATAAAGATGTAATTTTTTTGGTTAATAAATAATTAATGATTCGATTATTCAAAATTTATGCTCATTTACGCGAACTTTGTATTTACAATTTTATATCCATATTTTGATACGTAACTAAACCAAAAGTTAGAGAAAGCTAATAAATGCGCTAAGTTTTCAGATTGTAATATGGGAACAATTGAAAGGGACTAAGATTCCAGATTGTAGTATGGGAACAATTGAAGTTATAACTGATAAAAATTCCGTTGGAGCAACTGGACTTCAGGTCGGACTGATTAAACGAAGCAACTGGCCTTCAAAAACTGAAATTAACTAATAAGAATTTATGGATTTTTTACTGGCTAATTGCTTGGCTGGAGACAAGTAAGAAACTTAATTTTTGCAAGCAATAATTAATTTACTGTGAAACTGTATATTAAAATTTAAATGCCATATAAAACATGTTTATGTTTTAAATTAATCAATAACTATAGAGATTGTGTAACGATGATGGTACTACACTGATATTCCATCTTTGAGCTCAAATTTGCATTAACCCTGGCTTATGAATGCAGTTCACTTGATGATGGTTGGTGGCTAGGCAATAACTCCGATGAAATTGCAATTTGTTGATTTAATGCAACGGGCGCTTCTCTTGGACTCTCCATTTTAACCTGCAGCCATTTCATAACATGTAACCCATTCAATATTATGCCTTCTGATTCCCACTTGATCCAATCGGGAATTATGCTGAGCCTTCTTCATGAAACCCACGAAACACCAGAAAGCTTCATGGTCCTCTGTCATAACTAAAATTATAGGGGAGAGTAAATCACTCATCCCTTGGCAATATCCAATTTCGAGGTCATAAAGTGTAGGGGTGTCCGTAGGTCGGTTCGGTTCGGTTCTGCTCGGTTCCAGAATTTTCGGGTATTTAATAAATGGACCCGTCGGGTCCAAATATAATTATGGAACCGTTCGGGTTCGGTTTCGTTCGGTTCGGTTCGGTTCGGTTCGGTTCTGTACCATAATTAAATTTTTTAACATTTACAACAACACTACATAAATATAACTAATGATATTTCATTTGTAACTTTTACAAATTAACGTAACCAAATTCAAAAATATAAAAACAACTAGCTATCGAATAACATTAATTCAATACATACAAATACCAAAAAGCATATATTAATACTTACCAACTATTTGATTTAATCATCAACTGCTACTGCTGACTTGTCATGACAAAAAACTCTACAAGAATTGAAAAAGCACAATTAACAAACAAATAAACTAAAAAATATTCGACTAATAAGATTTGATAAAAAAAATGTAATATATATCTATTACATGTCTCAATGCCCTCATATAACTCTATTTCTTCAATGCAAATTCCATCTTGAGAAACTTTTAAGAGTCTAGAATATTTTCTTAGTCAGTTTTGTGTACAAATTAAGGCTTCAACTGTTTTAGGAGTTAAAAAACTCCTAAATGGATCAAGAATGCGCCCTCGAGTACTAAATGCTGACTCAAAAGCAACTGTAGATACATGAATGACAAGAACATCCCTTGCAACTTCAGATAAAAATTCAAATCTTGATTTATTAATCTTCCACCAATGTAAAATGTTAGAAAAAATAAAATAATTTAATTAATTCAATAAAAAAATATAAAAAAATTATTTAGTTTCGGGTCTCATTCGGTTCTTCGGTTCTTGGTCGAGACCCAAGACCCGACCCAAACATTTCGGTTCTCGATTTGGGTACCCGTTCGAGTCTTTAACTTATGAAGAACTGCTCGGTTCGATTCGGTTCGGGTTCGGGTTCGGGTTCGGTTCGGTCCGGTTTGGTTCGGATATTTTGGACACCCCTAATAAAGTGCATATGATTCGAGAATGGAAACTAAACGGGCAGCATGAAAGATTCTGTAGCCTCAGCAGAATGGCGTGCTTTGTTATCAAACACAGACACTATAGCCTGAACTGGGGAATATGCTGTCCACTCTCCATTAGCACGAACAGCGTCAAGGCAGATAATTCACTGGCATATATGAAACCAAAATCAATTGAGCTATGACAAGTACTTTTACTATCGCATCTTACAAAATGATATTATATAGTTTTACTTCAAACTTAATCAAATACTGTTACTGGAAAGAGGTATCCAACCAACTCAAACTGTCAAAGATAATAAGGCATAAAAAGTCTATTTCTTGAGATTGATTATAAATAGAAAAGTACCAAAGAACCCAAAATGAAGCATTCACAATTGCTGTATATGTGATTAATACATAGAATCACCAAAACACATTTTTTCCTCAAAACTTTAATTAAGAGAAGGACCGTGACAACATAAAATTTAGAACAAATGGTAAGACCATAAAAAAATATATCCGGCCTATTGTTAATTGATGGACAGAAAATTATGCCAAACTTCTTTACAAAATGATTTCGAATTTCATTAGAGTTGTTTCTTGTTTAAATGAAATTAGTTCACACATTATGTGCAACATATATGCACTGTATTGTATGAGTACCTACCATTGGGATTTCAACTGCAGACTCTCAGCAAGGCAGAGAAGAACCCATTTGATTCAAAATATATATATATATATATATATATATATATATATATATATATATATATGAAGCATCATAAATCCGACAATCACACACAAAACTCAACCGCAAAAGCAACTAAAAATCTGTAAATAAAGTTTCATTAACTAAATAAACCAAGAATTTCCCATCCAAAACAAAAATCAATAAATGACGAGAAATGTACCCTTCTCGGAAGGAGTCTTCAAAAAGAAGATTGTCTTCACTCTTCAGGGTAGTCGGCGACTCGGCATGGAAGAACGAGGAGACGACACGGAAGAATGAGGAGAAAGGAGATGGAAGTCTGAAAGGTTTCAAATGTTTCAATGCTTTGAACCGGCCAAACCGGGTACGGATCAACGGGTTTCCAAAAACCGGCCATGAAAAGAGGGAAAGAGCTTATCCATTAAGGTTTTTCGGTTATGGAAGATTAAATGTTTTTTTTTTTTTTACTTTTTTTGGTTTTTGGGAGTTGAGGAGGCGGTGACTTCTTGTGTAAATTTGATATGTTAAGGTCATTGACTGTAATTTAAGGATTATGGTTAAATTTTAAGTTTTAGCCCCTAAGGTTTTAAATAAATTCAAGTTGGACCTTAAGGTTATGAATATTCCGTTAAAACAAGAAATTTCGTTAGTTTTTCCGTTAAACCAACAAATTCCGTTTCATATGCACTTTTTATATATAGAAAGATATAGGGTTAGGATTTTGAATTGACAATGTCCTAATTAAAATAGAATTTGTGTTTGTCTCTTCCACGTAGAATATAATTTTAGTTTTCTAATTATAATGGGACAATTTAGAATTCCACATTGATTAAAAATTGAAGTGCTCTCATTTGGTTTTCTTGAAAATAAAGTCTTCTCCTTAATATTTTATTTATCCCAAGTTTAAGATTGTTATGAACAGTCTTGACATGAGTCTTGACGATCTTTGTAGTCTCGCATAATCCAATTTTGGGGTTTGTTTGGGGGTTGGGTGTGTGGAAGATTCTATATGATAATTAAAAAAAAAAATCATATAATGAAATATCCTATTTTTGGCTATCCGTGATTTTCTCATATTTTGAATGTTTTTCAAATAATTTCTAGTGTTCTCAATCTCCATCTATCCTGTATTTTTCAGATTTCCAAATATTTTTTTTAAACAAGGAATTTGTGCACAAATAAATAAATTGATCTCAATTCCCAATACATAGAACCGTTTAATTTCATGTATAATATTTTTATTAATATTCGATTCGATTCTGCACTGAACTAGATCCAGTGATGTCCACTTTCCTATCTTTAATGTAATTTTTCCTGACCAAAAAATGGTAAAACATTTTGGCATAGTTGACTAAGTATACTAACAGGGGCGGAGACATGATTTTTTGTCGGGGACACAACTTATCAATGCTGAACGTCGAGTTTTTGTCATGGATGTAATAATAATAAAAATATAAAACAATCATACGACAATATTAAAAATGACAGTTTATAAATTAAATTTCTTCATGAGATTTCAATTTTCAACAATACTCAAATTTCAACAATACCCAAACTTCAACAATTTCAATTCAACAACTCCCAAATTTCAGCAATTTCAATTCAATAATACCCAAATTTCAGCAACTTCTACTCAACAATACCCCATTTTCAATTCATAACAGACTAAGTGACTTACAGTTGAATCTCTACGCCACCAGAAGTCCAGAACCGTAGAAAATCATATTCTGAAAAAATGAGAATTACAAATTTACAATATAAGAGAGAATGCGAGATAGAAATTCGTCAACAATAAGTAATTAAATTGTAAAATAAAACTATCGAGCTTAGTAGCTTACGGAGATAGATGATTCAGATTAGAGAAAGAAGCCAAGAAATCTAGGTCGGGTGCTTCACAAATTCACAATCGGGTGCGAAGTGTCGAAGTGAAAGTATCGAGCAGCCTTCTCTTTAGCAGTAACATGTCAGCTGTGTGAAATGCCGATATGGACCAGTCATTAATGTACTAGACTACTAAAGAAGAAGAGTCAGAAGACTATTATAATTTATATCTAAGGGTTGAAACTTGAAGAAATGGAAACTGCCTCCAGTAATCTTTGTTAGATTTAAATTTTAATTGCTGAATCCCATCAATGGAAAGACCATATGGATATTACCATCATGAAATAAAAGCAAGTCACCGGATGTAAGAGTTTCCTGGAGTGGGGCGGAGGGGCCCCGGAGCCAGAGGCGGTGAGGAAGCGCAAATGGAGAAGCGGGTGGGATTTGGAAATGAAATGGAGCAAATTACAGACGGGTGGGAATTGGGAAAGTTTTTACATTTTTTGGATTGGGCTGGGCATTCCTTCTTGGGCTGGAAATTAACTTATAACTAAAAAAAAAAAAACAATTTCGAGCCCAAAGTTCAGCCCACCTGTGCCCACACTGGACTATACTGGGCTCCGCCCCTGTATACTAATGAGGTTTTAGTTGATTGCCTAGGTTTGGATTGTTCTAATTGGTAATGACACATATCATGAATCATAATTGACTAGGATGCATATATTGAATGTACACTATGGTCAGGCTTGATACTTTGTGTGTCACAAATAAATGTTATATTGATTAGTCTGTTATGGTCTTTGCAACTCTTTGATAATAATTTGCAACATAGACCAACACTTTTATAACATTTGCAAATTAAATTGGTATATTTATTTCTCTTTTAATTGCATATACTCGGATTGCAGTACTTAATGTTTATAAAATTGGTTTGATAATATTTTTGATGACATCCTTAATAATATCCTAGAGAATATGTGATTTCTCCAAGGAAAAAATTCTCTATCAATTGATAAAATCAGATAAGTTTTTAGAGTATGAGCGTTCGATTAGTAAACTAAAATTCTTGACAAGTTGCCATAATTCCGACTCACCCAATTTCCACCCTTTTTGCCCCCTTTTCAGTAAAAGACTAACCCTATTATATTAGGGTCTCCTACAACATCGAATTCGGAATTTTGATATGAAAGAAATTTTTATTAATGAAAAACTCACTCCAATTGAATTTCTGACAATTTATTTTTATTTCTATAAAAACCTCATTTCTTGGTGTCAATATATATATATATATATATATATATATATATATATATATATATATATATATATATACAGGCCCCGTTTGAGCCATATTTTTTCCTTACTAAAATGAAAAATATGACCGTTATCCATCACATCAACATTTAAATTCAAATTTTCTATCTCTTGTGCGGGCCCCAATAACGGCTATATTTTTCATTCTCATTTTCAAAAAAGGTGGCTCAAACAGGGGCACAGTTTTGATCTACTAAGCACCATGCTTAGTTGGCAGTTAAATAAAAAAAAAAAACCAATTAAAAATCCTACTAAATTTTAAATAAATTAGATTATGTTTCCATATCAAAGTTAATTAATTAGGGATTATTAAAATCAATTACAACCCCCAAGCAGCCGTCTCTCTCCTCCTCTTTCCTCCATTATTTTCACCATTTTCCCACTCAAACCCAGCAGCCGACTCTCTCTCTCTCCCCCCTCAATTCTTTTCACCATTTTTCCCATCATCAGGATTTAGTTCCATTCACAAAGATAATTCCAAAATATGTGATAACTGAAGAACCCTAAATCGATGAACCAACACCATACCCTGAAACTGGGCTCGTAATCCATCTCTCAGAGTCGCCCCATTTTGAAGGCAAAGCCTTCCACCATTATATGCAATTGTTAGAAGATATTTTCACTTTTATTTGTCTTCTTTGATGTGCAATGAATGTGTGGTCAAAATCTTTACGCCATGAAATAAAAGAATAATAAGCGACTGTTAGTGGATTCTAATAAGAGAAAATTACCTAAAACCAGATATTTAAGTTTTTAAATTCAAAAATCAGGTGAAATGTTTATTTTTTCACAAATCAGGTGATAAATAAAACTCTCTCTCTTTATCTCCGTTCTTCTTCCATTCTTTTACAGTGAACCCTCCCACACACTCTCTCTCTCTCTCTTTCCCCAAAAATTAGATCTACACTCTCTAACCCAACAATTAGATTGGCGACTTCTTTCCCACCTGACCTCTAGATGTCGGCCACCTACCACTTTTCTCGCCGGAGTTTCGCGAGACCAATCACCTACTGCATCGGCGACCTTGCAAAATTTTTCGACCAGATTTCTCTATTTTCAGGATGTACCCATCACTGGCATAAAAAATCAGATCGGTGACTTCTCCAACCCCCTTCTCTCTCTGTATCTCTGTTTTCCTTCCAACCCCTTTCTCTCTCTAACTCATTCTTCTACCACTTCCTTCTCTCTCTTTACCTGCCCACCGCCTCACCTCTCACCCATCTCCAGCATCATCGACCGTGATAATGCTTCTCGTCGGGCCGGTGTTGCAACAGCACTCGCCGTAGAAGGTGAAAATCCCCTTCAACTCGGCGGTAGAATGTGGAGACACGATTGCAAGGAAGGAGGGTTTTGTGGTGTCCTGGAGACGGAGCTGGAGGTACTGACCAGCCATGGTGTACGAGAAGGCGAGGTCCGGAGCTGGAGGTACTGCCCAGCCCTACTGTACGAGAAAGCATAGATTTGAGGTTCCTGGTTTCGCGCGGAGCATGAGAGGAAATGTAGGTGGTTGGAAAATGGCGAATGTGTAATAGTAGACATTTTGGAGAGCTTCATTGGTTTGAGTAGGTAGTAGAGGGGCTAGAAAGCGCCGAGCGCAAAGGGGGATGAAAATAGGGTGAGGACTGTTAAAATGCACAGTGAGTTACACACCTGCATAATCTTCCTCGCTGCATTTCTTGATGAGTAGTGGGACAATTGTTTAGTTTTTGTCATTTTGATTGAATTAGAAACCCCTTCCATGGTAACACAACATCAGTTACAGTCACTCGCGATACACAGTGGATCCAACAATTGTGCAGAATGTGAGTTAAAGGTGTTATAACAGTGTTAGATTTGGGTTTGCTGGCGAGGGTGAGTAGATCAATGATGTTTGTGGTTTTGGTATCAGATTTGGATTTGGGTTTGGAGATGATTTTGGTGTTGGATTTGGCGACGAAGGAGATGGAATCGACACAACCTTTATTGGTGGCGTTAACTTCAATTATGGTGGCAATTCTTCAATTTTGGCTTGTTGGGTTGTGTCTATGTTGATTGCGGTGCATCTGTGTTATGTTGTCAAGCTGTGTTGTTGGTGGTGGTGGTGGTGGTTTTGAGATTGAAAATGGTAGTTTGGTGGCGACAGTGGGGACGGCGGTGCATGTAAATTGATGGATGAAATGTGACCAATTATATGGATTTTAGTAGCCTCACAGTCTCAGCCTCGCATTGTGACAACACAGATGAATTGTGCAATGAGATTTCCATCGGACAGAAATTTGAATTTCCTATTGCTGCTGACATGATTTTTCTTCTTTTTTGTGTTTTGATAAAATAATAGTAGTTACTTTCTCGTGTTATGTTGTTGTTGTAACTTTTGGATGAATCAATTGTATTTAGAAATTTGTAAACAATTTCCGTCACTTCTTTCTGGTGGTGGATTGTGGTGTTTGTCCGTTGTGTAAGCAGATTTGTTTGTGGTGACCATTTGTGACTAAATATGTGTATACTGTGACTGGTTGTGACCAAATGTGACTCGAACATATTAAAGTCACATTCGGTCACAATAAACACAAACTTGGTCACAGACGGTCACACTTAACACGAATTTGGTCACAGTTAGTCACATTGAGTACACACTTGGTCACAATTAGTAACAGACAGTTACATTGCACAATTTCTTTTTTCTGTAATTTTTTAGGAGGTGAAAGCAGGGATGAGGCTGGTGGTAGGTGGATCCATGGGGTGGAGGTGTGATTTCCAAATTTTTTTTTTCTGGAAATTTTTTAAGTCGTCGGAGCGACCGCCGGAATGATTGCCGGGAAATTCACCGGAGCCGTCGCCTGAAAAACAACATCTAAGAAACAAAGAAAATCATCTTTTATAGTTTTATTGTGGATGAGATTCTCAGACTAGAAGACCAATCAACAGTAATTGCGACTGGTTGTTAACGGAGACATTGCCTATGTCTCCGTACTTAATTGTGATCGATTGTGACTGGTTGTGACCAATTCTATGTTAATTGTGACATGTTGTGACTGGTTGTGACAAATTCTGGGTTGAGGGTGTGATTTCTCGTTTTTTATATTTGGAAATTTTTTGGAATGTAAGGTGAGGTGGGTCCGGGTGGGTGTGAATTTCAGATTTGAATTTTTGAAAAAAAAAAAAAAAATTGTGTGGGTGTGGGTGGGGTGGGGTGGGGTAACGCGGGTGGGGGTGGGGTGGGTCCGGGTGGGTGTGAATTTCAGATTTGAATTTTCTGAAAAAAAAAAAAATAAAAATTTGTGGGTTGGGTGGGGTGGGATGACGTGGGGTGGGGTGGGGTGGGGGTGGCGTGGCTGTGTGGGGGTGGGGTATGGATAATTAATTATATATTTAATTGGAATTAACACCTGAATTTTGAAATAACTTAAAAAGTTTGTTAGTTTTGAAATGTAATTTTAATATATAGGATTTATGTATTGTTCCCTTCTAATAATCTATAATTTTATTAACTAGTTAAAAATTGTAGAGCCTTTAATAAGATTTGTGGGCCCATGACCTCCATGGAAGAGCAAGGCTCAATCCCTCCCAACACAAGGCTAACGAATTAGTCCATAACCAACTACCCAACATGTCGGACATAACTATCTCGTACAGATGATTGAAGTACTAAAAGAGGCTCACTGTCACCTTCTTACCCCAGAACCACACTGGAAAGATAGAGAGAGGGAGGACCCCCTTCGCACCCCGCTCTACCGCCTTTTGGGCAGAAATAAAGGAGAGCTCAACCCCTCCTACGCTCAACCCATGGGTCGAGGGTGGAAGGACCTGACCTCCTGGCCATGCAATTGGATGTCTCACATTGACCCTGTAAGGGCAATGGGCTCACCTAATCTCCTCACTCACCAACAAAATAACCATGCAAGTGTCATGCTATGGCCATGTCTGGGCACGCTTCTGGAAGGAGAAAAACCAATTATTTGCCCATTGTAACCCACCATTGTTAACCCCCTCTTTCAGGGATGGTCCCAGCTGTCTCCTCCAACGGCCATATTTAATCCATGAAAATAGCAAAATCAGACAAGCACTACATCTTTTACTCAAGAGAGAACCAACCATACTTTGCCACAAGTCTCAATGAATTTCTCAAATTAAACGACAAGTGTCGCGTACATCCTCAAGGATTTTTCGCTATGTCCCCCACGATTTATATAAGAGCACTTGAGTTTCTCTCAGGAATATTATATACAAGATTTTCTAACTCTTACTCACTTTTGTAGGTGTGAGAATTAGCCGAAGGAGGCAACAAGAGCAGGGCAGACCTTGAAAGTTTGATTTCTAGAGGCCGACCTTTATATACGACCCTGGATAAATAGTTAACAATTAGCAATAAACTTACATACAATGATTAGAAATAATTTTTTTTAACATAAGAGAACCTGATTAATAAGTCAATCCAAATATCAAAATCAATATAGGATCAGATTTAAAAGTAATTGAGGAACAATCGAACCTGATTAATTTATTTTAGAGAATTTCGATGTTTGAACTGCAAAAAATTTAAAAAAATATAAAAAAAAAAAAAATTAGCCATTAAAATGTAACCATTGTTGTTTATATTTATTCAATAAAAGAAGAGTTGTATCGTTTGTATCTATCTCCAGTCAAGTATGCTCCCCAGACATAGACTACGTAGAGGGTAACACTCTTGGAAAGATAGAGGCAGTTGTGAATTGTGATAAATTCAAGGCCTATTTGACATGATTTTTTGAGATCGAAAAGCTGCTATTGGATCCATTTTGATTAATTTTATGAAAATGTTTCTAATAGTTAGAAGAAATTGGTCTAATGTGGCTTCTGTTGGAAAAATATTAACTTGTCATGTGGCCCGACATATGTAATTGATTGTGTATAAAGACTATCTTAAAATTAAGTTCAAAATTAAAGTGATCTAATAAAAAATATATATTAAGTAATTAGATTTTTGGTATCTAAATAAAGTGTGAACTAAATATGTTTAGAGTTCGGATCCATTATGGTTGTATATGATGATTTGCTGAATACATGGAAATGTAAACATGATTATAATCCATAATTCATATGTGATTCTCATGTTTTGTGATATCCCATCAACACAATAATACAAAGAGAAAAGATATTGAAGATGAAGATCTAAAATCCACAACCAAGAATAGGAATTAACAATTAAGAAGAAAGAATTAAAGAAATCAAGATTATGGAGTAAAAAGTCAAAATCAAGAACAAGATGAGCCAATACTCAAGATTAAAGACTAAGAACCCAAACATGAAAATATTGCAGTTGATCTTCAAGATTCAAGATCCGTAATCAAGATCCAGTAGTAAAAAATTATTTCTAATGAATTAAGATATGTTCCTCATTTAATAATTCTCTTTGTGATGTGACATGGAGGATCTCTGAAATTAAGTAATTAGGTTTTTCAATTTCTTGAGGTTTAAAGTTTTAATAAAATCTAACAAGTAGTATTAGAACAGCTTCATGTCAAACCATTGAGATTCAAGAAAGACTTTTTATGGTTGAGGTTCATACATTGAATTTTAGAATTCTTTAATTTGAAATGTGAATTTTAGACATAAATTTCGAAATTAAGATTTTTTCAAGCAAGAATTTTGGGTTGAACTTCATATTTGGATTCCTCAATTTTAGGATGTGAATTTCTAACTCTAAAACTCAAAAATTCAGATTTTTTGGGATGTTTTCGAAATTAGAATGAACAAGGGCAGCCAAAGTGCTGCAGCGTCCCGTCTAGGCACTACGACGCCTAGGGATTGCCCACGCGCATTGCTGATTTCCTAATGCTGAAGCACTGCCTAGACACTGTAGCACTTGGGACTGGGCGTTGCGATGCCTCCGATTCTGTATGATTTTTTTTAAACAAAAATAAAAATAACATGAAGGAGCAATCAAATTCAAATCTTGGTATTAAAATTTGTTTCGGATTACTAATTTTCTGAAGTAAATTAATTGAAACAACATGTTACCAAATTAAATTCTCTTTTCTAAATTAATTTGTTTGGAATATTAAGAAGGTTGTGTGTATGTAATTCATGCGCATATTAACTGGTCCAGAAAAAGGTCAATATTTGGTCGAATTATTTGCACACACGTGGTAATGAATATGTGACAATACACTTAAGAGGCAATTGCAGCAGCGGTCCCTAACCTTTCACTTTTTTACACATTTTACCATAACTTTCATTTTGTATACCCACAGTTCCAGATCTTTCAAAAATATGCACCTGGGGTCCTTTCCATCCATTTGACCGTTAGTTGATCAAGAAAAATGATTTTGACCAAATTTAGTAAGAGCAAAATGGTAACTTCAAAATTATTATATTAAATAAATTAATAAAAAAACCAATAAAAAATCAAAAATAAAAATAAATGTATAAACTCCATATCCCAGAAACAGCGACTGGCCAGAAACATTACCTTCTCCAACCGTCGCCACCACAACTCCACAGCCACCTTCCACGCCATTGCACATCCGAAAATCAAACCAAGAAAACTACCTATTTTCTGTGTCATACAATTTGGAACAAAAATCCAATTCCAATTCCAATTCCAAATTTTGTGTGAGAAATTGTGAATTTTCTACATTATACAGCTTGGAACTCCTTCCATATCTCAAACCCAATTCCAATTCTCCAAATCCTCAGTCTTTTAAAACCAACAATTTTTCAATCGATACCATAGATTGTGTAACACCCCAAATCTACTACATATATATATTTTTTTATTAAAATTTTAGATTTGAAGTGTTACAAAAATCTTTCTTATCTAGTTTATTTTGATTTTAACAATATAATATAAATATTGTGATTTGATCGATAAATTTTAAATTCAACAATTTAAACAAGAAATTACATATATAATCAAATCTTAAATACGATGATGTTAAATCTTAAAATTTAATCCAACATGGGATATCAAAGTTCGAACACCAAAACTACTAAAATGACATGCACGGAAAACTAACATAAAAATTTATTCTTAAAATAAAATTTTGCAATAATCATTTCTATTTTTTTTTTTACTTGGAGACCCCATGAGCATCACTTGGTCAATTTTCCACACGTCCACATGATCCGTTCTAATATGAAAGGTTATTGTAAAAGTGAGTAATTTGAAAACGCCCAATAAAAATACGTGCATATTCTTATTAACATTATATAAACATACAAACATTCTTAGATTTAGAGCAAACTAGTCGCAATATCCAATAGATCAAGGAATTTCTTAAGAATTCCTATATCCGATAGGATTTAACATATGGACCTCAAGGTCCATTCCGAAGGATTTAACATAGAAATCGACCCGAAAGTCTTAGAGTATTTCATGTCAAAAATTTATATAAATATAAAGAAATAAGAATCTATCACTTTGCACTAATGCATTCTTACCTCAATTTGATACCAAAAAATTGAAATTATAGCTTGTGCGACTATTTAAATCAAAATACTTTTCTTTTTATATTATATATAAATACTAATCAAATATTAGAGAACATTTTTTTTTCTTTCTATTAGAATAAATCGAAGATAACTAGTTCAAAATCATTTTTTTATTCCAAATTATTTCATTTAATACGAGCTACAAAATGATCATGATATTTGATATCTTTCATCTACTATAATACATAAATATTCAACCCAAACCAAATTTATGGTAAATTCTAAAAAGTACATGTAAGCAAATAAATCATTTATGCACATAAGTTGGTCGAGTTTATTACTTCAACTTTTGGGCTTTAGTATGACGGCAATGCTAGACAATGACTATTTCATTTGCTAAATGACCAATATTAAATTTAAGCCCTTATGAAAATAGTACCTAAAAAAAAATCGTCCTCGAAATTACCTTATTTAGTCGAAAGCTCGGATACGTAACTTTTACTTTATCTTCTTTCTTACTGGTAGCCTTTTCGACTCCATGATTCTTCCATCGAACCTTAACCAAGGAAACTTCCTTATTTCTTAATGCGTGTACTTTCCTTTCAATAATTCTCAAATGAGTCTCTTCATACGTTAGATCTTTCTGTACTTCCAATGAATCGTAATTTATCACATGTTCTGGTTCATGTACATACTTTCTAAGCATTGATACGTGTAATACATTATGTACTTTCGATAGTCTAGGTGGCAATGCTAGACCGTAAGCTACATTCCCAAGTTTGTCTAGAATTTCGAAAGGACCTATAAATTGAGGTCTCAACTTTTCCTTCTTGTCAAATCTAAGAACTCATTTCATTGGCGCAACTTTAAGAAACACTTTCTCACCAACTTCAAATTCTACCGACTTACTTCGTTGGTCTGCATAGCTTTTCTGTCTATTTTGAGCTGCTTTTATTTTCTCTCTAATTTTTTGATTGCTCGTACTGTCATTGTAATAATTTATAGACCCAAAATTCTATTTCTCCAACTTTATTCCAATGAACTAGTGATCTACACCTTCTACCATAGAGGGCTTCATAATGAGCCATGCCAATAGTAGCCTGGAAGCTATTATTGTATGCAAACTCCACTAACGTTAGGCGTGACTCCCAACTACCTCCCAAATCTAATAAACATACTCGAAGCATGTCTTCTAAGATTTGAATAGTCCTTTCAAACTGTCTATCAGATTGAGGATGATAGGCAGTGCTAAAATTCAACTTTGTCCCGGTAGCTCTTTGCATGCTCTTCCAAAACTTGAAAGTAAATCTTGGATCTCGATCTGAGATGATAATTACTAGAACTCCATATAGCTTAACAATTTCCTTGACATATAATTGGGCGAATTGATCCATACTATAGTTCATTCTTACTGGAAGAAAATGAGCTGACTATGTTAATCGGTCCACAATTAGCCAGATAGCATCGTATCCTTTTGCTGACTTCCAAAAACCTACAACAAGATCCATGGCTATTTGCTCCCATTTCTAATCCAGAATTTCTAATGGACTTAATGGCCCTGATGGCCTTTGATGTTTTGCTTTAACTTGCTGACATACTATACATTTCTCAACAAAGAGACCAATCCCTATTTTCATATTCCTCTACCAATCGAAAGTCTCGATACATTTTAGTACCCCCAGGATGTGCAGCATACGAGGCATAGTGAGCTTCCTCTAATATCTCTTTTCTTATCCCTTCATCTTTCGGTAAACATAACCTTCCCTCGAATATCAAAACACTGTCATATGCTATAACAAAACCCTTTCTTTTACTTGTATCAACTTCCGCCTTGATTTTTCTCAAAAATGGGTCATTGTCTTGAGCATCCTTGATTCGATCCCTAAGAGTAGGTTGAATCTTTGATGCTGTAATCCTTGTAGTAACTTGAACTGGAGGAATGGCAACTTCTAAATTCAATTTATCGAACTCATTTATCAACTGCACTTAAGTTGTTGGTAAAACTGCTAGTTATCCTACCGTCTTCCTACTAAGAGCATCTGCAACTACATTAGCCTTACCGAGATGGTAATAGATAGTTCGGTCAGAATCCTTAACTAACTCTAACCACCTTCTCTACCTCATATTCAAATCCTTTTAAGTGAAAAGTATTTCAGACTCTTGTGATCAATATAAATATGGCACTTTTCCCCGTAAAGATAGTGACGCCATATCTTTAGAGTATGTATTACCACTACCAACTCTAGATCATGAGTAGGGTAGTTTTTCTCATGTTGTTTTAGTTGTCTTGAGGTCTATGCTATAACCTTCCCAAATTGCATCAGTACACATCCCAAACCCTGTTTGGATGTATTACTATATATAACGAATCCATCCGAACCCTCTGGTATAGCTAAAACTAGAGCTTTAACCAATTTCTGTTTTAGTTCTTGAAAACGATCCTCACACTTCTCAATTCATTGAAATTGTACCCACTTCTTAGTCAGTTGGGTCATCAACCCAACTATTTTGGAGAATCCCTTAATGAATCTCTAATAATAATCGACTAGTTCCAAGAAACTATGAACTTCACCTACATTCGTCGGTCTAGACCAGTTAGTTACCGCTTCAACTTTAGTAGGGTCTATTCCAATCCCTTGTGATATAACCACGTGGCCCAGAAAAACTATACGATCAAGTCAAAATTCACATTTCTTAAATTTAGCATACAATTTCTCCCTTCGTAGTGTCTCCAACACTATCTTGAGTTGTTCTTCATGTTGATCCTTATTCTTTGAATACACCAAAATGTCATCGATGAAGACAATGAAAAATTGATATAAATACTGATGAAATACTCTATTAATCAAATCCATAAATACTGCAGGAGCATTTGTTATTCCAAAGGGCATTACCGTGAACTCGTAATGACCATAGCGAGTTCTAAACGCCATCTTTGAAATGCCATCTGCCTTCACTTTCAATTGGTGATAGTCTGACCTCAAATCAATCTTGAAAAATACTGTTGCACCGTTTAGTTGATTAAATAGGTCTTCAATTCGAGGAATGGGATATTTGTTCTTGATAGTCAATCGGCTCAATTATCTATAATCAATGCACAACTTCATCAATTCATATTTTTTCTTCACAAACAAATTCGGTGCACCCCAAGAAGATATACTTGGTTGGATGTAACCTTTATCCAATAATTCCCTCAATTGTACCTTTAATTCTTGTAGTTCTTTTGGCGCCATCCTGTATGGAGCTTTAAACACTGGAGTTGCTCCAGGTACTAGGTCAATTGTGAACTCTAATTGCTTATCAGGTGGTACGCCGGCAATTCATTAGAGAATACATCAATGAAATCTCGTACAATTGGCACATTACCAATAGTGAGCTCCGATTGTTGATTTCCATATATACCCACTAGAAATCCTGGGCAATATATTTTCTTTAACATCTTTTCCGCCTTCATGGGCGATATGAGACAAGATAAACTCGTACGGTGAAAAATCGAAACTCTTTCTCTCCAGGCTTTTGAGAAATTACTTCTTTTTCGAATTATGGAATGGTTGCATGGTTGCTTTCCAACCCGTCCATTCCTAGAATAACATTGAAGTCTTTCATGTCTAGGAGGTATAGATAAGTTGTAAATTCTTTTCCAGTCATTTCTAACTTTACTGTCCTAGCGATCTAATTGGTGTTCAAAATTCTGTCGAATGGAATGGAAATTTCTAGAACACTATTGCAATTTTCGCATGCAGTACATGATTTAGCAATAAATGCAATAGATATAAATGAATGAGTAGCTCCTTAGTCTATAAGAACATATGCAGGTACTTCAGATACTGATAGAATACCTACCATTACGTTCGGATCCTTTGTTGTCTCTCCTTAGGTTAAAGCAAAGACTTTGAATTTCACTTTCTTGTCGTGCTCATAGTCTCTCTTAGGTAGGTATACCTTGCAGCCTAGGGCAAAATGGCCTTCTTGGCCACATCGATAGAACACATTTGTTTCCAAACAAGTACACTCCACCATGGGCCGTGTTGCATTTAGGGCATCGTAGAGTAACTTTATTATGCTTGTTTGATCCTGATTCTTTATTGGTTTTCTTAAATTATCTAAATCTTTTCCCTTTATTAGATCCATCCCACTTTTGTTTCCCATAAGATTCATTACTTTTCTCTGTCATTCGATCCATTTCTAGACGATCTGAAATTGACTGAGCCCGCTGAAACACTTCACTATATGTACTCGTACGGTGAGATGCCATGATTCTTCCAAATTTGAACACAATCCTAATTCGAACCTCCTAGCCTTTTTTGGCTCGGTGTCTACAAGGTGTGTATCATACCTAGAAATTTGTTAAAATTTCTTTCATACTCATCAAGCGACATATTTCACCATTTCAGTGGTAGGAACTTTGTCTCTCTCCGATTCTTTAGGGATTGGGGAAAGTACTTTGTCATCACTTCTTCTTTGAACTGTGCCCAAGTTATAGCACGTTGTTGGACTTCCGTTCTGGTGCGCGAAGCAGACTCCTACCAGTGGCCTATTGCTCCAACCAGCATAAATTCGGCACATGATACCTTCTGTGCATCTGTGCATGCCATGTGTTTATAGATCCGTTCCAGTCCTCTTAACCACTCTTCAACCGCTAAAGGGTCTACTTTGCTATCAAAAGAAGGAGGTTTGAAACGACGAAATTGCTCTACTATTGAACTTGTGTTGTTAGCATTTGTCGGTCCATTCTGAGGAGGTATTGGTATTTGATGCCTACCAAGATCATGCACCGTTCTCATCAGATCCCTAAACATAGATATTTGGTCTTGTTGTCCTTCCATTTCCTTTGAATCAACAAAAAATAAATTTTTGTCTTAGAAATATTAGGCAACACAATATCTCAATATGTTCAAAGAGAGATGCGAATCTTATTAATAATACTCCTTGAAATCAAGATATATAATAGTTCGACTAATTTAAATTCCAATTATATAAAGGAAAAACATCACAAAACAAAGGAATAGAATCTAAGTTTCTAATTCCTATGAATCCTGCGAATCTTCATTAGCGGAGCTTCTCTTCGGATGAGTCTTCTGCCTCAGGCTGGGACTCTATGTCTATCTCAACCAGTGGCTCAGTTTCATGCTCATGATCATTCTCTAACTCCAACCTAAAGTCATCCTCATGCTCCCATTCGAGATCTTCTTCTTGGTCCGATTCAAAATGAGGTTTTGGCTCGGGCTCTGGCTCATTTACTATCTCTGGTTGAGGTTCTAAGCTCTCACTCCACCTATCTAGAAAAGGTCTGACAATATATACCGAACTCAATCGTATCTGGATGCTTTGGAGGGTTGCCTTCTAGCATCTCATCCCTAACCATAACACCCATGTCTCCCCAGGTGAAAGTGAGTGTATGTGGTTATTCACAGCCTCAATATGCGTGATCTCCAATCCTGCATTCACAGCTGCCATAAATCTCTCATAAATGTCTTGCATGTGTTCGGCAAGCGAACGAGTCGGGTCATTCACGTAATTATCATAGGATTGTATGATGAACCTACGGTTCAACGCTGCCCTACAAGCTGTGGTCTTTCTAGCGGTCTGATAAGTTCTAGACATGTCTGTCACATAAGTGTCCAATTATGTTTTATCTTTGTTAGTGATAATATAGTATACGTTATGCTCTTGGAGTTTTAATATAATGGCTAATCATCATGCCTACTTCTATATTAAAACAAATTAATAACATGCATAACATATATCATTCTAGACATCATAAGCATTTCATGAATTCAAGTTTAAATGATACATAAATCATGCTTGAAAATAAAATGAAACATAACATTTTATCCATACATTGAGTTCATCGGATAGTAGTAGATTGACGAGCGCTAAATGCCATAGGTCGTATTTTAAAAAATATTATCATGTATAGGACCATTAATAAACATGTGAACACCTTTTTTTATTTTTATTTTTATTTTTGGCTTACTACTCAAACTTACATTTTTTTTTCCTGTCACAAAATATAAAAAACCACAAAACGATGTGATTTTGAATTCATGTGCTTAGAGTTGTCATTGTTTTGGTTTACTAAATTTTTATCTTGACATCTCACTATTAATCCATATTAGGACTGCAACTATGTGAATAGGTACAGGTACATACCTTTAACTTTAAAACAAATTTATGAATAATTCTATTCGTACATAATCATTTACCGAATTTTTTACTGAATTGACAAATGACGACCCCCTATTGGGGGGGCATCCGTGGGCCCGGACGCCCCCCAATATGGGGCCGCCCCTTGTCAATTCGGTAAAAAATTCGATAAATGATTATGTACACGTAGCGCGATTGAAAATTTATATGTGGCCAAATCAAAAATAGAACTTAAACTCAACATAATGGAATCTCCCATACAATATTACACGGAGTTACACGTGTAATAATAATATAAGTTGATTAATACTAATATCACATTTGTAAAAAAATTACAATTAGACAAATACACTTACTTTTATTAATCATGCAATTAAGTTCCCTTTAAAAAAAATATTTATAATTAGAGAATTTACATATTCCAAGTCTATTTAATGTAAATTCAAAAACGAGTGCCATAAAAAAATCACATGCTGCGGACTCATAAACAGAACCACGAAAAAAAAAAAATGTGATTCATGTAGCTCACTAAGTTTTCAAAATTATTTATTTTTCAAAGAATATTTATTTATGCATGTAAATCACATTCACATATAAGGTTATTTGCACATAAATAAAAAAAATCTACAAAAAGGTAGACCTGCCTTTGATACCAAACTATAACACCCAAAATCTACTATATATATTTCTTTATTAAAATTTTGGATTTGAAGTGTTACCAAAATCTTTCTTATCTAATTTATTCTGAATTTAACAATATAATATAAATATTATGATTTGATCAATAAAATTTAAATTCAACAATTTAAACAAGAAATTACATATATAATTAAATCTTAAATACGATGATGTTAAATTTGTAAAATTTAATCCTACATGGGATATCAATGTTCAAACACTAAAACTACTAAAATAACATACACGAAAAATTAACATTAAATTTATTCTTAAAATAAAATTTTGCAATAATCATTTCTGATTTTTTTTTACTAGACGACCCCATCACTACACTAAAAAACACATTTTGCAGCGGTCAAAAAACGCTGTGGTAGACATTTTGCAACGTTTTTCCAACTGTTGCGAAGTTCAGTGTTGCCGTTGAGGGAGAACTTTTTGCAGCGTTTTTTAAACGTTATGGTAGACCTCTTTTGCAGCGTTTTTTAAACGTTGCGGTAGACCTCTTTTGCAGCGTTTTTTCAACATTGCGGTAGACACTTTTTTTTTACAGTTATGGTAGTTGAATAATTAACCCACAAAATTAAAAAGAACACTTTGTGACATTTTAGAATTGCATAAAAATTGATAATTTCATTATAAATTTTTGAATTAATACAAAATTCAAATGTGATACACCATAACCTATCTAAAAAGGAGTAAGATAAGTAATACAATTGTTCTATCCATCATTCCACTAACTAGATTACTAGAAGAAGTAGAGACATAAAATATCATCCCAAATGCGGCCACTTCAACCAGTGTTTGAACCCGGACTCTATTAGTAGAAACTAGTAATATGCCACCCACTTCATCTTCAGATGAATCACTCTCCTCAATTACTTCATGGGAGTCATCACTTTGCCCTTCATCATCATGTTATATCTGGTATTATCCATCTGTAAAAAATATTTTAGCCAAGAACAAACATAAAATAAAACTCAGTTATGCTTCCCACAATGTAGAACACATTACGAGAGATGCAAAGGACTCTGACAGCCACAAAACAGGGACATCGATCAACTGATTGCAGAAAACCAGATAGTCGGACATGTAAAAATCTCTTTATTGATGAAGAAATTATAGATGAAGTTGAGGAAGTTGGAGAACCTGTATACGACGATGACGAGGAGGAAGGCGTACTGTATGGGGACGGTCATGAGACTCTAGTTGTGCGAAAGAGTCTGTTGACTTTGAAAGGCGACTCAGGAGACGACTGGTTGAGAACCAACATATTTCACACAATCTGCACGGTAGCAGATAAGGTTTGTAAACTAATCATTGATAGTGGAAGCTGCGAAAATGTGGTGTCCGGAAGAAACTGTTCGAAAATTGTAGTTGAAGACAGATAGGCATCCCAAGCCATATAAGTTGTTGTGGTTGAGTAAAAGCAGTGCAATATCAGTTGACAACCGTTGTTTAGTGTCTTTTCGATCGGCAGAAAATATTTTGATAATGCGTGGTGCGATGTTGTGTCGATGGATGCTTGTCACATATTGCTGGGATAACCTTGGCAGTATGATCGCAGTGTTGTTCATGATGAGCAGAAAAATACGTATTCCCTTGCATCAAAGGAAAAAAAGTTGTGCTGGAGCCCCGTAGAGAAGAAGTCACTCCTGTCCCCGGTAGCTAAAAATTCCAACCTGCTTTCTATGTCCAATTTTTTGGGAGAGATTGAGCGTGAAGATGTGGTCTATGCTCTTATGTCTCGTGAGAATCATACAACAGATGAGAATCCAGATTTACCGGTAGAAGTACAATGGATATTCATGTGGTCTATGCTCTAATGGAGTTCTCTGATTTGATGCCTAAAGATCTCCCTCTGAGGTTACCACCTACAAGGGATATTCAACATCAGATTGACCTTGTTCCAGGGTCGAGTCTGCCTAATCGACCGGCTTATCGCCTTAGTCCCAAGGAAGCTGAGGAATTGTAGCGACAAATGGTGGAGTTGTTGGAGAGGGGTTACATTCATGAGAGCATGAGCCCATGTACAGTTCCTGCTCTACTAGTGCCGAAGAATGATGATTCTTGGAGTATGTGTGTTGATAGTAGAGCAATCAACAGGATTACAGTGAAGTAAAGGTATTCGATTCCCCGTTTGGATGATATGTTGGATCAGTTGTTCGGTTATAAGGTCTTCTCGAAAATTGACCTTAAGAGCGGATATCACCAAATCAGAATACGGCCAGGAGATGAGTGGAAGACGACATTTAAGACGCAGCACGGTTTGTATGAGTGGATGGTCATGCCTTTTGGACTATCCAATGCGCCCAGCATTTTTATGAGGTTTATGCATCAGGTGTTACGGCCTTTCATGGGAAAGTTTGTGGTGGTCTACTTTGATGATATCCTCATCTACAGTCCAACGTGGACATCTCATTTTGAACACCTTCGTGCAATTTTTGATGTGTTGAGGACGGAGTGCCTATTTGTTAATCTTTCTGGGTTTTGTTGTGTCTATAGATGGTGTTCATGTAGATCAATCTAAAATATAAGAGATCTTGGAGTGGCCCAAGCCAAAAACCTTGCATGATGTCAGGAGCTTCCATGGACTGGCATCCTTCTATCGCTGGTTCATTAAGAACTTCAGTACTTTGATTGCCCCAATCACAAAGTGCCTCAAGGGACACTCATGAGGTAAATAACAATTAGCAGTATGATTTTGTTTTACATAATGGGTATCTATTTCATGGATTGTAGTTATGTGTTCCAGATTGTTCATTAAGGCAGCATATTGTTAGTGAACTTCATAACATGGGGCACTTTGGATGGGATAAGACACTGGCATTGGTTTCCTCTACCTATTATTGGTCCAAAGTGAGTAGTGACATGGCTCATCATGTTGGGCGTTGTTATGTGTGCCAGCGTCAAAGGGGGCTCTTGCTAATGCGGGTCTTTACACGCCTTTGCCAGTACCTGAAGCACCTTGGATTGATGTCAGTATGGATTTTGTAATGGGGCTGCCCCGTACCCAATGAGCCTTAGATTCTATTTTTGTTGTGATTGACAGGTTTTCAAAGATGGCCCATTTCATAGCATGTCAGAAGACAATGGATGCTACCCAGATTGCCCATCTTTACTTCGATGAAATTGTGTGTTTGCATGGTATGCCTCATTCTATTACTTCTGATCGTAACACTAAGTTTATGAGTCATTTCTGGAAAAACTTGTGGGTTAAACTGGGGACGCAACTAAATTTTAGCAGTGCCTACCATCCCCAAATAGATGGTCAGACCGAAGTGGTGAATCGGAGCTTGGGTAATCTGTTGAGGAGTCTAGCAGGAACCAAGCCGAAGCCGTGGTATTTGGCTTTACCTCAGGCCAAATTTGCCTATAACAGGTCAAAGAATAGAACCACAGGGTTGAGTCCATTTGAAATTGTCTATGGTCGGGTTCCAACTGGGATACTTGACTTAGACCCTATTCTCCGTGTAGGTCGTATAAGTCACAAAGCAGATGAGATGGCAGAACATCTTCGATGAATCCATGAACAAGTGAAGTTAGCAATTCACGAGAGTAATGCCAAGTACAAGGTTCAGGCTGACAGCCATCGTCGTCAGGTCCTTTTCGAAGTTGGTGATTTTGTGTGGGCAGTGTTAACTCGTGATCGCTTTCCTGTTGGGGAGTATAATAAACTGAAAGGACGGAAGATTTCTCCTTGTGAGGTTTTACAGAAGATCACGACAATGCTTACCGTCTACGTCTCCCCAACCATTTGAAGACTTCTGATGTCTTCAATGTGAAATACCTTAGTCCTTATTTTAGGGATCCTGAAGACACCCAAGTAAACTCGAGGACGAGTTCTTTCCAACCCATGGCGACTGATGCAGGAGGATCCGAGTCAGACGAGGCCGAGCTTTGAGTTGGCAAATCAGCGCAAGATTGGCAAATAATTGGCGGTATTTTCTAATGGGGCCATCTACGGGCATGTTTCGGTATTTTGGCCATAACTTTTGCTACGGTTGTCAGAATCACGCTCATGACCCCAATTCGAAAAGGTCGTTTCGGCGCGCACAACGTTGAGCATCGATTTCGAAGCTGAATTCAGCTGTTTTCCTTTCCGAATAATCAATTTAAGTTATTTTTTGTCGTTTATGGTAATATTTCAATTACCTTTTTGGCATAGAATAAGAGATCGATTTGAGCCGGATTTTGGTGATATTGTTTCTTTTATTAAGTATTTTATTTTGGTAGTAAAATTAGAACTTACCATTTTTGATAAATTTTCACTAATTTCGCATATCCGGCTATATAACCCGACTTGTAGGTTATTTTTCATTCAGTTGTTGAATAATAAAGATTTCTTATCGATTCCTTTGGTTTTTCTCTTGGTTTATTCTCTGTTTTTGTCTATTGATCACAGCCTGTAGAATAATCGCTATGATGCCCGGCGTCAAGAATACATATTAAAGTTTGAGTTATTTGATGATTTACTCGTGCATTTAGTTTTGATTTCTCTTCTTACACAATTCAGTTAATATAAGGCCAGTTACAATTGTCAGATGGTAAAGTTGACTCTTAATGAACTCATTTTACATTGTATGCAAGAAGAAGAAAGGCTAAAGCAAGAGAGATCAAAAAGTGTAAACTTGGCAAACACTTTTAAGGACAAGTTAAAAAATAAGGAAGTTGCTTCTGGTTCAGCTCCAAAGAAACAACAACAACCTGAAAATTATTAATCACCGGGTTGTTGCTTTTGCGAGAATTCGGAATATATGAAGAGAGATTGTACTAAATATCACGTTTGGCATGTAAAAAAAGTACACTTCTCAATTTTGTTTGTCATGTGGTCAATCTATGTTATTATTAAAGATTGTTATCATTTGGATTTGAAAAATAGATTTTAGGTACCGTCTTTTAGACGAAATCTGGTTTCTATTTCTGTATTGGACAAATTCGGTTACTCTTGTTCATGTGAAAATAGTCAATTTAGTCTTTTTCTTCATTCAAATATTATGGGCATCAATTCTTTATCTAGTTGTGATGACCTGTGTTTCTATAATACGGTTGCCTTTTGTAAAGAAACATTACATGTGAATTCACGTTGTGTTAAACATAAATTAACCAATTGATAATGATCAGGACTAGTGACACATTCTTGCTCTAGATCTTGTTTAAGAAGTAATTTTGGATTAAGATAATATTAACAAATTCTTTACACACAATCAAGAGATTGTTCCAGAAGAACAATCTCAACAACCTCAAGAATAAATGCTATTATGAAAATTCACTATAGAAAAGGGAAAAACAATTTCAAATACTTTTATATTCTTCTCCAAGAAAATAAGGATGACATTGGATTGATGGAAGAAAATCTGATCAATCAACTTTCATCAAGCCCTGTAAAGAAACAATTCTCAAGAGTTGATTGATGTTATGAATAAAGAAATAAAACCCATGAAAGACAATGACGTTTGGGAACTCATCCCATTGCCTCAAGGTACGAATCTCATTGGTTGAAAATGAATATTTAAAATCAAGGACTCGAATGGTATTATGGAGAGATATAATGCTCGTCTTGTTGAAAATTACTTTATTCAAAATACATTGATTTTAAATAGATTTTTCTTCGATTTCTATTAAAGACTCTTTTAGGATTATTATGGCTCTTGTGACACACTTGATCTTGAGCTACAACCGATTGTGTACAAATTAAAGAAATCCATCTATGGGCTTAAGCACGCTTTCCGTCAATGGTATCACAAATTTCATTAAATAATTATTTCGTTTAGTTTTGAGATGAATTCAATTGATGATTGTGTATATCACAATTTTAGTGTGAGTAAGCATATTTTTTTGGTATTGTATGTTAATGACATACTGCTTGCCTGCCATGATATAGGCTTATTGAATAAAATCAAGAGATTTTTGTTATTTAATATGAAATGAAAGAATTTGGTGATGCCTCTTTTATATTAGGGATACATATACATTGAGATTATTCTCGGGGTATTTTTGGATTATCACAAAAGATCTATATTGATAAGGTTCTTAAAAAATTTAGAATGCAGGAATGTAAAATAGGTAATACCCATGTTACTAAGGGAGACAAGTTTAGTCTCAATCAAAACTCTAAGGATAAGCTTAAAGAAAAAGAAATACAGAAAATCTCACGTGCTTCAGCAGTTGGGAATCTAATGTATGTTTAAGTTTGCACACATCTGAATATAACATTTATTGTTCAAATGCCCATATTTAAGTAACTGCATGATGGATATTTGAAAATCAACCAAATGAGTTATTCGGTATCTATATAGAACTAGGAATTACATGATCACACACATGAAATCAGATCAATTGGAGATCATTAGATATTCTGATCATGAAATATGACTGTAGAATTTTCTCACTAGACTACACATTTTGGATGGAATTGAAAGATCATTTAAATTATTTTGTGACAATAGCAATCTTTTATTCCAACATGAGCTTTATGATGTCAAAGTTTATGTATATCAAGTTCGTAGTTATTAATGAAAGAATTTAGAGTGGTTAGATTTTTATAAAACATACTAGGAAACTCCATAATTACGGATTCGCTTACTAAAGAGCTACTACCCATGGTCTTTCATGAGCATACTGCTCATATATGTGTTACAACTTTTGATGATATGACAGTTTAGTGAAAGTTTGTATTTAGCTGTTGTTTGATTCAGACACATCTTATGTTTATAGATATTCAGGTTATTTTGCATAAATTTTTGAGCTCATGAGATTATGCATATTTATAAGGTAATATATATGGCCTAAGTGAGAAATTGTTGGGAAAATATTAATTTTTCATGTGACAGATATATGTAATTAATTGTGTATAAAAACTATTTTAAGTTTAAGCCCAAAATTAAAACAATCTAATAAATAATTAAGTTATTAGGTTTTGGACATTTAAATAAGGTGTGGACTCAATATATGTAGAGATCGAATCCATTAATGTTGTATTTTACAATGGGCCAAATATATATGAAAATATAAATAGGATTATGATCTTCAATTTATATGCGGTTCTATTTATTGTGTCATCACATCAATACAAAAGTATAAAGAGCATTTAATAATTATTTTGGTAATTTGACATGGAGGATTTTTGCAATTAAGTGATTAGGTTTTCAATTTCTTGAGGTTTAAAGTTTCATAAAATTATAACAGCTTCCTCTAAAAAGCACTTTCTTTCGGAATAGAATGTGCTTTTAAAATTTCATTTTCAAAAAAAAAAAAAAACAAAAAAAAAAATTAGGGTAGTTTTCTCTAAAAATTCTTCTACAGAAAACAAAAGTCATGCCACTTCCGTTTGTGTTCTTCCCTTGTAAAATTTGAATGCATCCAAATGCTTTTGTTGAAAGATAATTTTGCTTGCTAAAATTCAAAAAATATTTTAAAAATTGTATCCAAACTCAACAAATAAAATTATATAATTTGTTATCCGGTACTCCATTGCAAGTGTGATATGGTCTGGAATCAAACTACTACAGCTGCTCTCTCATTTTAAAATAATAAAAGTTTAGTTCTTTAAGGAATAAGCTAATGTAGGTGCATCATTAAGCACATATTTTGTACATATACATTGAGTCCTTGGTTAAGCTTAACTTAGAATTATTTATGCTTAAATATAAAAATAGCTATTTCTTTTTCAGGATCATAGGGTCCAAGAAATAAGATATGGGTGGGGACCTTGGCCTCTTGTATGAGATAGCTTAGAAAACAGGATCTTGCACACTTGCCCCATGTGTTTTTCTGGTCCACCCTATTAAATTAAAGAAGAAATAAAAGCAAAGAGACATGACAGCTTAGAAACACACACACACAAAAAATGGATAACAATTTGTTCAAGGGACAGCTACATCCTACTGTACTCCACTCCCATGTTTATTTAGTCATGTTTGGTAAGGATTATATTTCGTAAAAAGTGATTTTAGAGAATGTTGTGTTAAAAAGTAAAGAAAAATTATAGGTCACAATAAAATTATTTTATTGAGAAAATGTGTAGTTAAAAATAAGTTAGGAGAAAAATAAAGTTTGAAAAATGGGGGAGGAGGTATAATCAAACAAGCTTGGTTCTATCAGTACTATTTTAAGCCAATATCCATAGTCTTATCTCTTTGTCATGCTTATTTTTGTGTGCTCAATAGACCCAACGTGATAATATAAAGGACACAAGACAATAATATTTGCGTTGGATGGACCACTGAGGCCTACCTTAGAGCAGTCCACTATGGATTAGCATGGACCATTCTGTCAAGCCTTGACATACCCTTGTGTTTCTCGTTACAAGAATATATGCAACATACGCTAGTTGGAAAACGAATATTCACAAGTCTATCTGATACGACACATTTTCTTCTTGAAAAAGGACAAGGAATTTTAATACTTCCCCAAAAGAAGGCTCGAACTCAGGTCATCAGCCTGGTAGGCTTCGCTCTTTGATGCAATGACACAACACATATTTGAACATATAAACCTTGCACCATTCTAGTTGGATAAAAATTTGTGCACAAATTGAATAAAGGCCTTCGAGTAAATGATAGTGCACTACAATAGTTGGATAAATATTTGTATACACATCGAATAGAGATTTCGATACAGACCCTTTTGAAACATATTCCTAACCCCTATTTGGTTTACATAGAAGTGATGTTTTTTAGAGAAAGTTCATTAAATTTACAATTAAAAAATTACAGATTCCATGAAATGTGTTGTTATTAATTGTTGATTTTAATTTAGATTTTAGTTGACCTTTTTAGTTGAATCAAATAAGAACAACACTGTAATATGAAAGTTGCACTCTAGTTGGATAAACATTAGAGCATGATTTGCCTTCGCTATAAGTACACAACTGAGGCAAATATAGCAAGCAAAAAACAAACTTATAATTGAGAAACCTTCAATCCATTTCTAAATCTTCAAGAAGCTAAGAAATCCAACTACATTACTCAAAATAGCGAAGACTAAAAACCAAGAAAAAATGGAAAAAAAATTGAAACATCAAGAATTAAATCACAGAAAGGAAGAACCACATCGAATGAACAAGTAAAATAAGTTATATAATTGCCATGATCATGCCGCCATCTTTTTCACCTGCCATCCGCTGATGTGAATGAGTCAGCAAATCCATACGGCCGCGTAGGTATGCTAGTCTGTGTATTGTCCAAGCTCGGTAAGTAGGATGAAGATGATGAGTCTGCATGGCTACCTTCAAGTTGCTGCCACTTCTTAAGTGCTTGTGGCAAAGACATATCGAGATCAATTCCATATATGTCCTCGGAACATTGATAGGATGGTTTCCAGAGCTCTACAAGAGACGAAAGAACGTTGACAGCATGGCCCATATCAGGCCTTTGATATGGTTCCCTTGCGCAGCAATGGCCAGCCAGTTCAGCAACAGTGCTGATGCTGGCTAAAGTTTCCTCATTTCGGTCAATTGTGGGGTCTATGGCTTTACCGAATGTATCCTTGTTCAGGTGCATTCGCCGGAACCATGTCACAAGGTGCATGCTTTCTTCAGGTTGGCTCTCATCGAGTGCCTTTCTACCAGTGATCAGTTCCATCAAGATCACACCAAAACTGAAAACATCCACTTTCGTAGTCACTCTTCCAGTCACTGTTGAAGAAGTAGAAACAGAAAGGCAATAAGAAATGTGTTGCTTAAAATCTCACTCATTTAAGCATAGTCTTTATCCTAGGCTGGCATTCCTCAATTTTATTTTTTTTAAGGCTAGAAAATTGTACATGCAGAAAAAAAACCAGATCAGCCAGGGACAGAGATGGAGCTAGGGGGGGGGGGGGGGGTCAGTTTCTGCCCCCCCAAGATCTTGACTCGCCCCAAAATTTTGAAATTTTTTTTTTTTTTTTTTCCGTTAATAAATATTGAGTAAATAACTTACATTTTAAAATTCAACTGTACAAAAATTTTAGATCTATACAAAAAAATCCAATAGTTACTTAAATAAATCAATAGCCCAAATCCAATCCAAAACCTAAGTTCCCAATTCCCAAGCTCAACTAATTAAAACTCAATTCCCAACCTGGTTTATGCATAATGCATGTTTACTTGTTCTTGAATATTTGGATTTAAGAATTAAGTAGAGTAGTTGATGTTAGTTTGTGTAATTGTGTTAGTTATTGAATATTTGAATTTAAGAATTAAGTAGTAGAATAGTCAGTAGTTATTGAATCGAACATTGAATTTCAGTACTATTTTGGTACTCAAAATCGTCGTTTTCAATTCTTTTAGTTGAAAAAAAAAATTTCGGGGGCGGAGCCCCCGAACCCCCGGAAGGGGGGCCCACCCCCCGTATTTTCGCCCCCCCAAGATTAAAAAGCTGGCTACGTCCCTGACCAGGCACGATACGTTATTTCAAGTTAAGCCAAAAAAACTGGTAAGGAAGATTAATGCTCTTCCTACCAATAGAACATGGTTATGTATCACAGGCTAAAAACCAACATTTTACCTGGTTTCCCTGGATTATTTTTCACATTTAGTGAAAAAAATTTACAGGTCCAAAAGAAATCCTGAGGTCCAGAAAAATTTGATGATATAAATACCTTGTCTACTAATAGTATAATAGAAAAAGGCTAATACCTATTGTTTTCATTTTGCTATGCTAACAATACTGTATTTTTCAGTGTGGACTTCGAACCAATTTCACTAATTTATTTTCAATCAGAACAGAGCAATTGTAATACCGAAGATTTCAGTTAGGTCTAATATTTAAACTTTAGCATAAGATAGAAAATTAGAAATAACAAAGATCATAATTGATTTCAAGAAAATTTTACCTGCATATTCAGGTGCCAGGTATCCAAATGTTCCAGCAATTCTTGTCTCAATGGAGCCTTTCCCTTCTGGAGCAAGGCGTACAAGGCCAAAATCTGCAACCTTGGCCCTCATATCGTCCCCAAGAAGAATGTTGGAAGGCTTTAGGTCCCTGTGTATGAAGCTTTGGTGGGCTAAACCATGGAGATATTCTACTCCCCTAGCAACATCTAAAGCAATGGACAATCTTTTTGTCCACTCCAATGGTTGTAACCCTTCATCCGCCCAGTTGAAAAGATGCCTACTTAGTGTCCCTTGAGGCATGTATTCAAAAACAAGAAGTTTCTCGTTTCCATCAAGACAGTATCCCAAAAGTGCGACAAGATGCCGATGTCGGACCTTGGTCAAAACAGCAATCTCAGATTGAAATTCAGCTAGCCCCTTCCCGGTTATCACTCCACCTTCCATTCTTTTTACAGCAATCTTTGTTCCATCATGCAATTCTCCTTTGTAAACTGTCCCGAAGCCTCCTTGACCTAGTATATTCTCTTCACTGAAATTGTTGGTAACATTTTTCAGTACTTGAATGGAGATCACCATGTTCGATGCTTCAACCATTTGAATGTTGCTGGTTTCACTGGTTGAAACAGTATGAGTTTCACTAATAGCACCAACACTGATGCTCGATCCTGCAACTGTTATCTTTACATTATCATTGTCTGATCCAGAATGACGAGGGTGAACTACCATAGCATTTGGACTCTGAACTCTGCTAAAACGCTTCTGTTTGCTCTTGTACAGACATAAAGCTGCCACTCCAATCAAACAAAGCACAAAGATACCCCCAATTACAGAAAATACAACAACTCCAATCCAATTTCGAGTTTTCTTGTGATCCTTTTGGGAACCACCCTCACTTTCAGAACCAGAATTGTGTGTATTGGGAGAAGTCATACCAGGAGAACTTGAAGCACTTTTATCCTTCCCGATGTCAGGATTTCCATTTGTCTTTACAATGATGTTACTTCTAAAAGCCGGCACTTTCCCGTGAAGCTGGTTGTTTGATACATCTAGTTTGGTAAGTCCAGGCAGAGTGGTGAGCTCCTCCGGGATAGTGCCAGTAAGATTATTATCAGCAAGAATCAGTCTCTGCAACGACTTGAGTGAAGCAAAATCAGGAGAAATCGTACCTGTAAGCCCCATATTCTGAAAGTTAACAATGGTTATGTTCCTATTGTTGCAAGTAATCCCCAACCAATCGGTACACGGATCATTCCCTTTCCAATTCTCAGAAAATTTTCTAGGATAATCCATTGATCTTGCTATAGAAAGTAAAGTATTCACTCTGAAATCACAATCACCAGGTTGTGGCAAGCAAAAACGATTGGTATCCTTTGTCATATCCACAGAAACTGATTCTTTAAACTTTGGCATTGGCCCTTGCAACAAATTATTAGTTAAATTAACAACCCTTAAGGAATCAAGATTTACCAAAGACAAGGGAACAGGCCCTGTAAATGAATTGTCCCTCAAACTCAAGCTCTCCAAATTCTTCAAGCCCGAAAAATCAGGCAATGGACCAGAAAATCCATTACCATGAAGCCAAACTTCATTCAAATATGTCATATTTTGTATAACACCAATCTCTCCACCAAGTTTCTGCCCATTTAACCACAGAGACTCGATCTGGGAACCCGAAAAACTTGATGGCAACTCCCCTTCCAAGTTATTGAGAGCCAAATGCAAGTTTGTTAAACCAGGAAACTCATCACCTCCTAAAAATGCTGGAACTTTCCCAGTAATATTTGCGGAATTAGCCGAAAAATTCTGAAGTGTAGAAGCATTTTTAAGGCTTTCCGGGATTTCCCAAGCAGCAAATGGATTATTATCAATCTCAACAGATATCAAAGAAGACATACCAGTAAAAAAACCAGCAGGAATGGAACTAAACTGATTGTTACTAAGCATCAACACTTGCAGTGAATTAAACCCCTTCAAGCTTGGTAAAGGTCCAGAAATATTGTTCCATTGAAGCTCTAATCGCTCAAGCTGTGTGAGAGAAGATAGTTCTTGAGGGATTGTACCTTGAACATTCTGGCGCCCAATTTGGATCCGGGTAACACGTTTCTCCGCGCAAACCACATGTTTCCAATTGCACGGATCCGAGTCCGACCACCCGAGACTTTCTGGTAAAATGAGGCTCTTCTTGAGAGCCAACATGGCTGAAGCATCATCTGGGCTTGTTTGAGACTCAACAAACAGAATTGCTGAACATAAAACACCAAGAAATAGTGAAAAAGCTTGAAGCTTTAAACCAAAAATGGAAGGCTTCATCTAAACAAGCTTTTTATGTTCTTGTTTTTACAGAATTTGCAGAGGTTTTTTGAGTGCAAATTAGCATTGGATTCTGAAGGGCGAGAGCGAGGGAGAGTGTTGGAGGGGAGAGTGGGGGCGGATCGATGCAATTGCAACTGCTAGAGAGAGAGAGCGCACATGGAATGGGGGACCCAAAAAACCTTGAAAGTTTCTGAAAGAGAGTATCAAAGATGACTGTATTAGGTGGATGAATCTTTGAAACATGAGTTCAAGGCTAGTTTGATATTTGCTTTCATTTTTTTCTTATAAAAGAACTAACTTTTGGATGAATTTACTTTTATTTTTGTTTAAAAATTAGTTTTTAGAAGTATTTTTTATTTCATTCTTCTAAAAGTTCTTCTATTAATTTTTAGAAGTACTTTTTATTTCATTATTCTAAAAGTTTTTCAGACACCTTAATAAAATTAGAACTACATGACTTATTTTTTACTTTTACTTTCTGTAAAAGAGATTTTGAAGCAAATTACCTTAATATTTGTTAGAAAGTTAATTTTTAAAAAAACTTCATATATTCCGAAAATACTTTTAAAGGAAATCACATTGGACCAACTTTCTCTAAAAACTCTTTTAATTCTCAAAAGCACATTCAAAACATTAGTCAAACGAGTTCAAAAATAGTATTTAGATCTTAAAAGCTCCTTTTAGCTTTTCAAAAATTATGACAAACGAGCTCTTATAATCAAACGGGCCCAAAGGTTCTTTTGAGTCTCAAAAGCTTATTTTGACTTTTTAAAAGTGATGTCTAACTCATCATAAATCAGTTGGACAATTGTGTTTTTGTTTCAACCGTATAAAAGGGAAAATGGCATGTTTGGTGACCAAAAGTTGGGTGGTAAGGAATATAATAAGGGAAAGGAGAGTTTCAAGAAAAATTAATTTAATATCCAGCTAAATAAGTAAAATTTTGTCAAATATAACTTTTAAGTTACTTTAGATGCAACCTTTTCTCTCTTAATATTTATAGTATAATTACTGAATTTGTGGATCCAATTCATTTACAACTAAATAAAGTAAAAATCACTCAAATTCGTGAATAAGAAAATTTGGAAAAACAGGCCCACGACAGCTTTGCAGTTTGTTTTGTGAAACTTGTGTATCGATAAAGGATATGGTTCTATTTCCAAGATTTTTCTCTCTCTTGAAAGGAAAGGGATAACTCCAATTTCTTATGACTAGCCTGGATTTTGCTGGGGTTCCATGCGTTGTCATTTTATAGCATTAGTCAATCCTTCGTTAAGCTAGATTGGAAAAAAGGGCTGATGAAATAAACAGAGGATTACAGTCCATCTAATTCTGCACAATCGAGTATGAAATTGCAGAAAAAATGAGTTCGTCGGAAATCCTATTTTCCTTATGAGGAATAAAACGACGCATGTCACAACCCAATTCGTTAAAAGAGTAACAAATCTAATAAAATGGAAGCATTCGATACAAAATTTAATCATAATTTAAAATCTGTATGATTCAAATAGTCACTTTATGCTCTTTCAATTTGGTATTCATCATACTTGATGAGAATGGGTCCTCCCTTTAGCGCCATGGTTTTTACATAGAAACTAGAAAGTCGACCAACTACAAACTTGAAGCACGATGCTTGAACAAAACCTGGGTGATCTCAAATGACAACTCCCAAACCAATCACCCTCGATTCTGCATTCTGCCCGTATTGCTGCATCGTCGTTAGGTTTATATTTGTTGGAAAAAATGAGGTGATTGCTGATTTTGACATAAATTTTGAGTGGAACTCGTTTGCTTATTTTGGAAGATCAACATTGATTTGTGTCTCCTTCTTGAGATCATCAAAATCATGTATTTACTTGTCAAAAATGAAGTTCAAGTGAATGAGAAATTTGAGTTTAAAGTGGACCCTAAATTTGAATTTATTGTCGATGAAAGCAAAAACCATTTTATATATGGCTACACTTTAGAAGTGTATAATCATGTGTAGCGTAGATGCTCTCTCCATGTGCGCGCGCAGGGGGAGTGCAAATCACGGATCGAAATAGGTTTCGAACCTTGAACTTGTGTGCAAACCTGCGTACACGAATGTCAAATCGAATTGACTGAAAATTGGCTCCTTAAGATAGCCTACATTTTGTTAATTTTTTTTACTTTCAACAACTAACTTTTGGTTTCTAAAACTCCAATGATTATTGTCATTAAATTTGAAACTGTTGAAACTCCAATGGTTATTGCCATGACTTTTGGGTTTTGACTCCAATGATTATTGTCACTAAGTTTGAAACGGTTAAAACTCCAATGGTTATTGCTATTGAGTTAATGAACAAATTTAATGAGGTTAAGTCTTATAAAGCCTCGTTTTTCACTGTTCCAGACATAAAGAATACAATATGCATTATAGTTCCAAAACACATGAAATTGTCCTCTGTCTGCATACATATTTTTTATTGTCTGTCAAGGTCTAGGTGGTGATATTATTCAGATACTAAGTTAGTTCGTCATAGTAGAATCTGTAGTGCTCAAACTCTACTGATTTACCGTTGTATCCTGGGAAACAGACGCTTAAATTAAATCTCAAACACCTACGGTGTGAGGGGGAATTTGTTTTAAGGAATCTGCGTTCACAGTTATGCGCTTTTTCAAGGCAGTCATTTCAGGCTTAGTTCAGTCTGCAGGGTGAGTCGTGGAGGCTCATCATGCCTACTTGTTGGCATCAAAGAGTGTTGGGGCCCAAGTCGGTCGAATACACTATTCGTTCTTTCGGTTGGTTTCGTTGCTATGAGGAAATTCCTAACTTCCTCAGTCTTGCTCTTTGAGGATTCTTCATTTGAAAACTAAAGAGTTCTCCTAGTGGGAAGTTGTCTGGTTCTTTCTCTGCGGGGAGATTCCACCTCGATTTCTTGTGGTAGATTGTGAGCTTGGTTTTGCTCTAATTTGCCGACCAAATGAGTTAATTTTTCAATAGCCTCCTTATCGCCATTGTTTGGGGGTCAATGGTTTCATTCTGACTTCGTCTTTGACCTACAGCTGGTGAGTTAGGGCCTTGTTCTGGACGCGTGTGGGATTGATTTTCAGAAGTTGAAAGTTCATCCATGTTTTTGGTTAATTTCAAAAAGGATGATGCTGTCTTTTTCAAGTTTTGGGGGCCTCCTTCTAGCGCCAATCTGTTGACATTGAAAATTGTATGAGCAAGTTTCAAGCCAACTTTAAAAAAGAATGCGACTTTTGATCCATTGTTAATATCAAATTACAAGTAATTGGGCCGCCCCTTTCTATGTTTCTAGAAGATATTTGAAATATGGATATTACAAGAAGATATATCTTGTAAAAACGTCCCCCTCCCCCCTTTCTCACTATTTCTTCTTTTATAGGAGAGAATGTACATTCTTCATTAATTTTCTGTCTTCTTGCCTGCAATTCCGAGCTAAGGAAGTACACATATGGAAAGATGTAATTGGTCACCGAGCTCGATCAGGCAATCCTTATGATGAGTAAATCTTGCAGGTGGACACCAGTAATTAATGAATGTGTCTTGGAAAAAGGATCTAATCATGATGACTAGAAGCTCATGTATATGCTGATGTAAGATTATCCCTTGTAGATTACTCTGAATGGTTGTATTATTGATCTTGTCGATGATCATTAGTCATTAAGATTCCCTTGCCATTGAAAGACTACACAAGCTTCTTAGATACATTATCCATTCGAACTGACCTCATACCGCCGAACTCCCATTATCACGCACTTGTCATGTGCAATATCCGACCTGAGCTCAACCATTATGGGACAACCGAACTTATCTTTTATTGCATATATTTAATCCGACCTTAATGACCTCGGAGCTCAACTCGTCAACGTTGTGTATATAAAGCATGCCATAAAAATATACTTTCACAGCATGCATTAAATTAAATGTGTGCCATAATAATTCAGTTATTTAAAGTATTTACGACTTACATTTTGGGCATGCTGTACAAGATAAATATTTATGACTTTTCAATTGCAACGTGATGAGCCTTTTAAATTCTCTTGCTCTTTCTTAATGTTAATAGGGATTGCATAAAGTATGATTTAATATGGATACATGTTGATGTTGGGGGGGGGGGGGGGGTGTGCATAAATTATAATATGAATGCATGTTGATGCAGGTTTGTTGAAGCTCTAAAACTGGACAATGTGCAGAAACATGGTTAATGTAGTGTTTTGGTTTAATATTTGATCTTTTACCATTTTGGGTATCATTTGTCAATTGCATTCTCAGTCTTAGTTTATTAATTATAGCTTATTATTTATTTTTGTGAAGTGCGAGAAGTTGATCATTTTCAAGATAGCTAAACTACTGATCAAATAATCAAATTTCAGTATGAATTAATTATTTTGTACTATTTTAATCAGTTATATTTGGAGCAGTGGTCTATACTGTTGTGACTTACTAAAATGTAGAAAATTAAGAGAATAGAAGGAGATAAAATGAAATGACATATACGATTGCAAATCTTCTGAAGACAGACTTTGCTCCTTTCACCGGCGCAAATAGGATCAAACTAATGTTTGTCTCTCAAAATACAACGTTTCTCCAAAACTAATATAGCATAATATTAATTTCGCTCAGAAATCAAAGATTGACTATACTCTTCTAGACCAAACGATATCGAATACTAAAATACCGAACACGGAACTCAAAAATAATTTGAACATCGATTTTAAAGAATTGGAGAAAGAAAGAATTATAAATTAATTATTTGGAGTGAAAAAAATGGAATGAAATGTATTCAATTTATAGATTCAAAGTGTCTTTTTCGAATATGTGCACCTTTTCGCATAAATTAAATTTAACCATTAGATCACACCTTTTTATATTGAGTTGTGATCTAGAGTTACTTTTCTTTATGCACATTTTAAATAGTCAAATCCAATCTTAAAAGAAAAAAAGGACTTTTCAATATGCACTCCTTACATTTGAAAAATCATCACCAATCATCGCACCAATTGAATACTTTTTAATTGATTCAATCGCATCTAAGAAAACCATTAAATTTTAACAATTGATTCTTTCCTCTTATAGTTTATGTTACGTAGAATATTCTACGATTTAATTATGATTTGTATAGATTTGATATTGCTGGAGATTTAAAATTCAATAGAATGTGTATATAAATAGGATGTAAGCTATTCTCTCTAAATAAAGGATTTTTTTTTTTTTTTCTCTTTTCTACAAACAAAAAGGGAAAATGCGGATATGCTCAAAAGTGAAGTCAATTAGTAGAGTTCGTTACTGTTAGTCAAGTGATTTGATCAATAAACGAAAAAGGAAAATCCCAATATAGCCCTTATCTGTTCGAGCATGCTCAGTCAATAGAAAAATAGCTTACTATGATGTGTGGAAGCTAGCCTTAAATAATTTGACCATATATATAGGAAATAATCTACTAAGAAAAATGTCTGTCATAGTAATAGAGCGAAAGTGACCCATTGAGATGAAAAGATAAAAGTATAGAGCATTAGCAAGAAACGAAATATGTAATTCATTGCTCGACTTAGTCTTGGATACTTGAACTTCACATGTTAACTAAATCATAATAGAGGTGATATGTTATTCGCCGTTTAAGTGCTACATTTCTAGATCCAGTTTATCCCAAATTGTGTGATAAAAATACTATGTGATTGTGAGATTTGTCTCAATCATTTATAGAACACCACGGAAATGACTTATTTGGATCTTTATAACAGAGTGCTTTACACAAGGAAATGGAGTGCAAAATAGACTAACGGGAGATAGGATTTAACGGATAAAAGGTTTGGAGGGTCCAGGCAAGAGCCAGAAAACGATGTTAGGATGAACTTTAAAAAATTAGAATGAACTCACGCCACAAGAAATCGAGTTTAGGAGGCTAAACTCATGATATTCATGATGAAATAAAAGAAGTCTAGATATATGTCTCGCCCTGAAAAGTACTATTTAGGGTGCGTTTGATTGCCAAAAACTTTCATAAAAAAATATGTGTTTTTCCATCCAAATTCTTACTTTGTGCTGTTTGATTGAAATTTTTTTTTCATGAAAAATATTTTTTTACTTTTGGTCACGTGATCATATTTTTCTCAAAATCAAGAAAAATATTTTCTTTAGTGGGAATATGATTTTATTTTCCAAGAAATGCACTCTCTCTTTCCCTCTCTTATCTATCCCCTCTTTCTCATCTACCCACCAATAAAAAAATGAACAAGTATAATATTTTTTAGAATGAAAACTAAATCAATCAAATATATTTAATTAATAATTTTCATACAAATAAGTTCAATTGCCTAGAATTTATTTTCTTTTCATGCAAATTCTATGCTCGCAATCAAACATATCCTTAGACCTTTCTATTTTTTCTTACCAAATAAAAAATGGACGCTTAGCTTAAAAGTATAAATTAACCAAATCATGATCGAAATAAGTGAAGGATACACATCCACCAATGAAAAACTAAGAAATTATTTAATGACTATTGTTCTAAATAACTTGGACGATCAGTCTTTCCAAATAATTGAAAACTTTGGTCGAAACACACAATTAAGAGTACATCACTATATGTTATTGTCTCAAAATACTATTTGATGTGAACATCAATCTTCTATAATCACTACATTTCATAGTGAGAAAGATCGATTAAAAATTCTGATGGTCCAAAGAAATTAGATTTAATTCACGTTCATGCTTGACTCGGTTTCAAGAATATACCTATATATAGATTAATTTATAAATAAAAAAGTATTAAAAAATATTCATTTTATTGACAAGATCAAATATAGAGCAAGTTCTTTATTTTGATCATAAAACCTATTTTGTTAGGTTCAATGTTGTAATTGGCATATTTGTAAACAAATGATCTTAATTGAACACTTGTAAAAAGTCAAGGATTTGGATGCAATTTTATATAGATGAGTTAAGTTAGGGTTAAAAGTTGAAAACAAGGAAAATGCGGCACTGAAATTTCGCTAGATAGTCGCCATGACTTGGTTCGACGGCAGAAACAGAATCATTGTTGCCCGCCTTTCGCCTCGCTGTCGCTCGAGTGACCTATTTATGTGGCCAGACCTAATTTGCGATTTTGAAGAGTTTTACATAGCCTATAACACCTAATCGTCCCCAACTATAAATTCAGATGTCTGAGACGAATTTTGGTGGGTTGCCTTATTGTGCCTCATATTCAAATCATCTTTTAAAAGATCCAAGAATACAATTCATTGGTGAAATTATTCATTCTTGAGATCCAACAACCAAATTTTGGGAAAACGTCAAATTGAAGAATCCAAAACACCTAACTTCTTTAATACTTTGAGGAAGGTATTTTCTCAGTTGGACTTCAGAAGTTTCTGAATGTTGAGAGATGTTGGAATACAAGTGTAGGAAGAAGAACAAGAATATGTGATTCATAGGCATCCACTTGGAAGAGACAATTGCAGAAGATTGCGAGTTTGGAATTTACAGCAGATCTTGAAAGCTACATGAGGTAAATCGAGAAATCTAGCAGGTGGTTAGATAGTATCTACGGTAGCAGATCGTAAGTCAGGAGGAACATCAGATCTTGAAGATCACAGGAATTACAACAGTGAGAACTAATGGAATTTGTTAGGTTGGAAACAGACTATAATCTATATCGTCTATAGTGGGGTAATTGGCTTGGTCTCGAAATTTTTACCCAGTTGAAATTCTCCGTCATCATACCGATATTCATTATTTACTACTTTCTATATTACAAAATGTGGTATTCAAACATATGATGATTGAATTGTATGTTTAATCATCTAGAAACTATTAAAAAGTAGCTTGTTGCTTTTACTAGATTGATTCCGCAAGTAAGGTCAAACTTAATTAATAAATTACATAATTTTCTATTGGTATGTGATCCTAATTTTGATTCCTGTTTTTAATTTATCAAGAAGAGTAGTTCATTATCTATTATGCCCTATTTTGATGGCAATAATTATGGTTATTAAAAGGTTAGAATGAGAGCTTTTCTAAAATCTATGGATGATCGAATTTGGTTAAGTGTGGTTAATGGTTGGACTGCCCTTAGTTCTACTGTTAATAATGCAGTTATTCCAACCTCCATTGCTAATTGGACTAGAACAAACATAGATGAGTGTAATTGTAATAGCAAAGTCTTACATGCCCTATTTATGATAGTGTTCTCTGAAGAATTTAGAAGAGTATCTATGTGTGAGGTTACTAAAAAAGCTTGGGATATTCTATAGACCACACATGAGGGAACTCAGGCTGTTAAGAACTCGAAATTGAAAATGTTGACACTACACCAAAAAAGGGCTTTTGCAGCGTTTTTCCAAGTGTTGCGAAGGTCGGTGTTGCCGTTGAGGGAAGACTTTTTGCAGCGTTTATTCACCGTTGCGAAAAACTCTTTTGCAGCGTTTTTTAAACGTTGCGGTAGACCCCCTTTTGCAGCGCGTTTTAAACGTTGCAGTAGACCCCCTTTTGCAGCGTTTTTTCAACGTTGCGGTAGACCCCATTTTGAAGCGTTTTTTAAACGTTGTGGTAGACCTTTTTTTTTTTACAATTATGGTAATTGAGTAATTGACCCACAAAATTAAAAATAACACTTTGTGACATTTTAGAATTGCATAAAAATTGATAATTTCATTATAAATTTTTGAATTAATACAAAATCCAAATGTGATACACCATAACCTATCTAAAAAGGAGTAAGAGAAACAATACAATTTTTTCATCCATCATTCCACTACTGGAAGAAATAGAGACATAAAATATCATCCCAAAATGCAGCCACTTTAACCTATGTTTGAACCCGGACTCTATTCGTAGAAACTAGTAATATGCCACCAACTTCATCTTCAGATGAATCACTCTCCTCAATTACTTCATGAGAGTCATCACTTTTCCATTCATCATCATGTTATTTCTGGTATCATATCACTTGAGACAACATATATAAAAAAGTAGAAGTAATATACTCCTCCTTCATCAGCATCATCATCATATCTGTTTATTTCAAAATTAGTTGCAGCACTTAGTCCACAAAATTTAATGGCTGCAATGTCGTAAGCCTCGGCTGCTTCGTCTTGTGTGCCTGAAACAAAAACAATTAAGAATTTATGAGTCATTTACTAAAGCAAGCCCAAACATTGGTAGAAGTGTCCAATACTATTTTCAACGAATGGTCAGAGGATTGACATGGATAAGAAGGGAAATAAAGGGAGCTTTAACAGAAGAAATAGCAAGAAACTAGCAAGACAATTAATCTCAAGATGCGTCCTTTAGATAAGTACCTTCAAACAAATATGTTCCCTGCATCTAGAACAAGTGACTTTCTTCAAATAGGATCCCCTATTACAATGGAACAAACAATAAAAAAACACTTAATGGATTCCATCCTAATACATGTCATATGAGACATGGAATTTAAAAGTATACCTCGTATATTTTGAATCAACTTAGCTGATAAAATAATAGGAATTTATATTTCGCTCCAAACCTAATTAATGACTGTTATTCCTTCAACACTAGTCAAAAGATTGAGATATGAATATACTAAGAAAAGCACAGGACAACTCAAACCACATCAATTGGTAATTTGGTATAGACATTTATCTTAAAGTTCAATGAATTACACAGTTTGTAATTCCTTTTTGCAGTGATACCCTTCGTCAGCAATGTCAATTCTCTTACTTTGATCCATACTATTAAACAAATGGGCAAGTGGATAACATCACTTGGTAGTGTTTGCTGACTCATCAGTCAGGATCTTAGCAAGGTAAAGTAAGGATATAGCCAAAAACTTTCCACACAGACCACAATACTTGATTGTTCCAACTTCCTATCCTAATAATCTAATTGCATATATTGCAAACTTGCAAGATGTCAAATGTGTAGAAAATGCTACTAAGAAAAGTAATTTGAAAGAGTAGCATTTTTGCATAACAGATATCATTTCTGTCGCGAAAAATTCTAATCTCATATTGTTGTCACCATCTGTTGAAAAACAGGGACAGAAGAAATTTAGATACAGCAAGAACAAACCAGAGAAGAAAAAGAATAAGCAATTATATTCATTAGCTTCACAAAAAGCAACAAAAATTTCACCATCAACATGACAGAAGATAAATTCATAAGGATATAGCTTTCTTAATTTGTAAGCCCAAACATTTGTAAGTTGAATATTACATCAAACAAACAACGATTATAGCCGAGAATAACATCTCTCATGCTGTTGGAACATAAAGCTGCTAGGGTGGGAACACACTACTAACTGCTACTTGCACAACCTGATAACATAATACTCAAGCTATTTTACCTCTCGACTTCATCCCGCCACTTTTCTGGTATAAACTCTTCCAGGAAGAATTTCTTGTGATCTTCTAGGGAATAAATCAGATTGGCCATGCAGTCCTCCAACCTTCATGGGTGGAGGCACTGATAGCTTTGCAAGTGGCCTGCCGGAGCCAAGTGTCATATTTGTAAACTTCTCAGTTGCATCATAAACTCCACGCGTCTTTCCCAAGTAGCTAGCTGAATAAACATACGAAGCCAACTGTTAATTGAGAAAATATGAAGTTATACATAACTTTATTTTAAACTAATTCTTTTTATTGATTACTAGTGTACGCATGTGCGATGCAAGTGCTGCAGTTTGGTTAGGTATTTAATAGCGTAGAGTGATTTTAATGTATTTTTTCTCTATAAGGTAATGTTTGTATGAGTATAAATCACAAGTATTTACATGAATTGATTCTTTTGTCAGTTAATCTCCCTTACAATGGAAAAGTAAACTGATTTTATTTTATAATGTATGTATGTTATGGCTATAGAAAAAATAGTGAACAGAGAAATATATCTAACAAAAAAATCAGATGATATAATTGAACCCAGGGGAAGTTTAAAATGGATCATATGCTTATGGCCATATAATTTAAAATATTTTAGAAAGGAATGTCAAGCCCGTAGAAAAATCAAATCTAGTCTCGGATCAAACCAAGAATAACATCAAATCAAATCAGCAATCACTCTATATATTGAAACAAAAAAGTTCTCAGAAAAAGCTTCAAACAGCATTTGATTGCCATAAAACACAATTATTTTTCCTATTTTTGCTATGCAAAAATCGGATAGTAAAAGCACCAACATTATTTTCCAAATCAAATGTTCCACAGAGTAATTCATACAACTTACCACTAAGTGGTATCACAAATTACAACAAAAAAAATGAAGCTTCAATAATCATCATATGATAGTAAATTTTACTAAAAACCAAATTTGTTTTTCAAAAAATACCATTACATATATAGTTTTCAATACTGTCATTCTGCATTCTCTTTGTTGTATCACTACAAAAATGAAGAACCAGTATTCTTTTCAATGAAAATTAACTGAATTATAGCAAATTAGTATACAAAGTAAATACCAATATTGTTTTCAATGAAATATCAGTTGTCTTACCATCGTGTTTGGGTTCTCTTTTAGGTATATGCTCTCTCTTCTAAAAAACAATAATAGAGAAGTTATAACACGCCGAACATTTGAATGTTAACTGAAGTTTAGAAAACATGTAGTAGACTTATAGCTAGGAGAACATCCAGTCCTTCCATGGTTGGAGGTTGTAAATTTTGAAAGTCAACTGCAGTTGATTAAAATATTTAAACCATTGCATCATCCCCTTCTAACATAAAGACACAAACTTAAGAAACTAAACAGAAATATCAAGTCCCTTGTTGAACTAATGTGACTTCAAGCATGGTACTCATGAGGCAAAATAGCCTAATACTCTGCTTATTACATTCAGCGTTTAGAATATCACCAGTGATAGCATGCCCAGCTTGTGCCAAGGAGACCAACTACAAGTTGGAATGCTAAGATAGATCAGATTCTCAATAATGATCATTATCACATAACACCAATCAAGCAAAGATATCAACCTACATTGAAGTGATAAACTCTTTAAAACCAAGAGAACCTTGCCTTTTGGAATCTGTAATTGCCCACAGCTAGTGGAATAGAAAAGAAAACTCCATTATCCATTACCCAACACCAAATAATCGAAAACAATATAAAGATAAGACCCGTTTGGATAATTTTAGAATTTACTATCAATGAAATTACTTCTTACTCTCTAGAAAGGTATGTTTGGTTAGTAAAAAATATAATTTTGTGTGTTTAACCGATAGATTTTCAGTTCAAAATTCAAGAATTTCAAAAGGGCTATGAAATCACACAATCACTTTGAAATTCTACTGACAGCATCTCAAGGACATCATATTTAAAGCTCCACTTCACATTTCATTTTACATTGGTAATTTTTAAACCCTGTTGAAACTAAAACGTACCAATAGTTAACTTGTGAACGATAATGTTAACAAGAAAGAAGTTGAGGCTAAAACTTATTCATTCTGAATTAACAAAATGAAAGACGAACTACAGAACCTGGTTGAGATCTTGACGAGACATGTTGGACATGGCAAAGAACTTAGTAGCATCGGCTCCAGTCAAACACCCATCTCCATCTGATTGTACGAATTCATTAGCAACTTAATTTATAAGTCGAGAATAAAATTTGATTGAAAATACAAAACATAGTACCTGAATCAGCGAAAGAAAACCATTCTTGATAGATCTTCTGGTGCTATTTGGAGCAACGACTAATCGGACCCGACTCAATGTCTATTTTCGACTTGAAAAATTCCTCAAAATTATATGATTCTTATTTGAATTTTAGAACGTTTGGAAGTTTACTCTTTGTGAAATTAGTTTTTAGTCACTCTGCCTTTTGTTTTGGGGGAAAAACCCAGCCGTGACACGGGAGGTGTATGGAGACACCGTGTGTGTCTCCGTGCGCAATGGATGCACAGCGCATGCCTTCGTTGCGCATGGAGACACCCCATGTTTCCGTTGCGAGCGGAGGCACGGTTCGTGTCTCCGTGATGGAACCCTCATCCAGCTCTCTGTCCCTCCTTGTAGGCATGTTTTAAGTCATGTAGGGGAGAAAACCTACCTTTTCTGGCGAGGTGGTGATGATGGTGGTTGCTGAATCAAAATAAACTGGAACTCTGTGCCTGAAGGAGACACCGCCGCGTCTCCTTCTCCAACGGCGAGTCTCCGTGGACGGAGACACCGTGACTCCTCTGTGTCTTTGTGGAAAACCCCTAGCCTCGCAATAGTCACATCACGAGTTGGAAGTTTAGCTTGTGGAGAGAACAAAACCTAGGTTTCTCCTTTGGGAAGGACACAACATCCAAAACGACGTAGTGTTATGATGATCCAATTTCTTGACACTTGTCCATGTACAGTGAATCCAAAACATGCTCTTTTAATATTGTTAGGAAAAAGTGACTGAAATTACAGGCTTCTAGAGGGGAATCTAATTGTCCTATAAATATAGCAATTAATATAAGGAAATATAGCATAATATGATATGACAAGTATTGGTATTAAATCACAAGCACATCAATGGCAATATGAAACAAGTTAATGCTTTCATCAACTGATACATCTCGGAACACACCAATTGCAATAATAGCTTCACAATAGCAATATAAAACAAGTCAAATGTAAATAATGACAACACAACATTAGCAACAAGCTACAGATAAATACCAACGGATTAGAAACATCCAAATTATAAAAATTTGCCCAGGGGCACCCAAGTAACAGTGGAAAGAACATCCTGATCAGAACTGTTCCTCGACATGGATGAATTCGATCCAAATCCGACATGCTTCCCAACCTGGTCAAATTACCGTGTCAAATGTAACCCATTACAGCAAATTACCTAGTCATTAAGTAACCCATCAGCAAATTACCTTGTCAAATGTAAAAACTCTATCTCTGTGTTTCCCAGCGATATTTTGGGAAACCGACACCACTCTCCGGTAATCGCTACAGGTCACGACCTGCGGAGCGTTGTTCCACAACTCATCCTCACTAAACGGTCTGAAAATTCACCAATTTTCACACAAATAACTCAAAATTTAGGAAAATAAAGAAAAAATGAAACTCTGAAATCGTATAAATACACTACCTGCAACGGATACAATTACCTTCCAAGTTTGATAGTGCGAGATGTAAAAATGAAACGGCAAATGATTGAGGTCAAGACAGTTAGAAGATTTCAACGAAGGTGATTTGGATGATGGAAGACGGCGTGGGTCGAGGAGAATGACAAATGAAGAAGTGTTGCAACGTTTGTAAACCTAAGACTTGTCGGGTCGGGTTAATTCGGTCCCCAATCAATTTTAACCCGATCCACAATTAAAAAAATTGGTCCAACCAGAGTCATCCAACCCTCTTTACTTTTTGCAACGTTTATTAAACGTTGCTGCAAAATATCAAACTTTTGCAACGTTTAATAAACGTTGCAAAAAGTGTCTTTCGCAGCGTTTATTAAACGTTGCAAAAGATCAAACTTTTGCGGCGTTTAATAAACACTGCAAAAAATTGATCTTTTGCAACGTTTAATAAACGTTGCAAAATGTGCCTTTTGCAGCGTTTAATAAACGTTGCAAAAGATCAACTTTTTGCAGCGTTTATTAAACGCTGCAAAAGGGTCAACTTTTAACAACGTCCAATAAACGTTGCAAAATGCAATTTTTTGCAACGTTTATTTACAAAATGTTGCTAAAACTTAATTATGCTAACCAATTGCAACATTTACTTATCAAAATGTTGCAATAGACCCTTTTAGCAACACTTAACTATCGAATGTTGCAAAAGTTGTGTTGCAAAAGCTCATTTTTGGCGTAGTGTGACCATTAGGTTTGAGGAGATTAGAATAAGAGAAGATAAGACATTTGATGCCTTCTACGCAAGCCTAAACGACATAGTGAACTCTAACTTCAACCTAAGAGAGAAAATCCTTGAAGCTAAGATAGTGCGTAAAATTCTTAGATCCTAAAATCATGGCTGATAAGTGCGGGTTTTGCACTTATTCAGACCATGAAATTTAGATATTTGTGAGCTTTCATTAATAATTTATTACATAATTTAGTTATTTTTATTGTGTAGGTTAAAACCCGAGTTTGAATTATGATTAGAAGAAATTTATGCGAGAAATGAGTAAAAAGAACCACGACACAAAAATTTCAAAGTTTAGGGACCGAGATTATTACTTTTTGAAAGTTGGAGGACCCGACTGCAATATCTTGAAAATTTGGCTATAAAATGAACACCCATTTTAGTTTTTTTTTTTTTGTGCAGAAAGTTGGCGTCCAGGTGATACTTTATAGGGCTTTGGGACCATTTTATTATCTTTTCAAAAGTTGGGGGCTTAGGCTGCAATTTAGGCATTAGGTTTTGATTTAAGAAAAGGGCGGCCCATATTTTGAGGTGTGTTGCGTCTTCCTCTTCAGTTTTTTCTTTCCTTTTCAATTTGTTTTCTTTCTTCATTCTCCTTTGCTTTTCTTTGGTAAATTGAACCAAGATTGAAGCATGGTGATAGTGAAATAAATTGGAAAAGAATACCCATTGATATTAAAGAACTCTCAACCATTTCTCTTTTTATCAATAAGTTTTTCTTTTCTTTAATATATTTTCCATTAACGTGTTGTAAGAATTTGTTTGTTATTTTTTAGTATTTCATGAATAGCTGAACATATTGGTGATTGGGGGTGATTTCAAACCCGAGTTACGATTTTCAATTATTTTGTACTTTATAGTTTTCTTGATTGATGTGTTTAATCCATTGTTTTAAATGTTGATTTTGTTATTCTTGATTGTTTAGGTGTACAACTAAATATTGAGTTGTTTCAATGAATGCTATTTTTGGATATATCGTACGTAATAGCTATTTATTCTAAAATCTTGTAGCAATTACATTTCAATAGATTATGAGGAATTTTCAATTAATTGTATGTGGCTTAACACTTAAGTGAGTAAACCGAGCTTGTGATTTTACCCTTAATTCAACTCATCTCTTTTGTTGTAATGCTTTTGTTAAATTAAATCTAGAGAACTTGTTCTAGATTGTTTAATGAATAGAGTTGAGTAAATAGCTTGTTTTATTCAACTAACATGTAATAAGAGATTGAGATAATTGAGCTTGTAATTATTTTTGAATTGTTGTTAATCCAGAGAACAAAAATCCATTGTGGTAATTGATAGAAAAATCATTCTCGTGGTAACGAAATACCCCTCAATCACATTTTCACATATTTAATCAAAAACTACTCAACGAACCAAATCCCCCTCCCCCCAATTTAATCAATTTTGTATATAACTGTTAATTTCACTTTCTAGTGTGCAATTGATTAAATTGAACGAATCATTTGCAGGAGATGACCCTTACTTGTCATATTACTACTTAAGACGACACGTTTAAGTTAAGTAAGGAAAATCAATTGGTACGTCAATTGGGACGGTGTCAACGACGATTGAAGAAAGTAAGGACATAGATTTTATTAAGGTAGATGAGTTAGTTGGATCCCTCTAGACGTATAAGTTGACCTTAGATAAACATGTTAAAGATAAATCTCTAGCCTTAAAATTCGTGAGAAACATCCGGACTGAATCTTCTAATTTTGATTCACTGGATAATGAGGAGTTAGCTTACCTGACTAAAAAATTTCGAATAATATTTAGGAAGAAAAATAACCTTCAAGGGAGACAAAGATGGCCCGAGTGAATCTAGGAAAAAATATAAATTTGTGAAGTGCCACAATTGTTGAAGTTTTGGCCACGTTAGGATTAAGTGCCCTAGCAGTATGAGAAATCCGGATAATGCTATGAATGCTACTCTGACTGATGACAAGTCTAACTTTGACAATCAGAGTGAGAAATCCACTCGGGAGGAAAGTGGAAAATATCTTGCCTTTACTACTAGAATTAAGAAGAAGCTCACCAGTGAGCTTAAGAAGTCCTTTAGGAGAGTCAGTGAGTTAACCATTGAGAAAGAGACCTTAGAAATTCAGGTTAAGAACCTTTTGAGCGATGTAGAATATTCTAAGTCTCAACTGCTTGCCTTCTCTAGTGGTTCTGAAAAATTAGATAACTTTTTGGGAATGGGCAAGTCGTCTGGAAATAAGGAATGTCTAGGTTTTAAGGAGAAGAGTGCTAATACATCCAAGACCACATTTGTCCTTGCTATTGACCAGCCCAAACTTGTGTCTAACCCCGATCTTAAGAATAAGGGATTTGTTAGACAGAGGCCTACTAGACAGTGTAGGACCCATCGACCTAAGAATAGACGTCAACGTCCACATAACATTGGTCATAGGTTTATCCCTACACATTCTCACTGTGGTGAGTTGGGACACATATAGCCTACATGTCATCATTTCGTGAATATAAATAGAAATTGGAACTTGAATAGAAATAAGAATCATGAGTTTGTTGGTTAGATTGACTTTCTTACTAATCAAGTGAGTCAATTGACGAAATTAATGGCATAGATGAATAGAAATAGTCCAGTCACTAGGCAAGTTTGGGTGAAAAAAAATGATTTGGAATTTTTTGAAATAGATCACAGTACTCTTAAAGGTAAGAGCATTAGCATACCTAACTGATTAGATATTTTTGATGCATGCTCATACTTTATCTTCTCGTGACATTGGTTTATGCATACATTACACCTGTTTATTTGTTTTCTAGGTAAAAATCACATGCATTTTTTTTGTATGTTTGGTTTTTATGTGTTTGGTACATTCATGATTTAAAAGAAAAATAACAAAAAAATTAGAAAATTGAAAAATAAAAAATGCAGGAAATTGTTTTTACAGCTTTATATATAATATACTTAAATTTGTTTGTTGTGATCAACTATGTGTTTAATCAATGCGTTGTAACATAATTTTCATTGCCAGCTTAGGTTATTTATGGAGTATTTAGTATATGTGTCTTCATGTATCATCTACACTGCACACTTTGATAGTGTTAGTGAAACTCTACCGTGTGTGTGAGATTTGAGATGACAGTCACATGTTAGTAATGTGACTTTGAACATAAATATACATTTTTTTATTAAACCTAAGCTCAAATTTACCCCATACTATAAAAAGCTCAATATCTTGCTTCGAAATCTATTTGACTTGAGTAATTAAGCATGCGAGTTTTTTCATAACCTGGTGTCTATGGTCAACTGACTTGGGTTAATCGCCCTAAAGTTCATTACAAAGGTCATTTTAATCGCTTAATGGAGAAGATCTTGCACTTAAGATGTGAAAAAATAATTATAAACTTAAAATATTGAAAAATATGAAAAATATATGTGCAAAAAGTCAGGGGGAGAAAAGAAAATATCAATATAAAATGAGATTTTATCTAAAGGTCCTAATGTGCTTTAAATGATTTGACTTTCATAAGTAGATGAATATACTTATTGACAGTGACTTTTAGCATGTCCTCTCTCACAAAAAGGTTGAACATTACACACATAGGTCACTTATACAATTTACTCCATGATAACTTGAACTGAGTATGTGGGAAGGTTTACTGTACATTGTTTATATTTATCCATGCTAACGACTGCATTTTTTTAGTGATTATATGTTAATGTCCAACATTTTTCCCTTCGTCATTTGTGACAAAAAAGGGAAGAGAGTATTTGAATAGATGTTATGTGAATGCATTGAGATTTACATTTTTGCATTTTATGTCTAAGGGGTCGTTGGGGGAGAGATATAGATACATTTGCTTAATACATAAAAACTTCGAGAGTTTGCAATACGGGGGAGAATGTGCATTGCATATCATATGCATAGATGTTTGAGTTTTGATGTTTTGTGATGTTGATGTTTCAGTTGGTGTTTTGATTGACATTAATGTCACGTCTCAAACTAGCATGCTTATTTATGTTTATGAGTTTTTGATTTCCTGCATTACGTATTTTTTCACTTATTGAGTTTTTGATTTCAGGAAACAAGTATACCAAAGAATGCAAGCAGTAGAAGAACTTGAGTAACTTAGGTAGTATAGATTGGGTAGTTTGATTTATTTTATTTCCTTGACTTTATTTATATGGTATTGTCACAAAATGTCAAAGGGGGAGATTATTAGGTCCAATGTTGTAATTGACATATTTGTGAACAAAAGGGTCTTAATTGAACAATTGTAAAAGTCAAGGATTTAGATGCAATTTTATATAGTTGAGTTAAATTAGGGTTAGAGGTTGAAAATAAGGAAAATGCGACGCAGAAACTTCACTAGACAGTCGCCATAACTTGGCTCGAGCTGCAGAAACAGAAACATTGTTGCCCACATTTCGTTTCGCTATCGTTGAGCAACGCTCTCTAGCTCGATCGACAAGCTCCCTTGCTTGAGCGACCTATTTATGCGGCCCGACCTAATTTTCGATTTAAAGAGTTTTACACAGCCCATAACACCTAAACATCCCCAACTATTAAATATAGATGTCTGGGATGAATTTTGGTGGGTTGTTTTATTGTACCTCATATTCATATCATCTTTCAAGAGATCCAAGAACACAATTCATTAGTGAAATTATTCATTCTTGAGATCCAACAACCAAGTTTTGAAAAAACATCAAATTGTAGAATACAAAACACCTGACTTCCTTAAAACTTTGAGGAGGGTACTTTCTCAGTTGGATTTCAGAAGTTTCTGGAGGTTGGACTACAAGCGTAGGAAGGAGAACGGAAATAGGTGATTCCTTAGTATCCACTTGGAAGAGACAATTGTAGAAGATTGTGAGTCTGGAATTTACAGTAGATCTTAGAAGCTATAGGAGGTAGATCAAAAAATCTAGAAGAGTGGTTAGATAGTATCTATGGTAGCAGATCGTGAGTCAGGAGGAACATCAGATCTTGGAGATCATATGAATTACAATAGCAGGAAATGATGGAATTTGTTAGGCTGAAAACAGACTGTAATTTATATTGTCTATAGTGGGGTAACTGGCTTGGTCCCGGAGTTTTTACCCTGTTGGATTTCTCCGTCATCATATCGGTGTTCATTATTTACTACTTTCCATATCACAAACTGTGGTATTCAAATATATGATAATTGAATTGTATGTTTAATCATCTAGAAACTATTAAAAAGTGACTTGATGCTTTTAATAGATTAATTCCGCACGTAAGGCCAAACTAAATTAGTAAACTACGTAATTTTCATATTTCATGGTCAAAATAAGTAATATACGACAAAAAAATTAATTACGTTTAAGCTTAACAAATCATGTAGTGTCTCGAACTATTAAAATAAGTAATTTATTTTTAGATTTGATTAATACAAATTATCTATTATAAATTTACTTAATTATCATAAGTAAATTTATTCAACCATGCATTAAATAAAATACCTAATTTGACAATAAGATATTCACGTCATAAAAAGAGTATTTAATAATGGAAAAAATTTATACTTAAGAGATTAACAATGATTCATTTCAAAACTAAGAAACACGTTTTAAAATATAAAAAAATGGATATTATTAAATTTTATTTATGAAATAATTAAATAAAAATATACTTTATTAATTAAATAATTAAGTTCACATTTCTATATAATTTGGTCACAAATCAAAAAAATTATTCAGTCACAAATTATTCGCAATCACAATATGTTACAATTTATTCATCAATCACAGATAATTTTTTTTATAAATCACAATTTATTTATCGTTTACAAATCACAAATTTTATTAGTTACAATCAAATTTTTGGATCACGTATTATTTATTGGTTAAAATTTACAGCATGACATATCCAAAATCATTATGTGAATCCGAAATGTAACGTGCGTCGATGATAAATGCTGACTAGATGTCACATCCACCACAAGACTGACTATGAATATTTATCGGTCACATCTTGTTTTTTTTGTCACAAAATATTCGAATTATTGTTCACAAACCCTCTTAATTCCACTACCTACCCCCACCCAACCCCAATCTACCATGGCATCACCACCTCCAACAAGTACTATTTTCAACTTCAAAATTACCATCACAATCTCACCGCTACAACCATCAACAAAACCATCACCACCAACAAGATCCACAAAATCTCTACCACCACCACCCAAAACACCAACAAATTAGAGGGTAGTTACAAGGTGACGAGTGGTTGTCAAACAATTCCACAACAAAAATCGTTAAAGGAGTATAAAAGAAGAGAGAAGATATAGAGCAGTGACCGATCAAATCACTCTTGAACAGAGAATATGTAATTTTCATTTCCTTTAATTTCTTGTCTTTAAACTTTCGATTACATCGTGTGCTTATGCCCCTTGGAGGCATTTCGCTTCGTGTAAACTGTAACCTTCATAAATAAAACACCTCTCTTTAGGACTTTATCTCAAGTGGTTTCGTTCCTTACACAATCATTTGAGTCTTTTTAATTGTTAGCGAGACCCCAATTTCCGCGCGAAACAATTTGGTTTCTTCCTTGAAGACTCTGCCTTCACCGGTCCTTGTTTCTCCGCCCAAGTCTTCTGGGGAAGGGACCTTATCTACGGGCTAAGATCTTTTGACTGCTCATTCAGTTGGAGAATATCCACATCTTCAGGGTGTTGACCCCCCATGTGTGGAACCGGAAGGTAATACCGTTTTTATAGCTTTTCCTTTGTTTGCATTGTTGGTTTTCAACCATTATCGTTTGTTTCTTGCAGAGGTTCCCGTAACTCTGCCTGTCATGGAAGAGCCTACTAGTTCAGCTAGAGGGAAATCCCCACAGGTGATCGGATCCCTCATTGACGTGTCCCAATCTTCCAAAGCTGCTGACAAGGTAGCCTTTGTTTCATCCTTCATCCTTGCTTTGTTTACTGTAACGAAAATGCTAACTGATTGCATTTTCTTTGTAGGATGCTGACACGATTTTGTGCTCCATCCAGGACTTGGTTACTTCTTGAGAACAAGTGAAGGCAAGCACTACTTCCAATCATCCTGCTTCATTTTCAGAAAAAAAACATGAACGTCCTCAACAATCATTGCTTGACTATGTTTCCTTCATTGATCTGGACATCAACAAAGCTTGTACTTCTAGCCAAAGAGATAAGTTCAAGCATTTAAGCACAAAAATGGCCCAAGCACTTGAGCTTCCTTCGCTCATAATTTCGTCTGATTTTAAGCTGACATTGAAGATCATCCACTCGGAAATTAGTTCTCTGCTGGCCAGAAATGTCGAATTGAAAGCCAAGAAGACTCAGTATATTCACGCTGTAAGTGAAAAGGAGTCTTTGCACCAAGAGATTGAGAAGGCCAAGATTGATTTGAACAAAATCTCCTCTGAAGTTATGGTTGAGGACTCTTTGTTGATGACCCTGACTACAGAGATGAAGGAACTCCAAGTAAGAATGGATGACTGCAAGGCCAGATTAGTTGCCAAGAAGCGTGTTGGTTCTCAAGGATTTGAGCAAAGCAAGTCTTTGGTCGAGCATTATTCCAAGCTAGTAGTTGATGAGGGGTTTATAAATGCACTATCTACTGCTTCTACTGAACAGAGTGATGAATGGAGGAGACTTAGAGAACGGATGCGCTATCTTTGGGATGAGCTATAATTAAGACATTGATATTCTGACATTCCTTGTAGGATAATTTCGTCTTATATTTTCAACTTATAATGGCAGCTATTGTTTAGCTGAGCATGTAATAATGGCCAGTTTAATCAATGGAAAAATCACTTTATTTATTTGCGTGATGTCTTTTACATGGATTTTTGAACAACATAATTGCCGTTTCCCTTAATCATCAATATTCTCCAAAATTTACTTACTAGCCTCATGCCATATTCATGCACATTTCCCTTTGTAGAATCCTTAAATGGAATAAGACTCTTGACTTTCCCTCGTCTCTTCAAGATCTGGGCCTTCAATTTCGGTTACTACACATGTATCTGACCATTCATATTCTGCCTCTTAACCTTCGGGCCTCTATAAAGCTGTGTGCTTGTTACATGTGTGTTGTCTTCATCTTCATTTCCCTCCACAACCAATCTATTGCCATTGCTTGGCATTCCAATGATCAATTTTCCATATCCAATAGGGCAATTATTTCCTTTTTCAATCCGAAATGAATCATTCTTTCCCCAAATTCACCATCTTTCTTGACATCTTCTTTGGTATGAGAGGTATAAAAAATGTTTTCTGGTCAATAAAGGTCTTCTCAACGCCCTTTCCATTTATGATCTCCAGTGGGAGATCTCGATGTGAGACCAATTGCTTTCTGAGAGTGTTTCTCTGCCTCTCTGCCTATCATTGCAGCGATGCATTTAGGAAGGCGATGAAGGACTCTTACCTTTCTCCTGTAGCATTCGATAGGAGAAAGAGTAGTTGATAGGAGAAATACAATAGTTTGCTTCCAATTGCGGCTTATATATCGTTTGTACTTTTGTATTCCTTGATTTGTAATGAATATTTGATAATGAAAGTATGCTCTTTTTTTTTTATTTGAATGTGATCTTCCAATTTATTTTATTTTTTCTGATAACATGGCGTGTGCCTGACATCTTGATTTTTTCTTTATAAGGATTTCTTATATCTGTTCACTTTCCCATATGGAAAGAACATACTTCTTCAAGTACTTACTATTGATAAACCTTATATATTTCATGTCATCTAAATCTTCCAAATGATAAGCCCCATTGGGCAATATGCTTTTTATCCTACATGGTCCTTTCTAATTGGGTGACCATTTTCCATACTTTAAATTCTTGCTATCCAAATGGAGTATTGGTTTCCAAACTAAATCGTCCAGGCTAAAAGACTTGGCTACAACTTTTTTGTTATAGAACTTAGTTATTTTTCGTTTTTGAACCTGCAATCTGTCCAGGACGTCCAATTCTAACATATTTTGGGCTAATGACTACTTATTTGCCATCACTTAAATTATTTTGTAAGCCTACTCTAATCAACTTCACACTGATTTCCATAGACAGCACTGTTTCTTGTCCATAAGTAAGTTGAAAGGGCGATACTTTGATACTTGAATGTGGTGATGTTCTGTAAGCCCATAAAGCTTTGTTTAAGTATTCGTGCCAATTTCTAGCATTTTCATTTATCATTTTCCTTATGATACTTTTTAGAATCTTATTAGAAGATTCTGCATGTCCATTAGACTGGGCATAATAAGGTGTGGAGTTTAATTTGACTCCAAATTCGCTCAAAAATTCCTTCACTTGATCTTCATTTAAAGATATCCCGTGATCCATCATTAAAGTTTGGGGTATACCATATCTATAAATAACGTGGTCACGAATGAAGTCTATAATATTCTTTTGAGAAATCTCTTTTAGAGGTATTGGTTCTACCCATTTAGTGAAGAAATCCGTTGCAACTATTATGAATGTATACTGCTTGGATGACAGGGGATAAATCTTTCCTATCAAATTTATCGCCCAACCTTTAAACGGCCAGTGTTTGATAATAGGTACCATTTCTCTTGCTAGCACCCTTTGTATTGGACCATTCCTTTGGCATGCCAAACAAATTTTTGCCTACTGAACGCATGAGTCTCCCATTTCAGGAATAAAGTATCTACTCCTAATGATTAACCATCTCATTCTTTGGTTAGCTTGATGGGCTCCACATATCCCTTCGTGTACTTCAGCCATAATTGTCTTGGCTTCTTACAAGCTCACACATTTCAATAAAACACCATCTGATCGTTTCTTGAATAGCTCCTCGTTTATTAGTATATAATTTAATGATCGTAGCTTCATCCTTCTACCACCTTTCAAGTCAGGCTCTTTTAGGAACCCTTTTATTTCTATTCTTCAATCTATTGCATCTCCATTTTGTACGCAATGAACATTAACTTGTCTTACCCTCCACTGTACCACTGAAAATATTACTCCATATTCACAAGTGGATTCCAAATTTAATACCTTTGAATAACCCGAAGCCATTTGGGCTAATTCATTTGCTAAATCATTATACATCCTGTTAACGTATTGAAGCTCCACTTGATTGAATTCTTCCAACAATTCTTGGGATATTTCATACTGGCTTATGATAGAATTACTTTGGCATTTAAAATCACGAATCAATTGGTAAATTACTAATTGGGAATTGCCCATAACGATCACATTTTTTACTCCCAATTCTATTTATAGCTCCAAACCTACAATCAATGCTTCATATTCGCTTGGTTATTAGTACATATCCTATCCAAAGTGAAAGCAAACTTGTAATAAACCCCTAAGGGATTTATTAAAACTATTCCTACCCCTGAATCTCCAGAAGTTTTTGATCCGTCAAAATATAAAACCCTAGATTTTAATTCAAACGAATCAACTTCCAATTCTATTTCTTTAGGCATATCAAGATATGGATGATCGGCCAAGAAGTTAGCCAACACTTGATTTTTAACTGCCTTTTGGGCTATGTATTGTATTTCAAATTCCAATAATGCCAATATCCAAAGACCTATCATTTGATGTAAAATAGGGCGAGAAAACATATATTTAACTAGATTGACACTAGAAACCAAGTAAACAGTTACATGCCGTAAATAAGTCCTTAGTTTTGTACATGTGAAATATAAAGCAAGACATAATTTTCCAATAGCAGAATAATTACATTCACATTTTGTTAATTGTCTACTTAAATAGTAGATCGTTATTTCTTTGCCAAATTGATCTTCTTGTGCAACCATTCCGAGTATCGATTTTTGTTCAGCCGATACGTAGATTTTCATTGGCCGTCCTTGGATAGGTGATGCCAACACTGGTGGACTTGACAAATATGTTTTCAGACTATCAAAAGTCTTTTGATGTTCTTCCTTCCAAACGAACTCATCCAGATTTTTCAGCTTTAGAAGAGACGAAAAGACTTTCGTTCACCCTGCACAATTAGAGATGAAACGCCTCAAAAGGTTTATTTGGCCTAAAAACCTTTGCAATTCTTTCTTATTACTAGGCGGTTTGACTTCTAAAACGGCCTTTACTTTATTTTTATCAAGTTCAATTCCTCTTTTGTGTACTAAAAAGCCAAGAAAATTTCATGCATTAACACCGAATGCACATTTCAGAGGGTTCAATTTTAGTTTGTACTGCTTCATTCGCTCAAATGAGCATTTTAACTGTTCAAAATGGTATTCCTCCTTAATAGATTTGACTACTATATCATTCAAATATACTTCAATGAACTGGCATATTATGTCATGAAAAATTAAGTTCATTGTCATTTCATAAGTGGCCATTGCATTTTTTAGGCAGAAAGGCATAGCTACGCATTCAAAGCATCTTAAGGCCCCAAGGCACTTAAATGCAGTTTTATGTATATATTCTTCAACTATGTAAATCTGATTATATCCTAAATACCCGTCCATAAAAGAATATATTACGTGTCCGACAGTCGAATCTACTAAGGAGTCTACCGTGGGTATTGGATATTCATCTTTGGGCGTGCCTAAGTTTAAATTCCTGAAATCTATGCACACCCTGATACTACCATTCTTCTTTAATATCGGTACAATATTAGACATCCACTCAATATATCTGGCCGTTCTAATAAAACCAGCTTTCAATAATAGCTCTATCTCTTTCTTTACCTCAAGCAATACATTAGGGGCAAAACGCCTAGGAGGTTGTTTATGAAGTTTAAAATTTGGCTTAGTTGGTAACCTATGTTCTACCAAATTTTTATCTTAACCAAGCATGTGTTCATAATCCCAAGCAAAACAATCCTTATATTATTTTAACAAAGCGATTAACTTGTCACTTACCTCTTGACTAAGCATCTGATTGACAAATGTTGGGCGATCTTCACCTTCGTCGGCAATGTTCACCTTTATCATATGGTCTTGTGCTTGAGCATATCCGAGCTTTATGATCCTCATTGTTTCATCATTTGTGTTTCTTGTAGGTATTTCCTCTTCTAAGCAATCTACCTTGTTGACTTCTCGGCCACTATTTTGCTCCAATTCGAACACGGCTACCTTGTTTCTCAATGTCCTAAGCACTATTTCCTTTTTTGTCTTTTCTTTACATTCCTTATTGAAGCCACCAGTCTAGCTTTGAAGGCCTGAATATTGGCCATGTTTTCTTATCGCTTACAACTCATTCGATTTCCCTGATCATCTTTTTGCCAATTACTGGCTCTTCGAGGGCCACTAGTGATGTTTGGCCTCAATTGGTTGAACATCTCAGTAAGTGCATCTCTGAAAACAGCTCTTCATTCTGCGTGACAATTTGAGTCTCTTCCCCATCTTGCACTACCCTGACAGGTCCATAATTTCTTTCGCTCATGAACCTTTCCATCGAGTTTGCTTCTGCAACAAAAGGCCTATGATCTGCTTGCACTACTTTGGCTTCGCCTTTGTCATTCCAGAAAACCAGGCATTGATAAAGCGATGAAGGTATGCACCGGTTCCCGTGAATCCAATCTCTTCCTAGTAACACATTGTAACTGGTGGGACCATCTATCACAAAGAATATTGTAGTCCTAGTGGTTGTTCCTACCGTTATGTCCAGCGACATCACTCTTTTAGCTGAAGTGGCTTCCCCATTAAAACTCGTAAGGATAACCTCTGTGGGAATCATGTCGCTCTCCGCCTTTGCAAACTTTATCATTATTCTGGATGAGATGGTGTTTCTGGCTGCTCCATTGTCTATGAGCACTTTCACCACAGGTATGCCATTAACCAAAACCTTCACGTACAATGGCATTAGATGTTTGGTTAATTACATAGTTGGTCTCTTGAAAATGACCTTTTCAACTACGCCAATTTCTACCTCCTGCTTTTCTTCCGTTGGGTTGTTTCCCTGCGACAAGTTCACGTGCAATATTTCCTCTTGGGTCTCTACTTCTTGAACATCCTCCTTACCTTCTTCCAATGTTTCTTCTGCAATTACCCAACCTGCAGGTGGATGCAATACCTTTTCTTTAATTATCCATCTCGTAAGAGGAGGCAATATTCTTGGAAGTGACCTATATTTCTTAGCACGAGGCACTCTTACCTTCCTCTTGGGTGTCCCATACAATACGTAGAAGTCAAAGGTGTGCCCAGATGGTTCACCCAACAAATCTACTTCAATAAAGTATTGCGCAACACTCCTTTTCGTTTCCTCTCTTCTTCTAAGTCAATTTTTTCTTCGATGCCAGTCATGCCATCATCTTTTTCTCCACCATACATCTCCTGAGATGTTTGGCCTTTCTCACATTCCAGTACACATGTTTCTCCCTCATTATCTTCCTTTTCTTCATCTTTACTTCTGGATTCGTTAGCTAGTAAGTAATTATTAGCCATAATGGGAGGTAACATGCCAAATTGAATAGTAAGGAGTTGCTCTGGGTCTTCTCCATCTTCATCCTTCTTTCCACTCTCAAATTCTGATCTCCCAGAAGAACTCTCTGGCAATTCCTCCATCGACTCACCCATACTAGCTTCTTTGTCATCCTTGAGGACGTTTTAGTTAGCCATCTCAAGTAATTTAGGCATCTTAGAACGTGATGATCCATGCTGTTGTCTCATTATTTGTCCATAATTCTCTTGAAAACGCATTTGTTGGGTTCTGGTCATTTCATTGAAGGGTACAACTCTTCCTGCATTATACTGGAATGAATGCCATACATTTGGCGGCGAGATTGTGGCCTGAATATTCTTCCATAGTTCATCGGTCTAGTCTGTCTTTCAAAAAGCAATTTCCCATAGAATGGTATACTCTGTCGGTACACTATTAGGACGATGGTGATTTCTCCACATCCCAGGTTTTTCATTCACTTCTTCTTTACATCTATCACACAAGATCCCTTCGTCTTTTCTAGGTTCCTTCTTCTTGATATACTCAAAAATACTAGGATGTGACTAAGGATCCCATTCTCCATCATCTATGACCAACTTGAATTTTGGCAACTTATTCTTGAAACCAGGTGTCACCATATTTAGCCTCAAACATGATTCACCTTGACTCAATAGCATCCTGCAACACATTACGAAAAACTAGACAATAATTAGTCACATGTGACCATGCATTGTGCCATTTACAATATTTTTTATCATTAATTTGTTCAGGGTCTGGTAACTTATGTTTGTCGCTCAACTTTATATGCTTATCCTTATACAACTTGTCAAATATAATGTCAGCTTTGGTCACATCAAATGAAAATACCCTAACCTTTTTATTTTCATTCTTTATAGGCTCATTCTTGTCCGTCCTCTAAATTTGGCCATTATAGGACAATCATATGCATCTCCTTTAACTAATTCGGCCAGACATATTTCCATCTAATCATAATATTCGTCATTAACAGCATGAACATCAAAATTCGGGTCTCTATAATAAGTCCATTTGCTAGAATTTTTCATTTTCTCCTCTTCTCTTATTAGACGTTCATATCTGACCATGTTAGCACTCAATTGGAAAAGGTCAGGAAACTCTCTATCCTGAAATTTCTTTTTTAAATCAAAGCTCAAACAACTTTGAGCTATTTTAACAAATTCTTTTTCGGGCAAAGGCACAAAACATTTGCTCCTAGCTATTTTGAGCATCTACAGAAAACTTTCTGCCCATTCGTTTGGCAATTGACGTAAATTTGCCAAATCGGCCAAAGTAACTTCAGATTCAGGGCCCGTTTGGTACAGATTCTCCAAATTCTACAATAAATCAATTCTCATTTTCAACCACGCATTCTTCAATAAAATAATATTTTTCATCACATCAATAATTTTTTCTTCTTTTCCAACCACACATTTCCCATCATATCACTATTCAAAATTAATTCTTCCCCCAAAAAATCCCTCCCAAACAAGCTCTCAGTTTTGTAAAACTAGGCGTAGAACAGTTGTTCCAGTTGCTGCCATGTTTGGAACTTTGGACAGAATTTGCTAGCAAGTTAATAAACCATAAGAAGGCTACCTCTGTTAACGAATTAGAGAACAATCTCATTTTGTGATAATCGGTTACTTCACTACATTGTAGCGTAAATCACCCTACATGTTCTAGGGTTGAAGTCTCTCCCAGGCTGGTGAACAATGAAAGTTCTAGAACTTTGTACCCTCTAGGCCAGGGATATGCTTGATCTACCCAATCGGGATGTGACTTTGTGTAGGTCGGCTTAATAAAAGGACACATCCCAAAAGCCATTTGATCATGTACTATTTTCGTAATTTGATTGCTCAACACAATATTGGGATCATAAGGACTCCTATAGGTTGATTCATTAGTTGGACCACTTGGAGCCTAACATTCGGTACTTGGTTTGTGGTAAAAACACCATTGTTCAAACCGTTATTACTCAGAGCCTGAGTACTCTCGCCATCATTGATTCGTGGGGCGTTCTGTCTATTAGTTTGTACATTGTTTCTTGCATTTGAGTTACCCCCCAAGTTTGATGCTCCATTACCACTATTGAAGTTTTCCATTCCGTTATCCCCCTGGTTTGAAGTACACGGTCTAAAGGGTGGTTCTATTCCTTGATTCGGACTTAGGACCGAGGAATTATGTCCCACAATCCTCATGGATTGAAAATGATTCCCTACACTTGGCATAACTGGTTGACTAATTTAGCCCACTAACTTATTCATGATTTCATTTAGAGTGTTTAGTTGTTTGGCCATGTTGTGATAATGTATATTCCCATTTTGAATAAATCGTTCCATATTATGAACATTCTATAAATTTACCTGCTCAACGACATCTTGTGTGAGTTTTCCAAATAATGCCCGCATGGTTCGAGGACTCAACTATGTCATTAGCTCATAACGACTTTGGTTTTGTCCCTCTATTCTTGGAGTGCTTTGCTACTCCTTGTATCGTTCGATCACAGACTAGACTATTTCTTAGCTTGACGGCTCCTTATCGAAGTTCTTATGAGGCATATTGCTTCACTCTTCGTATCGTCGGACTTCAAACACCAAATGTCCCACCGGACATGCCAAATTATTTCGCGCGAAAATTCGAGCATCGCTAATAATTAAAAAGACTCAGATAATTGTGTAAGGAACGAAACCTCTTGAGACAAAGTCCCAAAGAGGAGTAATTTATTTATGAATGTTACAGTTTACACGAAGTGAAATGCCTCCAAGGGGCACAAGTACACGATGCAATCGAAAGTTTAAAGACAAGAAATTAAAAGAAATGAAAATTATATATTCTCTATTTGAGAGTGATTTGATCAGTCCCTACTTCTATATCTTTTCTCTTCTTTTATACTAATTTGACGATTTTTGTTGTGGAACTGTTTGACAACCGCTTATCGCCTTGTAACTACCCACTTTCTCCAAGATGACTGACTTGTCAATAAACTGTCGTTCTTAACTGCTACCATTGTTTAACTGCTTGCATTTGAGATCGTGGAATGTGATAGTCGTGTCAATAACTGTTGCCTTAAATATTAACTAGGCATTACCTTCGCTCAACTCATGGGCGTCTCGCGGGCAAGGGCGATGATGAGGTCATCGCTCTGAATGAGAATAAGGTACTATGGTCACTCTAATCTTGTGCGTCTTACATACTTGGGTGATGACGGGCTTCCGCCACCTGACTCCATTTAGAGCTTTTTACATGGTCTTGTTTGGGCTTATCCTTCGAATTTCCTAATTGGGCTTTATCCTTCGGACCATTTAACATGGGCATCATTTTATACATCAACAATTGTGTGTAATTTCCACTTTAATGATTGTAGTCTCTTTAACAAAATTTTAAATAATTAAGAATTGGGCTCGAGTCGGAACTCAAACTAGAGCTGGGCTAATTGGGCCAAAGTTGAACAGTGTATTCTTAATTTTCCACATGGGCTGGAGAAGGCTTGGGCTATAGCATCCACTACATCGGCTGCAATTTCTATTTTAGTTTTATGTAGAGATTGTGAGACAGAGCAAAGACTTTTAAATTTTGAAGAATTGAATGGTAAATCGCTTTTTCATTAATGGAGAATTACCATGGCTCGTTGATCTGTAAAAGAATGTCCTAAGAGCCCTCTCTTTTATGACATAAAATAAAAGGAAAAACTAAACCTACAGAACTATTCGCTTACAGAAACTTTACAGAAAACATAATTTCCCAAAATACCCTCATGCATATAATTTACAACCAAAAGCCATTACAAGAACAGAAAAGCTTCAATTTAGTCCCTAAGAATTTATAAACATAAGATTTAAACCCAAGAAAATACAATATCTTATGAGAAGTCCTAAAACTCATAAAATTAGTAGAATTAATAAAGAATTAAGATATAAATTAACTTTGAGATTTTATATATCCATAATAAACAATAGATTAAAATATTTTGAGTTAAGAAATTACATAGAATATACAACTATCTAAGATTAAAATTAAAATTCCGCTACCTATGCGCACTTTGGTCTAAATGGTATCAGAGCTATGTTACGAACCTAAAATAATGATGAACAAATGGATGAAGAAAATATAATTGAAGAATTTTTGGATAGAATAGGAAAACATAAAAAATCAAGTTATCCTTATTTACCTAAAAATAGTACAAATGAAAGTTTTGAAGATACACACAAAAGATTAGAAAATTTAGAATATAATCTACAGATAGGAAATGCTCTTCTAAATAATAATTTTAAAGGAAAAGACATGATTATAATTAATCCACTTTTAGATTTTAGGATAACACAAAAAGATGAAAATAAAGGAAAAAATTAAGAGATAAATCAATATATAATTACAGAAGTTGAAGAAATAGAACAAAATTCCTAGAATCTACTGGCGAAGAATATAAAAGACAGAAGAATTAACTGAAAAAATGGAAAATCTAAAAATGAATACTAATCCAACATTAGTTATAATATAAAACCAAAAGACTTTAGTAGTGATGAAGAATATGAGAAACGACTTCCTCATCACCCAATACCTAATAAGGATTGTCTTAATCAATATAGGACTGGAAATCTAAAAAAACAATTTGTAAAAGAAATAAGTCCTATGAAATCTTATAATGAACCAATCCACACAACATGAATATAGTTAGATCTTGATTGTGTAGATAAAGATAAAGCTATAGATATATGGATAAAGAGTGCATATTTAGCCATACAATTCAATAAATGGGAAACATATACAACATTTGGATTTATAGAACATACATTCAGAGGAATTGCATCTGAATGGTGGAGAAAACTACCAGAAAATATTAAAAGAAGAATAAAGTATGGAGAAAATACAATTGAAGCATTAGATAAGTATACATGTAAGTTTGAAGAAATATATTACTTATTGAACCAAGGAGATTACCAAGATAATAAACCAATGTTAAGATCCTATTTTACAAAGTTACCATTCCCCTGGGGAATTAAGTTATTAAAAGAATATGAAAAAATATTACCAGCGGGAGAAGAAGAATGTATAAAATTAGATAGTCTTGGAACTAGGATTGAATTTACAAAGCGAATGATAAGCACTTGGTGTAGAGAATCTCTAGAAAATAAGAAAGCATACAAGATAAGAAAAAATTCTTTGTGTTGTTACAAAGATTTGTGTCAAATTGAACAATTTGGATATTACAAAAACAAATATAAACCATATAAGAAATATAAAAGAAAATTCAAAAATTATAAAATGTTTAAGAAAAGAAGTTTTAAACCAAATAAAAAATATTTTAAGAAAAGAAATTGGACTGTAAAGCCCAAGCCAAAATATATCAAAAAATGTAAATGTTTCATATGTAATGAAGAAGGACACATTGCCCCTCAATGTCCTAAAAAGAAAGATAAGCAAAATGTAAAAATTCTTAGAATTTATGAAGAATTCAAAGATGATAGTGATATAGAACCAATTGAATATTTTGAAGATTTAAGTAGTGAGTGCAGTAGCATTTATAAATTAGATACATCATCATCAGAAGAAGATTCTAAAGAGATTGTATATATGAATCAAGAAATCCAAGAAATAGAAGTGGAAACAACTGAGGAAGTTGAAGACTCAGTAAAAGGTATAAATCAAGAAATAACATTTGATATCAAAAAATATAAAGGAATAACTAAGAAAATACTAGATTTACAAGAAAAAGACGTATTCCATCAAGGATTCTTAGGAATACTACCAAGAGTAAATAAAACAATTATAAGTATGAATTACAAAGAAATACCGATTTATATAGAAGATATAATGGGAAAAACAAGAATTCATATAATCACAAAGGAATGGGTAAAACAAAAGTTATCCAAAATACCCGAAAATGTAAGAAGCAAACTAAAATGTATTGAGATGGAAGGAATACAAGTTATGATAAAAGGATACTTTAGAGAAGGTATGAACATACTAATAGAAATATATTGTATGGATAATAGAATCTTACAAGATCATGTAGATGCTCTATTAGGAACTATTGTAGGAAATCTAGTTTACCAAAAGATAATGTTCACAATAAAATCAAATTATGCTATTTCAATAATTGATGAGAATATAGATCAAAGTTTCAATCTATACTATAGAATTGGAAACTTAAAAATGCCACAAAAAAGTAAAGCTATTAGTATCAGCATAAAATCAATTTTTGCTAGCCATCATAACAATCTAAGGAAAATAACTGATAACATTATCATACATAAAGATTTTAGAGAATTAGCTGAATATATACCTCCTAGAAAATATCAAGAACACGAAGTAACCATACCAGAACAGATAAAGCTTGACTTTCACAAACAAGCAAGAGAAATCAATTCTGAAGGAAAATTGATAAGAAGAAATAGTATCAGTCTAGAAGGAGATAATCTTATTACAAGATTCCCCTCCAGACAAAGCTCTAGGATAAGTCATCATAGAAAATTAAGTATTGCTGAACCAACAAGTTCACAATACTATATTAAAACTAGATATGTTAATCAGGAAGGATACAAGAAGAATCTTCTTGTCCTTATAGATACTGGAGCAGATAAAAGTCACGTAAATGCTAAATTTGTTAGCCATTTAATAGACTTTGAATTACCAGAACCATATATGTTTAAAGATTATTTGGGAAATAATCTTGAAATAAGAAAATATGTGAAATTCCCTCTTATATTTATAGGAGAAGATCAAAAAGAATTTACTAAAGAAATAATTTTATATAAAGATGAATTATATGGAGTTAACCGTTCACCTATAATGTTAGGAATGAACTTCCTTGAAAAATTTAGTCCTTACAAAATTTGTCAAGGATATTTAAAAATAACAATTGATGATAATCCAATCATCATATCAAGAATAGATGAAAATATGAAATCATTGTTATCATGGAAAGAATAATTAGTACCAATTCCATGAGTCCATATATTGAAGTTACACTCAATATAAGAAATTATTGTAGATTTAAATTTCATACTTATCTAGATACTGGAAGTACAATAAGCTTATACTTACCAAATGTACTACCATCTGAGTATTGAAAATATGATTCAAAAAAGGTTGTCACTGCTACAACAGCAGGTGAAAACAAGATAATATACAGCAAATATGCTACACAAATACCTTTTCTTATATCCTTTAGAGAAGTATTTGTTGATACAATATTTATGTCAACCACAATTGGATGTGATATTTTATTAGGACAAAATTTCCTACTAAAATATGCACCATTTACACAATATATTGATAGATATATGTTCACAACCCCTTGTGCACATAAGATATTTACACCAAAAATCACTAAAGCTATTAGCATAGCATATAAAGAAATTAAATATCAGAGCTCCTCAACCCAGCGTGGTGGATGTTGGAGTACAGAAAAATTCAAACTAATTACAGTTTTGAAAATGACAACAGAAAATAAGTTAGAAAAATTGAGAAAAGAAATCTCTGAAACCTATTCTGAAAATCCATTAGAAAAATGGAACACAGATAAGGTAAAAGCAATGATAGAATTAATTAATCTAAACACTATAGTAAGAGTTAAACCAATGAGATATAGTGTAGAAGACCAAAATGAATTCAAGGTCTAGATAAAAGAATTACTAGAAGCCAAACTAATCAGGCCTAGTAAAAGCCCACATAGTAGCCCAGCCTTTATGGTTAGAAAACATAGCGAAATAAAAGAAGGAAAAGTCAGAATGGTGATTAATTATAAGAAACTAAATGAAGTTACTAAATTTGATGGATATTACTTGCCTAATAAGGACACTCTTATTAAACAAGTACAAAATAAGAAGATATTTTCAAAATTTGATTGTAAGTCAGGGTTTTGGCAAATCATACTTACAGAGGAAAGTAAACTACTAACTGCATTTAGCACCCCTAATCCTTTAGGACAATATGAATGGAATGTAATGCCATTTGGGTTGAAAAATGCACCACAAATATTTCAAAGAAGAATGGATGAGGTAATCAAACAAATCACTCATTTTTGTATTGCTTATGTTGATGATTTACTTATTCATTCAAATGATATAAACGAACATATTGAACATCTTGAGAAATTTTGTTATATTATGAAAAAGCATGGTATTACACTTTCCCAAAAGAAGGCTGAGATAGCCAAAACAGAGATAGAATTTCTTGGATTATACATAAAAAAGGGAAAATTGCAACTGCAATCTCATATTGGTGAAAAATTTCAAGAATTTCCTGAAGAAATCAAAGATAAAAAGCAGTTACAAAGTTTCCTTGGTATATTGAATTATGCTGAAGGATTCATTGAAAATTGTGCCAAACTAAAAAATTATTTTCTTCCAAAATTAAGGAAAAATGTAATGTGGTCTTGGGAAGAACAAGATTGCAAAGATATAAGGAAAGTGAAAGAGGAATTGAAAGTTTTGCCTAAACTTGTAATTCTACAAGAAGAAGATTTCTTTATTCTTGAAACTGATGCTTCAGATAATTACTGGAGTGTAGTATTAAAGGTTAAAAAGAATCATAAAGAATATAAATTGTTCTTGTCCCGAGATACTTGCAGGATATACATCAGGAACATTCAAAGAAGTCGAAACAAGGTATGAAACGAATAGAAAAGAACTTATTGCTGTCAAGCGAGGAGTACAAAAATATGAAGATTATTTATTGCCAAAGAAGTTCTTAATTAGAACTGATAATACTCAAGCTAAAGCATTCTTGAAAAATAATGTTGATCCATCTATTGCTAATAGATATATTATTAGAATTCAAATTTGGTATTGAATATATAAAAGGAAAAGCTAAATTTCTTCCTGATTATCTTAGCAGGGATGGAGCTAGAACAACTAAGGACGAAAGTCCAAATTCTTGAAATAAAAGTATCCTACTTGGAAGCACAAATGCAAAATATTCAAGATAGCTTTCGAGGCAAAAATATAGCCCTTGAGGCAGAAGTAACTTGTACCAAGTCTACTATCCCTTTACCGGGACTTGTGAATACTAGCGCTATTCCCGAGGATAAAGGGAAAGACAAGAAAACAATAGGAACCCCTTCACAGGGAATACTCAAACCTATTGTTGGTAAAGAAGATATAAAAACCCCTATCAGGGATTTACAAGATATCAAAATTAGCGATGGTGGCTCTTCATCAAGCCAGAAATTACCAAAACTAACTATTGAAACTATTGATCCAAAAGATGTTGTCAAGATATGCCATGGAATGAAAATACCCAAAAAGAATAACTATGAAGAAGTGATATTCTTTCTTGTTATTTTTAATATTTTATCTGATTGGTATCTTGAAATAGGAAAATGGATGAGAACTCTCCACTATGGAAAATACAACAAGATAAACTTTTATCCAGAAACACCAGCCAACTGGGTAAGAAATTGTTTTGAAATAGGAAATATACTATGTATATATCCTAGCAAGGACCTCAGAGAGATAGCTCAACTCCCGGCAGACGTCAGGAAAGCAATTAAGAGATATACAGAAGTTGTCAAAAGTACAAATATATATATCAGGTTCCACTCAGCGCCAATGGAATGGGATCCTATTCTTGAATATATGCAGCCATCGTTCCATGTTATAAAATTGGGACTCACAAACCAACATTTTTTACCAACCAGTCAAAAGGTTGTTAAAAATGGATATCAAGATATCATTAATATGATGCCCTACAGAAGAGCAAAAGGGTATAAAGAAATATTCGAACATGTAACTCAGTTAATTACTGAGAAAGAGAAGATATGGATCTATCCATCTGAAGAATATATAATTTATTCCAATGCAAGGATCCCTACAAAAGACGAAGACATGTATCTTCTTGACAATATACTCTCCTCTATAATCTCAAATCAAGTTAATGGATCAGAAGATATGTCCAAAGAACTGTGCAAAATACTCTGGGATTACAGTGATCATCATTGCGAGCACTGTGTTGTGGAAGATATGAGCCAATGAGCATCTCTCAACAGTGAAGAATTCCTTGCTGAATTCTTTGAATCAAGGATGGAAAAACAATCAAGACAAAATAATGACCCTTTATTACTACTTTAATAAAGCAAATTATTAAAGAAAACTGCGGTCACTAGAAGACAGAAGATAATACTAAGAAGTCTTTGTGATAAATGATCGTCCACCCACCAGTTAGTAATATGTTACAATCCATTTCAAAAGATGAAGCCAGCTAGCAAAAAAGAATAGAAGAAATCTGTGAAGATAAGATTTCCCAAAGACTTATGACACAAAAGGCCAGAAGATAGTGGGAGACAGAGGTTAATTTCACTACCTAACAAAAGATAGTGAGATGATAGCTGTAAAGATAAGATTCCTTATCTCTTAAGGAAGGACTCAAGACCTCTATAAAAGGAGGAATCAAGATCCAGAGGAAGGCATCTCGAAAAATCCTGGAGAAAAACACATCTCAAATTTTCTTCTTTAATCTGTATACACCACTTGTATTCAGAAATATTGTTAGATAGTTTGAAGATAGCAAAGCTTGTAATAAGGTAATCACTTATGGAGTTCTAAATTTCATAAGGTGAGTACCAAAGGTATTGTAAATATAGTGTATAAGTATGTACTGTTTCAGTTTATGAATATAAAGATGAAGTTTGTTATGTTCAACAAAGTTTTCATAAAATGATTTCGTTAAATTTCTCATGATTCCTCTGCAGTACAGATAGAGATTTTAAAAGATTTTCAAAACATTGTTTTGAATGGATGTTAGTCATCCCAAAGTACCCGTCTTTGATTAATGTTTTAGGGGAAAAAAGGCAAGATTTCTAACAAAATTGTAGCACCTTGTGTGTGAGTTTATCTTTTAAAATTTCGTTCCAAGTAAGAACTTGTTTCTGAAAAGAGTTTGGATAGAGGTGAAAATAAAGACTCTGGATACTGTGAGATAGCGTCTGTGGAAACACGGCTAGTTCTTTAGAGTGAGAAATCAACCTTAATCGAAAAGCCTTTTGCGGAAGCATTGTGGACCCAAATAATTTCAAAACATTTTAAATATTCATCTGATTCAGAAGATTGGTTAAGTACATGCAAAACAACTATAAAGACATACTGGAGGGAAAGCCTGATTATTTTTATTGATTACTGTAAGTCATTTACATGCTTTTATATGCTTATCTTTACATAATTATTCTCTGATTGTTACGAATACTTCACAAGTATCCACATCTAATAATGATAGCCTTAAGCTTTACTTAAATAATGTAGATATTTCTTTTTTATTAAGATTAGTTAAAAAATCTGAAAAAGTATTTCCTGCTGGCCAAGAAAACCTTAAGAAAATATATCTTGATATAGATTATGCTTGCAAACATAATATAAGATTTGATCCTGTAGAAACTAGTATAAGAATAAAAAATATAAATGATATAATAATTGAATATAAAGATATCGATGAAGAAGTCTCAGAAGGAATTATCCTAGGATATATAACTAAAGAGGATCAACCAAAAGCCTTTGAAAAATTAACAAGATACAGGGAATATTTAGGATAAATTGAGAAATTTAAGAAAATATTATATAATCCTGATTAAATTTACGGACCAAGAAGAAAGAAATAATCCTGAAAAATCCAACAACTAAAAGATATAGGATATATCTTGCAAATATAGAGAAGAAGGGTAAAATAGTATTTTTATAGAATCAATTTTATATTATTAAAATCTTTGTGAGTGTCTGTAAGATATCTGTCAACCAGTAATCTGTAAGTGTAGCATGATCCTAAAATAAATCTCTCCACAGCTTAGGTGAGTTTAATATTCAACTACGTGAATTAATTAATTTTTTCCCCTCTTTTAATTGTTTTTTCTTTTATGCTGTGGCTGGTAGCGCGTGTTGATATTTTTCCGAACAATATTCAACACGTCTTTCTCTCTCTAACTTATATATATACTAGGTATAAGCAATGTGCAATGCACATTTGCTTAGTTTATATATAATTTTCTTGGTTCATTAACTAATTAATGATGTAATGTTTATGTAATTGATAAATAATTACACATTGTGATATATTAATTTTAATTTGAATAGTGTTAAATTTTAAATTAAAATGTATAAGTTTGTGTTTCGTACTATTATATTATATTAAATTTTGCATTTAATCATGAACCTTTTGTACATAATAAAATAATAGATAACATTATAATACAAAACTAAATAAATAAATATTTTTTTTTCATTGAGTTCAATGTACCTTACCAAATAAATTATTAGCATTTTTAAATTGATAATCTTCACATCCATTTTGTTTTTTTAGTTTCATTTTTTCCTAGTGACTAAAATGTAGTAGTACAAAACCTTTTGCATTTTCCATTCATTTATTAATAATGTTCTAAAAGGCGTAATGCTTTGCCAGACATCGATGTTGAGAATCAAGAATTATAAGTTTAAGCGTGTCAATGCGAAGAATAAGCGTCATAATGCGTTTCGTATTTTTAATATTATTTTTAAGACATTAAATATATTTTTATTTAAAAAATATTTTTTTTCTATATTATAAAAAAATAGATTTTTTATTATATCGTAAAATCATTTAATATTTAAAAATAATAAATGATACTTACTAAACATTTAATATAATACTATAATATTGCTAATTAGTGTTAGAAGAATTTTCATTTTTTTATTAATTAAGGAACTAAACACGAGCATTAATCATAGGATTTATACGAAAAGTCTGCGGATTTGATAATTCCAATATCTGGAAATGGAGATGAAGGGTTTTGGTTCACAATCGAGAATGATTCCGACGTGAAGTCCGTGGGAATTCAATTGGGGTCGAACCGAGTGCAAGAAATACATAAAAATAATTCAAAGTAAATCTATCTTTACTAATTAGACTCATTATCCTACAATTAGTCCCAACACTAAAAATTAAAAATAAATATGTTAAAATAGTTTACTTTGTTAAATTAAAATATTTTAAACTTATAGAAAATAATATCTAACATTAATATATTAATAATCAAGTGTAATTTAAGTTAAATTTGAAAATTAAATAAATGAAAGAATGAAAGTGAATATTACAATTTAATTAATTGTAATTCAAAATCAAATTAGTCAATTATCATACATTTGAAAATGATTTTGATGATCATTTTAACATTTTTTTTTTGTTGTCACTATCCCACATTGAAAGTTTATAAAACTATTGGAGTTAAGAGTATATATAAAATGCATAATCCCACATTGAAAATTTATGAAACATTTGGAGAGAAGTGTATATATAAAATGAGCATGACATCCAATACTTCTCCATGGGTCTTAGAATTGTAAATTTTGAAGCCCAATAATGGAGTTAAAATTTTTAAACTAAATTTTTTTTTGAAAACCCGTCAAAACCGTAACCGGTTCTCCAGGTCACGGTTGAATCGACGGGTTTTAACCCGTTTTGTAACCCGTTTTGTAAACTTAAATGTTTTGACATGATTTTGGGCTTGGTTCCCGGTTTCACCGGTCGAACTGGCCGGGTCGGGCCAGGTTTGAAAACATTGAGTAGTATAAAGCCTTTTGCACTTCCCATTCATTTATTATTAAATAATGGAATTCCAATAGACACAACATCAATGATCATGGCTTAATTGCTATTTAATGGAAACAATAAAACTAACGGTGAAAATAAATTTTCCGTTAAAACAACAAATTCCATTAAACTTTTCATCAAAACAATAATTTTCGTTTCATAGACACTTTATATATATAAAAGATATACACCATATCTATTAACAAGTAACATTCTGCCCAAATCCTTCAGTTTCACTAGTCAGATTTGCTGGTATTATTAAATTAAATTGTCCGTCCTTGTTAAATATCTGCCTTTCCAATGTGGCATCCGCCGACGGAAGAAGACAAAGGTCAGCACCAAACCCAAAAAAGAGTTGTTTACATGAAATGACACGAATGCTATAAAAGAAACCAAAGCAATACCCAAGTAATTAAGGAAGAAATCTCAAACCGCATATGCTTATAAATAATAATTAAATGAATATTCTTATTTTTTTTTCACCAGAAAACGCTACATAAATTTCCACAATTTCTCTTTGGTTTGAACTTTCAAATCCAACCGGTGTAATGAAGAAATCAATGAAGTTCAACAACAGTTTATGTTTGCTTCTGCAAGCGAGTTCCATGGCAAGTATCAGAATACATTTCATGGAGGTATGCTTAAAAGTCTCCAATTTTTCGTGTAGTTAATTCTCATTTCGTCATGCAAAAATTTCAACTTTTTCATGAGTTCTCACTTTTCATTGCTTCTTTTCTCTCACAATCAACCCTTTTTAAGCAGCAAAAGATTGATCGAAGAATAATCATTACCCAAATATTCAGGAGATTTTCCTGCCTTAATCATAGGAGTTTCTGAAATTAATGCAAAATAATTTTTCCCAGTTCAGTTCGAACTTCTAAACGAGAGGGACAATACCATGGAATAGCCGGTGAGATTCACCTTTAGGTGTGTATGTCTTCCCATGGGAAGGGGAGCTCGAGAGATTATATGGTTTTACAGAGTGCATGTTTATAAGTTAGTTAATTTGTAAGTGGGGGGGTAAGCAAGTTAAAAGTAAAATAAAAGGCTATTATTCCGGCCCACTAAATTTTAATTCATTTTTCTCCCTCCTCTTATCGACCACACAATTTCTTAATAAAATAATATTACATATAAATTTAAAAATTATCCTAACTTTTTAACTACATATTTTTCAAAAAATATTATTCAAAAATCAGTTTTTTTTTTTTCAAATAATGAAGCTGAAACAATGGTTAATCTTTAATGAGAAGCAAATCTCCCTAAAGAATTTCATCAACTGTAGTAACAATTTGTTTTATTTTGATGGTGGGAGATAATGATTGATTACAAAATTAATTACATCATCTATTATAGCGTGTCACGTCAAGGTGCTTAGTATAAGCTAAATACCGTTGTTTAGGAGATCGATTACGTATCATGTGATTCATAGCAAGTTACAAATTTATCGAACAAGAATAATACCATGCACCCATTTGGCCTCATCATTCCACGTTATAATGAGAGGAATAGTGATTTTTTGGAGAGTATGGTTAAAAAAAAAGAGTGTTTTTTATTATTTACGTGTAATATTATTTTATTAGAGAATGCGTGATTAATAAGAAGAGACGAAAATAAATTATAATTTAATGAAAAATAATGGAGGCTAGCACCGGTATTTAAAATCAAGACATGTAACAATACATGCATCATTAAATAAAAGATGCAATTATATTTGATGGTGTAGAATCTATTTAATTAAATGTAATCATGTATTGGACTTGGTACTTGAAATAATGTTCAAACAATGTTGATACTACATAACATTATTTATTAAAAAAAAAAAAAAAATGAACTAAAGACTGCTATCACTTTAATTGTTCATTACTTGTGACAAATATCATTATGCATCAACAAAAATATTCACAAGCATTTATTCGACACAAATGTCATTACTCTGTAGATGGTTTTGAAATGGCATAATTGAGCCCTTAATCATCAATTAAATTTAATTATCAATTAAATTACTTTGCTTGTCATTAAGATAATGTTGAACTCATTATTTAAAGATTAATTATTTGATAGAGATGATTTATTTACTCAAATATAAAATAGTGATTAGTTTATGATTATGATAATTTTAAAACCTCGGCATAAAGTAAACCCTAATAAAAATTTATAAATTAATATATAAACTGACAACATTATATACATATATTAAAGGCCAGTCCTGATTGGATCTCATACTAAGAAAGCGACTCCCGTGGCATCCGCCGACGGAAGAAGACAAAAGTCATGGGAAAAATAATAATAATAATAGTTTGCTTTTCATGGTATAAGTTATTAAAAAAATGGTAATTAAAATACGATTACAATTTTTATAAATATGTGACATTGAGAATTAATTTAGTATCTTTATTGTTTTTGATATTTTTAATAAACCACTTCGTTTAGTAATTTTACTTTTCTAAGAAAGCATTTTTTTTTTTTCATTTAAACTCAAGTCTTCAATTCAAAGCGCACAAGTTTCACACATTTCTTATTCCAAAGAAAGGAAAAATTACTGTTTTAGGTTTTATAATGTGTTTGATGTGAGTACAGTGTGTGTGAATTATTAGGTTCATAGTGCAATCATTGTAATCACTTTATTTAAAAACTTCTAGAATTTTCAGACAAATTTTGACAGAAAATTTACAGATTCTCACCTGGAATGGGTCTCATGTGATTTAAAAATAAGAATATTTCTATGTGTACAAGAAATTACCCATGTAAACAGGATAGAATACACACAACAAGTGAGCCCTCTATTTTTTTTGACAATATTTAATTCAAGTGGGATCCACTTGAATTTTATTCAAATTCTTGTATAAAATCTGAATTTTTTTCCTTATACCTGCAGCATTTTTCATTGAATGTTGCCAAAAAAGGCTCCATCTATTCGTGTGTATTCTATGGACTTTCTGTTTGTTTTTTATTTGTACGCACATCATTCCTCAAACTTTTAATCCTATCTTGAGCATGTTGAGCTGGCTCTTAGAAGTAGGTTTCTAGAAGGTTAGTAAGACCCATTTCTAAAGTAGTAGTCTTGTTTGCAAAAGAAAGTAATTTTAAAAATTATATATTTCACGAAATGAGTAATTTAGAAGTACAATCAAGCGCGTTCTAATTTATAAAAAATAAAAAATTCACACGAAATAAACTTGGGCATCCAATAACTATGGATCCTTTCTTCAGTATGCCATATTCTAGTGCAAGACAGCATTTCTATAATAGTGCATCATTTTGTTAGTGAAACATAATAATTCTTTCTTCTTGAGACAAATTAATTTTATAACCCCCACAAAACTTTTATAATAAAGCCAAGGCATCCGGGCTGTCTTAGAATCTTGGCATTCATTATCTAGCTCAATTAAACCTTCTTCTCACCGCATTTTAGCTTATTTTTTCCATTTTTTTTTTTTTTTGGCATAAGGGTTGCAGCCATTTAAGATTTCCTACGACAAAAACGAAAGAAGAAGGAAATAATCATTTTAAAGTATGAATTCTTCTTGGGGCAAAGAACCTTTTGAAGTTGAAGATCAGAGCCTGACTTGGAGTACTGATGCCAAGGAAGAAGCTGAATCCTCCAAAGATTTGAATAATGAAGAGGAAATCGACGAATTTCCTATTCAGGCTATTAAAGAAAAGCGTTATATCGGTGTGAGAAAACGGCCATGGGGAAAGTATGCTGCTGAGATAAGGGATTCCACAAGGAATGGAACAAGGGTTTGGCTTGGAACATTTGACAGCGCCGAAAAAGCTGCTTTGGCTTATGACCAAGCTGCATTTGTGATGCGTGGAGCTTCTGCACCCATAAATTTCCCAATAGAGAAAGTAAAAGAATCCCTTGAAAACATGAACTACAGGTGCAAGGATGGTTCATCACCAGCTGTAGCCATAAAAGAGACTCACAGGACTAGGGGTTCGTCAAAACACAAAGGGAAAAAGAAACAAATAAGTAAAGAAGAAGATGTTTTGGTGCTTGAGGACTTGGGATCTGATCTATTAGACGAGTTATTATCAAAAAATTGATTTTGTAAGTAAACAGAAATATCTTCTACACCAGTGAATTAATGTCTATTTTCTTAAATTTTCATTTCCTATTCTGACATCCGTTAATTGATTTCAAATCCATTCAAATTATTTTGATATATACGTATTGTATCTCCTTTGAATGATTGAAATGTTACTGCTGACGTTAATTTCATTTTCTCTGGACGGAAGATGATTCTTGAAATTCTATAGCTAATTATTAGCATTCTTTATGTGAAACCTCTATCTGACATTTCTCCAGTTTTGCCCAGGAACAACAACACTTTCCTCTTCATTGCTCATTTGTAAACACATATTACATTCTGTTGATTGCGTTATGCATAGTATGTTTCATTGAAGTAGACACACATTAATACTATTATCGGCAGGCTGTTTCGGATTTGACTCTTTCTTAATTATATGTAATTTTGATTTGATTGGCGAAATTTTTTCCTTTGTTTTTATTTTATGTAGTTATTCTTAATAGAATGATTGAGAAAACCTTTGTAAATAGTAAATTAATTTGTCCACACCTGGAACTTATGACAAAGTATGGTCGAAATCAGGTCTATATATAACATCATCATAGTCAATATTTTTAGCACAGAAATTTTTTCCACTCTGAAAATCTTAACATCCATGAATTGTTTGTGGTGAAAACTCGTAAGTTTTTCTAATTTCCAAGTCTTCTAAATTATAATTATATCATTTTATTACATGTTTGCTCATACAATAGCAGCTGGTAAGCTAATTTTCCTATTTGAAGTCATCTTTAATTAGTGTTGATATACATTATTTGAAAGAAAGTACCAACTTATTGATTTGATACATTTAAATCTTTTAGCACGACACTGTTTGAACAATCAAACAGAATTGACTTCCTTCTATTGAAATGAATTTAATGGTAGTGTAAAAATACTATCCTGCTGTATTTCCGTGCACAAATATGCTGCTCTCTTGTCCATCATCACGTATAAAATTGTATACTTGATACTATAAAGAAATTGAGGAAGCTAATCCACAAGAAATAGACATGTTGATACTGTTGATCAGACCTGATCATGAACCAGATTGAGAAGTCCATTCAAATCAAGGTTAGCAAAATTTTGTCACCACCCCCTCCAATAATTTAACCTACTTTTATATTGATCATTGCAGAGGTGCGGAATCCCTCATCGTTAGACTACTTAAATCTTGTTATTGTTTCGTTTCATTGGTACGTGCTTATAGGCGATTTGTTGGTCTATTAGGGTAGCCTCCTTTTGTTTTTCTATTTTACTTATGCTAAGGTAGCGCCTTTGAAAGTGTTGGGTTTATCAAAAGGACTCCTGTCCTCCCCAACAAAATAAAGAGAAAAAGGAGAAAAATGGAGTAGTAGTAGTTCAAAGTTAAGTAGAGACCCTATTAAAATGAGTTTTCAGGCTCGAACTCCACTACCTATTGGTCATTTCATTCTTGTTTTTTAATTCTTTATTTCATTATAATTATTATTTATTTTGTTCTGATTATGGCACTAGACATACTATCTCATCCAGATACACTAGGCTGCATGTTTGCACAAATGATTACTCCATCTGATACTGGAACCACCAGTAAGGGAAAATGTAAATCTCTTGCTGCATTTTTTTTTTAGTACATATTGTAGTCAGTTAGTGTTGGACAAGACATTTGATGCTTCATTTTTCATTTCTTTTCATTATTTTCTCTCCTCAATCCTTTTGAATGGATTAATGAAAGATGTTGCATATGATGTGTAAAATGTTGCTTCTTGACATGCTCCAATGATTTGTTGCTTTGTTGATACTTGCTATTCTTGGTTGAAATATGTAACACATGTTTGGTGGGGGATTAAAATTAGATTTTTAGTAGATTTTGATAGAGTGTCGATAGAATGTGCGATTGAAAAGTTGTGAACGCTATGAAATGTGTGGTTAAAATTAAATGTTGATTTCGACTTAAACTAAAATCTTGATTTTAATTTTCACCAAACAAATTTGTAGTATACTTTTGGAGAGTGGTATATCAATATGGTTTAGATATTCTGAATACTTTATGAGACATAATTGAGAGTTTGGACATACCAACATCTTTATACGTCTTGATGTTTTATTACTGAGTTGAAATGAACTCGATGTTGACTTGCTATAATATAATTAGCATAGTTGATACATAATGGAAATGTGGGATGTATTACTGGAAAGTAAAGTTTCATTTGAATACACATGTTACATGCATCACACACGTTTGAATTGACCACAAATTGTGGAATTTGTTTTCTTGTTTTTGTTTTTGTTTAAATCATATAATCTTTGACTATATTGATTTTCAAAATGAAGAAAAGACGTATTATGTTTGAATTCCTTCTACAAATACTGCCTTGTTTAATGATTGCGCACACTGTGGCCAAGCCCCATTTAATGGCCATTATTTTGAGAAAATGAAATTTTAAATTGTCGATTTTTAGAGAATGTATGGATAAAAAGTAGGAACCAATTTTAAGTTTAGGTGCAAAATATTTTATTTTATAAATGTGTGGTTAAAAATGAGTATAAAAATTAAAAAAGTTTTGAAATAATGGTTATCAAACCAGGCTAAGTTATGTTTGATGATTATATTTGAACTTTCAAAATGCGAGATCATAATCACATGCCCAAGGTGGAGTAAAGCTTAGGGGAAGTAAATGCCAAGGGACATTCAACTTTTTCCAAATAACTATTGATGAAACTTTAATTAGAACATTTTGTTGGAATTACTAATTGTTTAACTCAATTTTTGTCTGCTTTATTTTTATTTCATTTTTTTCATTAAAAAGCCACTCCAACTTAGATGATGGTTTTTAAGCTATCAAGAGCTTGGATTCCAATGTAGTGAAATTAAAATCTCACGTGAAAATTCTAACTTATTGATTGGATCACGAATATTAAGAAAGAGATAATATTTAAGAAAAAACTTCTCACAAATTTTATTATAATAAAAAAATTAACTAGGGTCATTAAGACTTACAACTCATATAAAACTAATAATCAGCCCATGTTTGTTTCCAATTATTTCAACAAGAAAATGATTTTGACTCTTTTTTTTTTTTTTTCAAAAAAGTGGGGCCCACTATGACATAAAGTGGTCAACTATTGCGGCTCATTTACTGTAATAACGGTAAAAATTCTGCTTAAAAGTAAAAACAAAGATGGGGTCAATAATGAAAATATGGATGATGACAAACTCTAAAATAATGACTAATTCTAGATAATGATAAGAGTTAAAAATGACGACTAACTATAATCGAAATTAAAATCCTAATTTAATTAAGCTTAACAAAATTATTAAAAAAATTTGTTTTTGGAGCCCTTAACCGATGGAATTTGGTCGAAACGGGCCGTACATCAAGGGCTTCGCTCATTGGTCTGTTTCACTCAAAATGGAAAAAATAAATGTGTGAATGAACCCTTCGAAAAAGTAGGGGCCGTTCTCTTCGTATTTCAGTTTTGTGTTTTTAGTTTTGAATTCATTTTGTGTTTTGTGTTTTGAGTGTCCATTTTGAGATCGTTGAAAATGTGCTCCTTTTACCATTTTTAAAAATTGTTTTGAAAAATAAAAAATCCTAAAATGCATTTACTTTTTGTGGAGGTGGTTCTAGTTACGGTGGTATTGGTTGGGGTGGTACTGTAGTTGTAGTGGTTGTTCCGACGATGGTGGTGGTTGGGGTGATGTTGGGGTGGCGGTTGGTGTTGTTTGTAGGCGGGAATGGTGGTGGTTGAGGGTGATAGTAATTGAAAACAACGAAAACACGTTTTGAAAATTTTGGTCAAGTTATAACTGAAAGAACCCAAAACGACAAATTGTCGTTTTGGATTTTCTTTGTAAATTTTAAACTTGTTTTCCAAAATGCGTTTTCGAAAATAGGAAAGAGAACGTGTTTTTATTGTTTTGAAAAATAGAAAAATAGAAAACGGTAAAGAGAACACGCCTTTACTTTTTCGACCCTGGTCTCACTTTTTCTTGGAATCTTCTCCTTTTTTTTTTTTATCAAATTCCCTACCCATTTTTTGTGTCCTTTATTGATTAAATATTTTTCAAAAAATATGTATATTAAATTAATAATATTCTTGAAGTGTTTCATGAGATTGAATTTTATTGAGTTAAGTAAATAAAACATACCAAATTGGGAGATTGTAAAGAAAAATGAGGAGTCGTTTTTATTTAATTGTTTTCTAATTACTTGTTGGCTAATGCAAGTCAAAACCTAATTAGTGTCTTGTTCTAAATTCTTGACACTTGCACGGAATCATTGGCTTTTTTAACTATGTAGAAATTATCGAATTGGAAATTTACATAATCCTAATATAGTAAAAGAAGAATTTCATTTGACAAAGGTATTTGATGATCTCAATTTTATTCAAGAAAGGTGGATAGAGCTGTTATTCCTCTCTACACGAGAATCCTCCACTTGATCTCAACCATCCTACGTGGCAAATGGTTTGATGGTCCCATGCCCTGTACACTAACATGAGGCGAAACTGGACCGATCCTCAAGCACGGACGACCCACTTTCCCATGCGAAGCAAAGATGGATCGATCCCTTTACACCGAACCCCATGCGAAGAGCCGGTCCAGAACAAGGCGATTAAGAGACCTTAAACAGATTTTGTATCATGTGATTGACAAGACAACTCACCGTCACCGCCGCCAACCTATTTGGTCAAGTATAAGGCCACAAGCTAGGCCTTATGGATACAAAAATGGTACTAGCGTTTAAGATTGTGATTGATTGATGCCTATGATAAGAAATGTCAGTCATTTGGATGATGCTACGTGCATTGTCATCCGATGGCCTTCATTTGTCTTGCCTAAGTATTAAAGCTCACATTTAGTTCCATTCAAGGGTAATGTAAGTTTAAACTCTCAAAACTATAATCTTGCTACCATATCTTCTACTTATTTCTTCCCAAAACCGACCCCTTTTTATATTGGAGACTCACGTTTAAAGTTTTCCCACACTCATATAACTATTTCTCCAACTGACTTGACCGTCGGAGTGGGAGCAGCCAACTCCACCCTCCAAAGAGGGCCACGTGTGACTAACTATTTGTCAAGTGTGCAGGAATCAAGCTTGTATGGACGTAAGACGCATTGTGATCTGTTGGCTACATAATTTGTACATTTTTGGGGGTTAACAGATTGACGCCATATGTGAAAAATTCGACACTACAACCATGAGTGTCCCTGTGATAAAAGTCATCCAAAGTAAGCAGAACATTGAAAAAAGGCTTGGTTCTTGAATAAAGAATCGATGTAGAAAGGAATCACTTAAAAACTTGTCTTTAACTCAAAGTCAAAAACATATTATGAGTTTCAACCACTACGGCTCGCAAGACAAAAATAGATAACTAGAGGCTTCCGAAGAAGAAGTCCTCCGAACAAATGTGAAGATGCATTACCCCTATCATCAACACATGCGAGATGGTACCACAACACGTCTAGCTAGGGAAGTGGAGGAGATGGCCGCAAACATGAGGAACATGGCCCAATAGAATGCTCCATGCAACAACTGCTCATGCAAATGCACCAACAGGCAAGGTATCAAACGCCCTAGCAGGGAATTTTTCCCCAAGAAGGCACATAAGGGAGCTCAGCCCAGTGGAAATGGATATATCCACAAATTATGCCACTAGTTGACCCGGTGACAACATGCCACATGAGGGTAATTTCTCCCCAAAATATGCTCAAGAACGTGAACCCTAGAGATCCCCCAATTTTTTTGATAGCATCGGACCATCAAGGCCTAGAAATAGGTCTCATCAGTCACTCCCATTCAATGAATCTCATGGGGTTCCTCTTCCCCCTACCTAGAAATGGGCGGGAGAGAAGAGATGATGTGAACTTGGGAAATCAAGCAGAAACTTCGCGACCCCCTCAGTACTGAGATGAAGATGATGACTCAATGGTCCATACAGATCCTTTGAATTGGACGATGATGACAAAAGTCTTCCATTTTCCTAAAAGTTGAGAAGCGCCCAAGTTCCAGATCACTTTGTGCTATCAAAGATACCCAAATATGAAGGAAAGGGTGACTCGACGAAGCACCTCAACAATTATAAGACCCCTATGTCTCTAAGAAGAGCCTCACCAGTGTTAAAGTGTAGAGCTTTCCATCTCACATTAGATGGGGCTGCAGAAATTTGGTATAGTCGTATTCTGACGATAGCATCAGAAGTTGGCCAAGATTCAAAAAAGCCTTTATGAACTAATATTTGTCCAGTAAAGAAGGAGAAGCCCCAATCCAAATGTTGCAAAATATGAGGTAGCATGCAGGTGAAACTTTAAAAAGCTACTTGACTCGATTCACGGATAAAATGACATATTGTGAGCATGTTATGGATAGAGAGGCCCTTTCGACTCTGAGAGGAAGTCTCAACATGAACACCCTTTTTTGGAGAAGTGCGAAACAAGAACTCCATCTTCTACGATGCCTTGGTGGAAATGATGAGGAGTGAAATTATCAACGAGGAGCTGATTGACCACCGCAACCAAACTTTGTTGGGACTCCCACTGCCTTAGAGATAGTGGCGAGGTCTTGTATCACACTTGGTAAACCAGCAATGGACCTAAGTAGGATATACAATCGCCTCCACCTCAGGCCAAGCATTAGCCACTGTCACATTAAATGCGATACCCTCATTAGTATACGAAGAGGTCAGATCTGAAGTTCCAAGACAATCAAGTTAATCCAACGAAAGAGGTAGAGAAAGGAGCAAGAAGCCTAGAAATAGGTAGTACTGTACCTACCATCGAACCTACAACCACAACATTGAAAATTGCTTGTCCAGACCTTACTATGAGGAGGCAACAAGCTTTCATGTTGAAAAGAGAAACACGCATTAGGTACAACATAATGTACCTTAACCCAGGCATGAACGAGAACCTAGACGTGATGACGCGAGGCGACATCGCAGAGATTAATCGCCTAGGTTGGGCGCGAGAAGGAAAGAAATAGGCCAAGAGGCGGTCAAAAGCTAAAGAAAGAATCCCCCGCCAAAGAATATAGAAACCCCATCAGGGAGATTGACACTTTTATTCGTAGCCTACATGTGGGAGGAGAATCAAGTAATGCTCAGAGAAATTATGTAAGAGAAGCCAATGATCCTCCCATGACGAGCTATTTGGTCAACAGCACCCCCAGTGGGTTTGGGAATGCCCCATCAATAATGTTTTCGTAGGAAAATGCCATTGGGGGTTCATTATCCCCATTGCGACACTTTGGTGGTAAGAGCTATCGTGGCCGAAAACGGGTTCAAATGTATGATGTGGACAATGAGAGTTCTTTCAACATCTGATTTGGAACCACTATGATAAAATGATGATAGGTCACAAGCTCACCCCCATGACCACCCCCTTGTACGGTTTTACTAGCGATAATATTGTTCCTAGAGGGATAATCACGCTAGCAGTAGAAATGGGAGCACCCCCACTTGCTGCCCATCACTTCATGGAATTCTTCGTTATAGATCACTGGTCTGCCTATCATGGAGTGTTAGGACGACCTGCTTTGAAAGAATTTGGGACCGTTACATTCATACACCACTTGTTCATAAAGTTCATCATTGAAAGAGGAAATGCTACGATGCAAGGAGATCAGCTAGGTTCAAGAGAATACTACCTTATCTCCTTGCGAAAGTCCAAGCCCCGCAACGTAAACACGGTCTTAATGACACTGAGATGGTTGAAGCACTTGAAGAAGGTCCTATCCCTGAACAAAAGGGAGATGTCAACATGATAGATCCCTCTGAAGAATGGGCCATCGATGTAGTTTTGGACCCTAGAGTCAACAAATTGAACTCACAAGCGACCCCAGATGAGAAGGTTGAATCTTTCCTGGTGGACCCATGTGACCTTACAAAGATGCTACAAGTAGGGAATGAACTTGAGTTGGAGGAAAAGACGAGGCTCAAAGGCTTCCTGCTTAACAATTTAGACATGTTTTAATGGAAGCACAAAGATATGGTGGTCATCAACTCCAAAGTTAGCTGCCATCGTCTTTATGTGGACCCTAAGTTCACCCTTATAGGCAAATGAGGAGAGCCTTGAACTCGGAGCGGTACAAAGCCCTGAATGAAGAGGTGAAAAAACTCATATCCAATGGGTTCATAAAGGAGGCAGTGTACCTAAGATGGATCTCCAACCCAATCTTGGTAAAGAAGTCCAACAATAAATGAAAGGTTTGCATAGATTTCTCCAAACTCAACCAAACATGCCCAAAGGATAGCTTTTCTCTTCCAAGGATCGACCACTTAGTTGACTCCATTGCAGGGCATTAGCTCTTAAACTTGATGGATGCATACTCAGGGTACAACCAAATCCCCATGTACCCAACGACGAGGAAAATACCTCATTCATCACTAATAGAGGCCCCTACTGTTACAAAGTGATGTCGTTTGGCTTGAAAATGCTAGAGATACCTATCAGCGACTGGTCAACAAGGCATTTGCCAACCTTATAGGCAAAATAATGGAGGTATACATTGACAAAATGTTAGTAAAGAGCCTCAAGACTGTGAACCACATTGGACACCTAGAGGCCACTTTTAAAATCTTTAGGAAGTACCGGATGAAACTAAACCCGTTAAAGTGCGATTTTGGTGTGGCTTCGGAAAAATTCTTAGGCTACATGGTCAACCAGCGAGGTATAGAAGTGAACCCCGAAGAAATCAAAGCCCTACTAGATATGAGGTCTCCTTACAAGCCTAAAGAGGTGTAGAGCTAAACGGGTCGGCTAGCAACGCTGAGCCACTTTATCTCCAAAGCAACAGATAAGTGTTTCCCATTCTTCAAAGTTCTAAAAGGAGGAAATAATTTTAAATGGAATGAGGAGTGTGAAGAGGCTTTCCAAGGGGTTGAAGAAGCATTTGGGGCAAGCCCACATCCTCTCGAACCCCAATGAAGGAGAAGTGTTGAACTTGTATTTGGCCGTGAGCACAAAGGTCGTAAGTTTAGTACTGGTAAGGGAAGAATAAGGTATGCAACAACTTGTTTACTACACGAGCAAGACCTTTTTACCAGTTGAGTCATGCTACATAGATATAGAAAAGCTTATTTTGTCCATCATGATCGCTTCCAGGAAGTAGAGGCCCTGTTTTCAGGCCCACGGTATACACGTGTTGACGAGCCTTCTCCTCAAGCAGGTGATCCAAAAAGCGGATGGTTCATGAAGGTTAATGAAATGGATAGTGGAATTGAGCGAATTTGACATTTTATATCAGCCAATGACCTTAGTGAAAGGGCAATCAGTGGCAGACTTCATAGTGGAATTCATGGAGGTAGTAGTCATCAACGTGGTAATGGAACAGCAGACCCCTCAACTTGGAAACTGTTTGTTAATGGGTCTTTTGGAAAAATAGGATCCGGAGTTGGAGTAGTGCTGGAGAGCCCAGAGGGCCTTAAACTTAATTGTGCAGTGAAGTTCGATTTATAGACCTCCAACAACGCAGCTGAGTATGAAGCATTGCTAGTAGGTATTAGATTATCAAAAGAGATGCAGGTCAAGAGCCTAGCGGTTTGTAGCGGCTCATAGTTGGTAGTAAGCCAAGTCAATGCCAATTTCGCAGCTAAGGATAAAGACATGGTAGCATACCTAAAAAGGCAATGGATTTACTCCCCCCTTTTGAAAAATTTGAGCTAACCCAGATCCCAAAGGCAGAGAACCCGCACAATCCGACACTCTGTCAAAATTGGCCAGCAGCAAAGATTCAGAATTACTTAAAATTATTCAGAGGTAATGTGGATTGAAGGGACCCCACGATGGATGTAACCTATCATTGCCTACCTCAAGGATCATGAATTGTTAGAGGGTAATGAAGAAGCCTACAAACTTAGGCACATAGCTACCTACTATGTACTCCAAGAATAAGTGCTTTATAAGAGAGGCTTCTCATCACACTTTTGCGATGCACAGGAGGGGAAGAAACCAATTATTTCCTGTGAGAAATTCATGGGGAAGTTTGTGGCAGCCATATGGGGGTCCAGCATTGGTTCAGAAAATGCTAAGACAAGGGTACTACTGGCGAACATTGAAAAAAGATGTGTCAAATGTCAGCATTTCTCTTCCATCCAAAGATGGCCATCGCAAGAGCTAACTGGGGTATCCAGCCCCGGCTGTTCGCCGAGTGAGGGATCAATCTGATAGGCCCCATGCGAAAAGGAAAATGGAGTGCAAGCTATGCATTTTTCGTCATTGATTACTTAACTAAGTAAGTTGAAGCTGAATCGTTGGCGAAGATAACTGAAGCGAACACTTCCAAGTTCATCTGGAAGAATATCATTTGTCGGTTCGAAATTTCCTGTTCACTTGTAACAAATAATGGGCGACAGACAACAAAAACGTTAGAGACTTATGTGACGAACTGGATATCAAGAAGCATTTTTCTTCCCCTCATCACCCATTCGCAAATGGCTAGGTTGAGGCAGTTAACAAGATTATCAAGCACCTCTTAAAAACGAAATTTGATGCGTCAAAAGGGACATGGGTGTACGAGCTCTCCTACGTGGTATGGGCAATTCGCACCACCAGTTGAACTGTGACTGAAGAAACCATTTTCTCTATGGCATATGAGGCTGAGGCCATGAGCCCAGTCGAAGTGGGCCTTCCTTTATCTCATCACCTATACTTCAATGAAATAACAAATGATGAGATAAGGTGGTGTGAACTTGATTTCCTTGAGAAAAGGAGAGACGAATCATATAAAAACTGACCTCCCACTAAAGAAAAATGACTAGGTACTACAATGCCAAAGTCAAGAAGATGTCGTTCAAAAAGAGTGATCTTGTGTTGAGAATAGTCTTCCTCTCTTCTAAGGAGCTTGGTGTGGGCACACTGGGCCCAAATTGAGAGGACCCCTACCGTATATCATGTGACATTAGGCTAGAGACTTTTCTAATTGAAAGCTTGGATGGAAATGTGAAACCCCACTCCTTGAATGTAGAGCACTTGCGAATGTATTACCAGTAAGATCATGATCATCGTTGTATATACTTTTGATCAATGCAAATGTTTGTTCTCCAATTCTTGCAAGTACATCTACAATGAAAGTATGACAAGCTCATACACTTCTTATTCAATGGTTAAATATGGCGAGCTCATATCTCCATCAAATTATTAACTATGACAAGCTCATACGTTACATCCAAGACTAAGTATGACAAGCTCATACACTTCTTATTCAACAGCTAAAATATGGCAAGCCCATATCTCCATCAAATTATTAACCACGACAAGCTCATACATTACATTCAAGACTAAGTATGATAAGTTCATACACTTATTAACGGTTAAAATATGGCGTGCCCATATCTCCATCAAATTATTAAATATGACAAGCTCATATACTTATTCAACAATTAAAATATGGCGAACCCATATATCCATCAAATTATTAACTATGACAAGCTAATACGTTACATTCAAGACTAAGAATGACAAGCTCATACATTGTTACTTAAGATTAACTATGGCGAGCCCATATGTTATTATTAAAGGTTACCTATGGTGAGCCCATAGGCTATCAATTCAGTTAAGTATGACGATCTCATACGTTGTTATTTAAGATTAACTATGGCGAGCCCACATGTTATCAATTCAATTAAGTATGACGAGCTCATATGTTGTTAATCAAAATTAATTATGGCGAGCTGTTGTTATTAAACGGTTACCTATGGCGAGCCCATAGGCTATCAATTCAGTTAAGTATGACAAGCTTATACATTATTACTCAAGATTAACTATGACATCCCATAAGCTATCAATTCAGTTAAGTATGATGAGCTCATACACTATTACTCAAGGTTAACTATGGCGAGCCCATATGTTATTAATTCAATTAAGTATGACCAGTTCATACATTATTATTCAATGTTAACTATGGAGAGCCCATATGTCTTTAACAAGTTTTAAGTATGCCAAGTTCATACTTTGTTATTCATGACAAGCCCATGTTATTTACTCAAGTTAAGGTACAACAAGTTCATAAGTTATCAATTTTTATTATGCTCAAGTTTTAAAATATTATGGCGAACCCATATGATAGTCAACAACAAAGGTCACATCAACAACAACCATAATGAAAGTGAAAAGGATTCTATTATATTACCAAGATCATTACAAAGGGAAAGTTATTACAAAAATATTACAAGCCCACGTCTAAACATTAGCGTTATCCTGCTGAGGCTCACCTTGGACATGAACTTCTTCAGCAGAATCTTCAGCCTCGGCGGCAGGAATGGATGGTCGACTGGAAGGAATTCTCCTTTTAAAGTAGCCAGCTCCAATTGGGGGTGCAGCTCAACAAGTCTCCCAAAGACTTCATTGTAAGTGAACCTCTTCCAATATAAATCGAAGCCATCATATACAGTCGTTTCATGGAAGTGGGTAATGTAATCGTTTACAACTGCCATCCTTATCCTACTTAGCTACTTTTGCAAGTTGGCAACCTTAGTGGTCAGCTCGTCGACGCGAGCCTTCAGCTTTCCCTAGCCATGTTAACGAACCGAAACTCGAAGCTCAGGATCGGCTCGAGCAAAAAGGTTCGAGCTTTTTTTGCTTGAGTCGAGCCTAACAAAAGCTCGGCCAAAAAAATTGAAGCTCGAGTCTCAATTTGTTTTTCGTAGCTGCCTGCAAGTGCCGTGCATGCTTGTATGAATTTTTTTTATTCTTTCTCTTCCTACATGCTCAATTGTTGTTTTCAATTTTCGGCTCTGCTCGTCCGAGCCGAAAACGCCGTGACACAGGCTGGCTTGGGCTCTAGCCTTTGCCCCAAAATGGGGCTTGGAGGTTCCAAGCTCGAGCCGGCTCGACTCCGACTTATTTGAGCCAAGCTACGGCCTGCCCGAGCTGATTAGCCATTTTGTCATCCTTAGTTCCCACTTTTCTTTATTAGCAGCTTCCAAGGCTGACGAAGCGATCCTCTGAAGATTTTCCAAATTCTCAACACGTTTCGTCAAAGCACTCACCTCGACTTTGCAAAGATGGACTTCGTCCTTCAAGTCTTTATTTTCTTTTGATAGCACCTCTATCTTAGACTTCGCCTCAACTTACTTCACCTTAAAGGCTTCAATGGCCTCATTGGCAAAAGATACCTTAGTCTTTGCTTTATTTAGGGTCGCTTCTGCTTCATTGGCCCTCTGGAGATACTCCTTATTGAGGCCCTGCAATTGCCCCATCTCCATTTGGGCATTTAAGAAAAAGCATTAAGAGCGAGCCTACAAGGCGAGGTCAGCCTCCACCATATCCACTGCATCATAGGTCTCGGCATACGAAGAGTATTTTTCAGTCCAATACTTATGATGAATTTTCGTAGCCTCCTAGACCTCAGCGGGAACCATCTTCATCACAATGGGAGTTATCTCATCCGACCTTCCTTCTAGAAAGTTATGGGCCTTTCTTTCAAAAGGGGCATTCTTGGCTTCCCTGCCCCGCCTCTGTTTTACGAGGCTCACCTCCTCCTCAACATTCTCTTCCACATCAACAATCTTTACAGATGAGATAGATTCTACTTCAATTGGACGCCGAAGCGACTACCCAAGAGTTGTCTAGCATTTCGATGGGGGAGGGGCTCAGTGTTCTTTGTTAAAACCAACTTCCTCTTCTGAGGTCGCCCTGCAGACGACTCAACTTTTTCTTTCCATTTTTCACCTTGCTTTTACCTTTGATAGTCATCAATTTATGCGTCACCAAGTGGTTTCGCTTTCCAACCACGTTCTTGAAGTACCTCTTCTCTAAGGGCAGCTCGTAAATTGCTTTGATAATCGCCAATAGTCATGAATCTTGATTGCGAATTAAATGAGATCATAGATAAATTTGTAAGTCTTAGCAACCACATTCATACTTTAAAACCCGAATTTAACAATTTGTGAACGTTAGATAAATTTAGTTTAATTAGAATAACTTATATAACTAATCACAAAATTATATTCTTCATTCTTCGTCAAATAGGAGTTAGAAAAAAAAAAAATTAGAGATAAAATTATAGTACTCTTTGGAACTATCATCCTAACTCTTAGGTCCATTTTATTACTTGTTACGATCTATATATTTGTAGAATATAAAATCGACCATAACCTTGAAGGAATCCTGCATTCGCACCGCTTAATTGCTTCGTGATGTATGCCATCACTTGATACCAATGGCGTCTTTTTGTCTCAAGCAGTTTTCTGATTGTTGTAATTCGATTTTCTTAGATGAGTTTTACCAATTATGCAACTTATTGGAAAATATGTGACAGGAATCTACTTATAGATTCAATGTTTCTTTGATTAGAGAAATCTCACAAAAGTATATACTCATGTGTATTTCTATAAATTAATTTGAAATGATCAATTGAGTTATATATATATATCAATTAATTAATGGATAAATTTATGCTGAGTGTTAATATTTGAATTAAAATAAATGTATTATGTCACTGGTGCTTAATATAAGCTAAGAATCGGCGTTTAATATATATAGAAATGATATTAGTTTGAGATAATAAATTCAATTCAAAATTTGAGATTTATCGATCAATAAATTGATATTACATGTCACGTATGTTAGTATAAGAAGAGAATCGGTACTCATTCGATCATTTTTCTCTCTATATAAGATGTATTAAGTATCGTTATTTAGTTTATGCTAAACAATGATAACATAATATATCAATTAATTGATGGATAAGTGGTAGGTTAAAAATATATTTTCTGAATTTTTTTGTCGATACTGCAGTTTTACAATTTTGTTTTTGGATATGTTAATTTAGATTTCTCACAAAATAAAATATGAACTTCTTCCGGCAAGATGAATCTAATGACGTAAAGAAATCTTTATGTTCTGAATAATTTAGAAGCTTGCTGATCGCATTATATGTTGAACTTCAAAGTTATTAATTTGAAATTGTTTCCAAAGGTTTAATAATTATAGATTAAAATTTTGGGAAACCATACTTTTCTGGAGAAGAGCAATACTTATATTCAATTAATAGACAACTTCGCTATAGGGTACTGTTGATTAATTTCTAGACCATAGAATGAACTAAGCATTACTTTTATCAAATTTTGTATTTCAAATTGTCTCCAAACCCCTGCACTATGTTCCATCTAACACGTGAACATTATCCAAAATTAGGTAGCGCAAACATACACGAATATAGAACTTGTACACAGAAACTTTGCTTGCATCTAATGGACTAATGATTCATCGAACTATTCGTCTAAAAAAATACTATGTGAGAGGCACCTGATTAATTTACTTAAATATAGTTTTCAATAACTAATTTAATAGTAATTATTTAGAATAACAATAAATTGATGACATGATAGATATATATATTCAAAGTCGGTTCTAAATTAAATCTCATCCTAAGAAAGCAACTCAGATGGAATCCGCCGACGGAAGAAGACAAAAGAAGGGGTTAATCTCGGTACACCTTTTCGCACACCCAAAAAAAAAAAAAAGAAAAGAGCACGGAGAAGGATTTCTTATGTTTCCTAGGCATGGGTTTACATGAAAAAAAGAAGCAAAAGTAGCAGTGAAATATGAATATTGTTTAGGATAAATTTCACGTCGAATAAAAATGAAAATTTAAACTAGTATATAAAGTTTTGCGTCTCATTTTAATAGAGTCGATATTTTAAAATAAAATCTCAAATCTTAATATGGTATTAAAGTTCATCAAACTCCAACGAGTAGTTCAATTCGATTTTAAGACTAAAAAAAATTTTAAAATTGGTACACTCAAATGAGTCAACATCTTGTAGAAACATGTTAAGAGATAATATCTTATATCAAATAAATATGAAAACTTATAAGATTGACATTTTAATATGGAACTCAAGGTCCTAATACGAGCCCTCATCTTGCGGGGCGTGTTAGGAGATAAATCTCATATCAAATAAAGATAAAAATATATACCAAAATATAATGGTTTGAACTACTCTCCTTAGTAAGGTTGACCCTTTTAAGACAAAACTCCAAATCTTAACAAATATAATTCTAGTCTACATAAATACTTTTAACACTTTATACATCGTACAAATGTGTGTTGGTTAATGTCAAAAGATATGGTAAAATTCTATATTAGTTGTCAGCAACTCTCCTTTTACATTGTCTTGATACTATATCATAACAAATAACTAAATTTAGAATTCGTACGCTGGTGCTGGAAACAACATAATTCTCATATGTTTGGCGCTTTTATAATGTGTTTGATGTGAATGCAGCATGTTTGGGTTGTTGGCTTCATTCTCCAATCATTATCAGTTCACTTTTGAAATTTCTAATCCTATTTTATATTGGTAAAAATGAGAGAAAATAATGTTTAACAAGAAAATATACTCTGGTATACAGCTATGAATGTTTTCTTCTGCATTTCATATTTTTTAATGCAACAAAATATTATTGCTATAATAGTACATCATCTTATTATTGAAACAGAAAAAATTCTAATTTCTTAAAACAATTTTACAACCCTTAGACTCCCATCATGACAGAAAATTCCACAAACTTTAATAAGAAATCGAATGCATCCTGGTTGTACCAAGAATATTGACTTTCTTTGTCTAACTGAGTCCCTGCTTGGTTTTGTTAAAAATTATAGTTTTAGTAAATTTTAACAAAAGTTGATGAAATGCATGATTAAAAATTGATGAAAATTGTAGGTTCGATGAAATCTTTGATTGAAAAATAATTAAAAGAAAAATCAGTTTTAAAAAATACGGCTAAATTTGACTTTATTAGTCTAATCCGCACATTTTGTCTTATGCTAAGTTCCGTTTTGGGGCTTGCAACAATTCAAGATTTCGTACAACAAAAACCAAAGAAAAAGGAAGAAACAATCATTTTACAGTATGAATTCTTCTTGGGGCAAAGATGCTTTTAAAGTAGAAGATGAGAATCCAACTTTGAATATTGATTCAAACCTAGAAGCTAAATCCTCCAAGGATTTGAAAAGTACTGAAGAAGGGATCCAAGTATTTCTCGGGAATCTTATGGAGTTTAGTAAAGAGAAGCGCTATATTGGTGTGAGAAAACGGCCATGGGGTAAGTACGCAGCTGAGATAAGGGATTCCACAAGGAATGGAACAAGGGTTTGGCTGGGGACTTTTAACAGTGCACAAGAAGCTGCTATGGCTTATGATCAAGCTGCATTTGTGATGCGCGGAGCTTCAGCTCCCCTAAATTTTCCTTTAGAAAAAATAAAGGAATCCCTTCAAAACATGAATTACACGTGCAAAGGTGGTTCATCACCAGCTGAAGCCATAAAAGAGATTCACAGGACTCGGAAAGGCAAAGGAAAAAAGAACCAAATTAGCGATGAAGGTGTTTTGGTTCTTGAGGACTTGGGATCTGATCTATTAGATGAACTATTATCTCAAAGTTGATTTTGAAGTGAACTGGAACATCGTTTTCTGCATCTGTGAATCAATTTCTCTTCTGCTTTCTGGTTTCTTTCTTGAACCCTAGATCACTGCCTCTTTCTTTTTTCCCTTTTCACCTCCCTTTTGCTTGAATCATTCATCAATTTCAAATCCTTTCAAATTTAAGCTTACTGTCACTTAGTGACCCGGCTCTCCAAATTAGTGCTTTGAATCTGAAATAAGAAGACACATGTCAATCTTCAATTTGAATGGATATATTTTTTTTTTTTCCGATTTTTTATTTTGATCAGTTCCTTGTTCCTGAGAAGATCAGATAAATATCAATTTATTTTTAAATGAAATTGGATACATAATTTTAAGAAGTTTCGGTATCTTTCTGGGAAACAATTTTACAAAATGAAAATTGTGAATTACAGCTCGCCTTATTAGTCTTCCGCATAATGATTTTGTCATACTTATTAAAAAAAAAAAAAGTCCGAAATAACAAGGAAGCCAGAAATTACTCTAAAGGTGTGCTTGATTGCATTTATTTTTCATGAAAAATGTCAATTTTCCATCCAAATTTCTACTTTAAAGAGTTCGATTGCTATTTTTTTATGGAAAATATTTCCCAACTTTTAAAAATATGCCTCATTTTTCTTTTTTTTTTTAAGGAAAACATTTTCTTTGGGGGAGTAGATTTTTGTTTTCTTCAAAATAAGGAAAATATTTTATTTTGTAGGATATATTTTACATGCCGATCAACAAGGAATTAAATCAAATAAATGGAAGGCACAAAGATGTAGGAAGTTTTTGCACTTTGTTTTATTTAGCTGAACCTGGTATATACACACCCAGGAAAACAATTACTTCCAAGCTTTTAGGAAATAGAAAACCAAAACTAAAAGATTTTCCTAAAATGATGTTGCGTGTCTATATCTTTTGTTCGACTATGGTGAAATGGGGTTATTTGCTATTGCAATGGTCGACCGGTTATCATAAAAGATTGTTTTTGCCTCATTCTGGTCATGTTTTATATCTTTTAAAATTCTCCTTAGCCAAATAGCATGGCAGGCTGCTAAAGTAACATCCACGTACTCAGCTTCAAAAGATGATAGAGCGATGTATGGTTGCTTCTTTGAACACCGGGATATGACATTTGATCCAAGCATGAATAGATAACCCATAGTGCTTTTGCTATCATGGATGGAATCTGCCCAGTTGCAATTAGAAAAGCCACACAGCTTAAAGTTATTAATGTTGGAGTTGATAGTCCAAGAATAACAAATCAAGAGGGGACTGAATTGGTTTTTAAAATTTTCTCGAAGAATTAATCTAAATTCAAGTAAGTAAAAACTAAATAAATTAATTCGAATAATAAGCACAAATATAAAAGTGATAAGTAAAATGGAGAAATGATGCAAGCAATATAATTGTGGAGATTCGATTCAAAACAATAATCTACGTCTTCTGTTATCAAGCTCTCCGACATAAACAAGACTTTTTTACTGTATTGATTGACTTATGGCGCAATCCAACTATTTACAATGCTTTCGATGACTTACAAACAAATAGAATCGATCCTTATATAATGTTGAGTTTTGCGGGACCTCAACACGATCCACTATTAAGCTTTCACGAGACCTCAATATGACTCACATGGTTACTTACAATAAGGAGCACCAATCATTATACAATGTTGATCTTTAAGAGACTTTAACTCGATCCACACTTTATTAAAGTGAATTTACAATGGAATGCATCTATTGATAAATAATATGAACAAGTTAAGTATTAAGAGAAACTAACACTTCAATAAATAGTAACAAATGATAGTTCAAGTGTTGGATGAATTTTTTTTTTTGATAAATATGATGGTTAAAAAATTAGATTCAACTAATCAAGTTTTTCCAATGAGAAGATGAAGAAGAGTCAAATGTAATTTAAGTTCAAAAATCTCAAAATATTGATCCCTTTTAATGAATAATTGTAATGAATTAAGTACTAAGAGAGTAATGAGAAATTTTAATGAATATGATGATTTTACAAATTTAATTCAATCAATCAAAGTTTTATCACTATTTTAAAATTGATATAAATAAATTAAGCACAAAGTTGAAAAACTTTGATGAGAGAAATGATTCAAGAAATTTGATTCAATAATTAAAATTTTTATTATGAAGAAATAAATGAAATGAATATAAAAATGTAAGCTTAAAGAAACTCTTTCACAAAAAAACCCTTTTATGAATGCAAAGTGAAATGGTATATATAGCAGTCAAAACGCTCAAAGTTCTGACAAATTGGATGACCCAGTTGGATGTCCACATCCTGAACCGGATGACCCAACTAGTCGTTGTGTCAGAAATCAGAAAGTTAAAAAAATGACCGTTGGGCGAATCGGATGTCCGTGTTGACTTTAACTTTGACTTTTTTTAAAAAAAATGTAAGCTTTTGAAGGAATCGGAATTTTATCTTTCAAAATAAGTAACATTGTAAAAAATTTAAATATCAAATTGAAATATTTACCTTTTGAAATAATAATTTTTTTATGCAATTCTTTTCTTGCATAAAATGATTTTTGATCTTTTATCATTCATTGCTAAATATCAAAGTATTAGTACATTTATATTTGAACTAAAAAGTTTAGTTTTTTTATCTTGTTTCGAAGTTTGCCTCTTAGACTTCTCGACTTGATCTTGTTTTTCCTTGACGTTTGTCTTTTAAGCTCTTGTCTCGAATGATTTGACTTGAATACTTAACTTTCACTTTGATCCTCATTTCAAGTTCGATTTATAATGTGTTGATTTTGGCAATGGTTAATTGATTTTAATATTGAATTATCATTACTCAAAATCAATTCTTAGAAAAAATATTAATCTTATTTGTTATGATCAAAACATTAAGTATGAAATCAATCATATGTCAACAAGAGTAGAAAAGACGATATGAGCATGTTCCTCTCAAATAACTTAACACCCTTTTTGTAGCACCATAATGGATTTTTCTTGGGTTCTTCACAAGCCATAATAGGAGATTAGTAGCTTGCAAGATGTATGGACGACTATTTGTGAGATAGAGAAGACTCCCCCACCAAAATTCGATACACATGAAATTCTGCCTTCTATTCTCCATCATTCAAACTGTACTTATGACTTGTAACCATTGGAGTTTTAACTAGATTTCAATCTTTCATGTTAACGTTCTCACGAAAATCTTTCACATAATTTTGTTGTGAAAGAAAAATTCCAGCATCCCATTGTTCCCATCAATCCTTTCATACCAGGCTCTTGGTGCTTGTTTGAGACTATAGAGTGCTTTCTTGAATTGATACACTTTCATGTCTTTACCTGCAAATTCATAACCTCTAGGTTGCTATACATTTACTTTTTCATCCAATAAACCATTCAATGGCTTGACATCATATTGATAAACATGCCATTTATAGGGAGCATCAACTGATAAGACAGTATAGATAGTGTCAAATATGGCTACTGGGGAGAAGGTTTCTTCAAAATCGATGTCATCTCATTGCATATAACCATATGCAACTAAACGTTCTTTGTATTTTTTACTTGATCCACCAAGTTTGTACTTCAGCTTGTACACCCATTTTAGCCTTGCAACCCGCTTTTCCCATTGGCAACTCAACAAGTTTCCATGTCTTATTTTTTTTCTGACGCCTTTATCTCCTAATCCATTGCATTACGTCATTTTTTAAATTTTTACAGTGTTGGAATTTGGATGTTACCCGAAGTCCTTTTTTGAAGTGTTTGAAGTATTGAACAATTCTAATTGAAGTACATGTTAAGGAGAATTCAGTTTGGAATGCTATTGGAGTCCTATGTCAAGTTGAAATTCTATTTTGAAAGCTCATTGAGAGTTGAAAATTGGTATTGGATTTAAAGAAGAATTTAGGATGGAGAAAACAACTTGAAAAAGAAAAAAAAAAATTGGCCAAGACCTAGATCATAGGTGCCGCTTGTTTTGTTATGGTTTTTTCCGCGTTTTTCATTCCTACTTCATTTTGGACTCGATTTTTTAGCATCATACTTCATCAACAACTCTACTAAGAGGGTTTGGACGTCCCCCTACATCTTCCCTAAAATTATTTAGACTCTTTTATATAATTTTGTAGTGTAAGATATATGATTACAAGAATTATAGGATCCATTGTAATGTTCTTTCTTGCTCTATTATTATTAAGTTAAGAAAATCTCTTAATTCCTTTGACATATTCTTGTTCTTCTTTTATTATTTTGCTTGTGTTCATATACTTCATTATTTTTCATATAATTTCAACATTTTAATCCGGTGATTTATTTCACAACAAGTAGTATCAGAGTTATTCTGGTATCTAATTTGTTTTACAACAAGTAGTATCATAGCCTAGGTTCAGCAGTTCCACAAGAGCGCAATGTTTGATTTGTTTGAGATTTTTTATTCGATATGGATTTCGCTTTTGGATCAGAGCACTAAGTTTTCGTTATGGTAGGTTAAGATGTGTGCAGTACTCGCATATCTGGATTTGGATGATGCGTTGTTAGGAATTGACAAGATGTCCACAACTTTGGTCGCGGAGGAAAAATTACGGAAGGATAAGAAGGCAGTTTCTCACATTCGTCTCCATCTATCGTATACCATTCTTCAGGACGTTTTGAAGGAGAACTCAGCGGTTGCTTTATGGTTGAAGTTGGAGCAATTGTGCATGACTATAAGTCTGACAAGCAAGTTGAACCTCAAGTAGCGTTAATACTCTCATCGAATGGCAGGAGAAGAATAATTGGAAGATCATCTGGCTGTATTTAAAGAGATCGTCGCTGATTTGAAAACTTTGAAAGTAGAGTATGATGAAGAAGATTTGACCTTGATCTTATTGTGTTTGTTGACCGCTTCATTTTCTTCATTTAGAGACACGATCTAGTATAATCGTGATACTCTCACCATAGAAGAAGTGTATGATATTTTATATTCAAAAGAGAAGATAAAGTATCTAGTTTATGATGCCAGAGATGGAGAAGGTTTGGTTGCTCATGGTGGTTCTGGAAGGGGCAGATCAAAAGCTAAGTTCAATAATCAGATGTGTAACTATTACAAAAAGAATGGGCACGTGAAGAATAATTGCTACAAATTGCAGAATAAAGAAAGGATGGCTGCAAGTAAACATTGAGATATTTCAGGCGAAGCAGACCTCATGGAGAATGTTGTAAGTGATGGAGATCTCTTAGCTATTTCTGACATTGAGTCTAAATCGGAAGACGATTAGATTCTTGATTTTGCGTATGTGTTTCATATGTGTCATAATAAGGAATTGTTTACTACATATGAAACTATGTTCAAAGGTGTCGTGGTTATGGGAAATAATGCACCTTGTCGGGTTGCTGAAATTGGTACGGTCAGATTGAAGCTTTTGGATGGAACAATTAGAACACTTGGCCACGTTCGACATGTCTCGAATTTTAAGAAGAATCTCATATCATTGTCTATCCTTGATTCAAAAGGTTGTGAATTCTTTGATAGAGGTGGAGTCTTGAAGATTTGTAAGGCTACTCATGTTGTATTGGAGGGACAAAATATCTCAATTATACATCTTGCAGGGTCGTGCAGAATCTAGAAGAGTTAATGAGCACAAGTTCAATACCATGGTGGACATTCAATTTGGTACAATACCTTTAGAAGTTCATAAAAGGGTCAAATTTGAAGAATACAACTCAATTGAGTTTCAAATATATGAGTATGCCGATTTGTTATCATTACATGCGGTATCAATGTATTCAATTGTTGGAGATAGACCTAGTGGAACAATGCATGTGGATGCTGATTTTGTTAAACATGCTTTAAGTTAAGAAGAAGGTGTTCAATCTAGCAAGGAGCCTTCATTAAAAGCATTTGGTATTGATTCTGCATTTGGGGTGTGTTATAGCCCATTTTGGTTAATTCAAAATCATTATGATTTTGGAATCTGAGATAATTCTATCAGAGTAGTGTTTGGATACATTGGAAAAGGTGGAGTATTGTGTTTTGTTAGAGAAATTCATTTTTTTATTATTATTGTTGAAGAAGTTCATCCATTCCTTGAATGGAATTCGCGTCAATGTGGAGATTGTTGGAATTTGGATGTGACCCGAATTTCTTTGTTGAAGTGTTTGAAGTATTGAATAATTCTAATTGAAGTACAAGTCAAGGAGAATTCAGTTTGTAATACTATTGAAGTCTTATGTCAAGTTGAAGTTCTATTTTGGAAGCTCACTGGGAGTTAGAAATTGGTATTAGACTTGAAGAAAGATTTGGGATGGAGAAAACAATTTGAAAAAAAAAAATATCACTGAGACCTAGCGCCTAGGCACCAAGGTCCTGACGCCCAGCGCTCGAGGTACGGTGCCTAGGCGCCCCCTATTCTATTCGGGTTTTTTCTGTATTTTTCATTCCTACTTTGTTTTAGACTCGATTTTTTGGCATCCCTCTTCACCAACAACTCTACTGAGGGTTTGAATGTCCCCTACATGTTTCCTATAAATACTAGGCTCTTCTATACAATTTTGTAGTGTGAGATATATGATTACTAGAATTATAGGATCCATTGTAATCTTCTCCCTTTCTTCATTATTATTAAGTCAATAAAATCTCTTAATTCCTCTACCATGTTCTTGTTTTTCTTTTATTCTTTTGCTTGTGTTCACATACTTCATTATCTGTCATATAACTTCAACATCTCGATTCGATAGTTTATTTCACAACAAGTGATATTAAAACTATTCTGATATCTTGTTTGTTTTACAACATACAGCTTCTTCGAAATTACTTGGCTCTTCAACTAGTGCAAGCTGACATATTTCAGTCTGTTCATAAACCTCTTGCAATGATCTCCATTTCCGTAAAGGTGTGGTTGTTGAAGAAAAGTTTGGATATGTTAAATTAGAAAATCTGGAAGTGCTCGTACTAGGTGTCGAATGGCTAGTAGCCTAGTACTAGGTGTTGAAAGACGTGAATCACCATGGTCACCACAACTTTCTACAAACTCTAATGGTTTAGCAACAAATTCACCATCATCTTGAATGAAACTAGAACCTATTTGCAACCCAGTCAAATTACACGCATTTTTCATCAAACACGACATCACAACTTATTAACAATTTTTTAGAAATAAGATTATAAAATTGATATCGTTTAGTTTCGACGCTATAGCCCACAAATATACACTTCACACTATTATCATCAAGGTTTAGTTTCCATGTTATAGCCCACAAATATACATTTCACACTATTATCATCAAGATTTTTTCTCTTTTGAGATGACACTAGAACATAAGCAACACAATCGAAAATTTTAAAGTGTGTTACCTTCGACTTCCACCCATGCTAGGCTTCAAAAGGTGTCTGATTGGACATTGTAGATGTAGAACTTCGATTAAGGATATAAGCAGCATTATGAATGGCTTCTGTCCAAAAATTCTTTGGAAGACATTTGGCTTTCAAGATGCTTTTAGCAATTTCTACAAGACTTTGATTCTTTCCCTTCTCTACTCTATTTTGTTGCGGGGTATAACTAGCTGTTAATTGCCTTCGTATTCCCAATTCCTTACACAATTTGTCAAATTCCCCAGAAACAAATTCACCACCACGATCTGTCCACGATATCTTGGTTGCACGTCCATTTTGCTTTTTCAATGGAAGACTAAGACTTCTTGAAGATTGGTAGCACCTCTAATTTTTCTTTAAGAAAGAAAACCCAAGTCATTTTATTGTAATCATCAACAAAGACAAATTACATGTTGTTACGAGAAAAAGTGCGTCATAAAGCTTTCATGCTTTGTCTTTTGGAAAAGACTCTCTATGTTGTTTTCCAATCACACAACTTTCACACACATCGGTAACATGTTTTATCACAGGCAGACCATGCGCCAAATTACATTTAGATAGCAAGTCTAAACTCGTAAAACTCTGATGTTTGTGCCTCTGATGCCATAACCAGTTGTCATCTTTTAATGAGGTTGAGAGTGCTTTCTTTCCATGATCAAGAGTGAGAGGGAACAAATTATTCTTGGCCATGGGAACTCTAAACAACATGTTATTCTTTGTCTTGAAAAACAAAACATGAGAAATCTTCGAAGAGAAGTAAGCTTCTCTTAAAAATTGGCTAACATTTAGAATATTTGAATCCAGGTCACGGACATAGAGAACATCTCTAATACAGCTGGCTTCACCATAATTAAGTTTTATAGTACCATTTTCCCATGCTTCACGAACTGTTCCATTACCCATCTTTACTCTAATCTTTGCTAACTTGTCCAAACAGATGAAAGCCTCCAAGATTGATGTCACATGATGGCAACACCAACTATCCATATACCAAATATTTGAATAACAAAGTTTAGTAGCATACCATGCAAGAAACAAACTTTCACATTCATTGTTGTCTTCTCGCTCAACAAAATTTGTGTGCCATTATTTGAAATTACGATACTTTTCTATGTGGCCATACTTGTTACAATAATAACATTGGACTTTACGGTTGTTAGCATTACATTTACTGTTGACTGTATTATGATACTAGTTACGGCCCATTACCCGTTTACCTCTTTTGTAGCCTCGTCCACCTCTTTTTCCTCGAAGGGAATAGCCTCCACGACCAGTGTTGCTTCTACTTTCTTGCATTGTGACATTGTCTCTGGACAAGTACAGTTTGGTGTGGAATGCCTTCTCAAAAGTTCTCTCTTCATAACTTCTTTGTCTATCTTCATGAGATTGAAGAGAACCCAGCAACTCATCAACTATAAGCACTGCTAGATCTTTAGATTCTTCTATGGTAGCCACCGCAGGCTCATATTTTCTTGGTAAGCTCCTCAAAATTTTCTCAACAACCTTTTGATTAGGTAGTTGTTCACCATATTTCCTAATTTTATTCACTACTTCCATCAAATTGTTAAAGTAGCGATCTATATAATCTGCATCTTTCATAAAGGAGCCCTCAAATTTCCTACGAAATGTTTGATGTTTGACAGTAACCACCTTGGTGGTTCCTTGGTAGCCATTCTTGAGTTCATCCCATACTTCCTTTGATTTTGCTACCCTTGAAATTAGAGGGAAGATTGCCTCATCCACTGCTTTTTGAATGAAAAAGAGAGCTTTGGCATCTCTCTTTCAAACATCTTTTAAAGATTCAGCTGACACACCTTCTTCAACATATCCTCTCTCTATCAATTGCCATAAATCTTGGGAGATGAACAAAGTCTTCATCTTTGTACTCCCGACATCATATCCACTAGCTTTAAAAATGCAATTGTAGGCAAGGTAGGATTAATCTCAGCATTGTTGTCTGCCATTAAATAGTAACTTGGACCTTGAGCTGGAGACCAAGCTCTGAGATGTTTAAAAAAAAACCAGTTTGAAATAGCAAGAAAAACAGAAATTACTCTAAGAGGAATTAAATTAAATAAATGGAAGGCACAAAGATGTAGGAAGTTTTTGCACTACAATTTTATTCCATGAACTTGTTATATACACACATGAAAATAACTACTTCCAAGCTTTTAGGAAACAGAAAACCAAAACTAAAAGATACTCCTAAAATGAAGCATAAAACAAGGCACTAAGTAACAACCATTGACTCTCTCAAACACAAAATGAGAAACGTGATTAATTATGACTTATACTAATTTATTTTTCCATTACAGTAACAATACTATGTATATCCTCTGAATGATTTAAGTGTTACTGTTGACATTACACTTTCTGTGGATATATTTATCACCATGCCATGACTGAAACAGAAAAATGTATTTGCATTCTTTATAAATAGACTTCACGATTCGCATCTTGAATGCTAATATTCTTGAACTATCTAGCTTATAGCATTCTTTATTCAATGTTATCCTCAATTTATATATTTAAGAGCACTGTTTTATTACATTGTTTACTTCTACTGTCATCCAATAGCAGCACGGTTCAAGTCATCTTTAGTATCGATCAATATCAATTGAACAAAGCACATATCTATTTAATAATTTTCAACTTTCGTGCATGCAATCTAGTGCTGGAAGTCTTATTTTCCATTAGTTTTTTTCATTCATAAATATATATGTTGTTCTATCTTGTCTCCAGGAGTATAATTCTATCATGTTCTTTTGAAGATTTGTACTGAGAACGTGCTAATTAACATTAGTCAAGGAAACTTATTCCCAAGAAATATGGATTGTAAGCATTACTTTGCATTGTAACTCATTAACCAGATCAAGCAGTCCACTCACCAGTTTAATGATCGATAAGCAATTTTTGTACTAATTTGTCACCTACATACCCACCATTAATTTACCCTTCTTTTATCTACAATCGTTGTAGAGACCCCAATTCCCTACCTATTAGCCCATCTTTATTGTTTTCGTTTCATTATTATTACGTAATTTGGTTTATTTGGCATGCCCCCTCCTTCTCAAGTCTCAGCCATCATAACATCGGTGCTTCTTTATACGAGATCGATTTGTTGGTCTATCAAATAGCTCCCTGTTGTTTTTTTATTTTCCATATGCTAAGTTGCTTCTTTGTTGGTGCCATAATTATATATCCTAAGGACTCCTCTTCCCCATTAAACGAAAGGGGGAAAGAAAAATGAAGTTCTTAGCAAAAGTTAGGAAAATGAGTTTTCATGCTCAAGCTCACTACTTTATAGGTTATTTGGCTCTTATTTGTTAATTATTTATTCCGCTATAATTTTATGAGTATACTGTGTTGTGGATTGCATATTTTAGTATATTTGATTGTAATATAAAATGTAAATAAATCATCATACTTCTCCTTTAAAATAAAAAGAATTATACTGTTATCAAGTACGAATTGAGTTCCAAGAGAAGAAAGGATAAGTGTGTAAGTTTTGTCCTCAATTAACCCACCAACAAAACGACTTATTACTATTAATAACATATAGTTTTTGCATCAAAACATGGGAAATAATATAAGCATATCTTTACCAGTTATTTTTGTCTTCTCAAAATCTGCAGCTTCTTTTGCAGTTAATTTTTGGTCATTCGTGTTTCTTCGCAGTTTAGCTTGCTAAACTTACCCCTCATTGTTCTTTATTTGTTGAATGGATCTATTTTGAGATTAAATCCAGCTTAACATGATTTTCAATGTGCATAAATTGGGGCTTCTATGATGTACAATAAGTAATTATAGTCTAAAATACATTGAAATATATAGCAGTACAATTAATCTTATTATTCTAGTCACTAAATACCTGCTAAACTAACGAGTAAGTATTTAATATTCAAAGTGAAACAAATTATTATCATTTTGTTCGCGTAAAGAAAAAGAATAACACTGAAATTATGATTTTTCTTTTGTTGCCGGAGGCCCCTCGGCCAGGCGGGTTGAAATTATGATTTTTCTTATATTGATGAGAAGTGGGAATCGGAGGTGACAAATTTTCTTTCATTTACAATTAATGTTAGGACCTTAATTTTGACCCCTTTTTTTCCTTAAAAAAAATCATTTTTTTTTAAAATCAATTTTCCTAACAAAAGGAATACTGCAAAAAGAAATTAGGTTTGATTTCTCTAGTATAATTAACTAACTTTTTAAGTGCATTGAACTAGCTTGACTTCTTAGTTTAAGTTTAAAGATGGTGGAATGTAAAGAATAGCTTATCAACCTGTGTCAATGTATAGAAAAGAAAAATATTTAAGTTATTTCTTCATGTTATATGACTACTGTTTATTATCTTAAGCTGCACAGACCGATAGAACTTAATTATTACTTTGTTTTGAGTCAATTTTTTACATTGTTTGTAATTGTGACTACATGTATCAGAGAATTTTTTGTTGTGATACATTTATATGAACCCTTCTTAGACTATTCCACTTATCCCATATAGTGTTTACAACAGATGTTGAAGGGCTGGTGGTGATGCAGGAGGATCCGAGTCAGACGAGGTCGAACTGTCTGATAGTACATTAATGACGCTGAAATACCATGAGTTGACAGATTAGCGCAAGATTGGCAAATTCAGCAGTTTTCCTTTCCGAATCATCAATTTAAATTATTTTTTGCCGTTTATGATAATACTTCCATTTGAGCCTGATTTTGGTGATATTGTTTTTTTTTATTAAGTATTTTAAAATTAGAATTTACCCTTTTTGGTAAATTTTCACTAATTTCGCATATCCGACTATATAACTTGGCTTGTGAGTTATTTTTCATTCGGTTGTTGAATAATAAAGATTTCTTATCGTTTTCTTTGGTATTTCTCTTGTTTTATTCCCTATTTTTGTCTATTGATCACAGCCTGCAGAATAATCGCTATTCTGCCCGGCGTCAGATGATGAGCTCAAATCACATTCATTGGTTTAAAGTTTCTTGTGCAAGTATCAATGCCTCTCTATTTAAGGTTGGAAGTTTTAGTTGGGGAACACAGATATTGACGTCATTCATTCGAGGCTCTACATCTCTCTTGGTTTGGCGATTGTTGAATGATAAGCTTCTTTCTAATTCATCACTACCTGACCATAATTTTATTTTTGAGTGATGCTATCTTGCTTCACTAGTGCTCAACACTAGCCTTGGTGCCACATAAATGATATTCGATGGGAGATCATTTAATAGCAAGGAGACACGGTCCATTTATTTGGATCTATCATGCATATATGTTATGATCTAGAACACCTGTGGATGGCAGAGCCATAAGTTTTTCATTGGGATCAAAATTTAAGATACAGTTTTTTTAAAATAATATAATTAATAAAAATTATAAGTCAATACATTACTACCAATTATAGCCTGTGCATTTTTATACTTTGAAAATATCATATAATTATATCGTTATTAATATTGTCAAATACACTGTTCTAAAGAAAATAAACAATATATATACACTTCGAAAGAACAATGGGAAAAAAAAAACTGACTGTTATTCTTGTCTATACATTGACAGAGGATGATATGCTTATACAAATGTATGCAACTCGATCTACCTATCTAGATGCATGAAACTTAGTTAGAATGTATAAATATTCAAAACAATATTAACTCTAATTATGTCTAAATTATTTTATAATTTCTAACAATTACAAATTTATTTATGAAAAATAAACCACATTGTCATAGTTGGTAAAATAGTAAAGTATGTTGCACAATGTCTAAATTAATGATTTCCTCCGCACCAACCTCCCTACGTAGACATCTGAAAAAAAATAAAAATAATGCACTATTTGAAATATATATATATATACATATAGGGGCAAAGCCAACCCATTGAAGTAGGAGGGTCCCAGAGTTGAAGGAGTGGGGACCCACGGGATTTCGGGGCTACCCTCGAATTTTTTTTTTGAAACATTGTCTGTTAAAATGAGAGAAGTTGGTACTTTGTGATGGAGAAAGAAAATAAAAGAATATAAATTAATATACATTAGTTGAAGACTTAAAAGATGGTAATGCCTTTAAGGGAATATGTGGGTAATCAACAATTATTTTTTGGGCGCTTACAATTCTACTGGTCCAAACTTTAAAATTAAAAGTTAAGACTTATACATATATACATAATGTATTTTAATTTTTATAGTTGAAGAATTCAAAATTTTAGCATTCTCGTTCGGTTAATATCTGTAAGTAGGTTTAAGTATTGTCTTCCCCTACAATAAAAGGTCTCTCACACAGACACTCCAACACTTAGAGAACATGAAATCTCAGTAATCCAAGAAAAATGTACATTATGAAATCTCATGAAAGGTGAGGACAAAATGGTAAATATAAAAAATTTAAAAAAAATATTTGTCAAAAAATTGGGGGAGGGGTCAGGCCCCCCAGGACCCACCTCCGCCCCTGTATATATCATTGGTCGGATTATTGAATAATTAGGTGTGCGTCCTTGTTGCGCATCTGCCATTCCAATGTGGCATCCGCCGACGGAAGAAGACAAATTAAGGGCACATCACCAACCCCAGAAATTCGTAGAAAATATACAATTCTAACTTCTTTACATGAAAAGACTCAAACGTAAAAGAAGATTAATCAAGGCTGCAGTTGCCAAAGATGAAATATAAAAGAACATTCAATAATCTCTAATTTCAACATGGCATAATCATTTTTCCACGAGCCAAAGCCACGTAAATCTCACCAATTTCTTGTCCCACAACTAGAAAAAAGTAAGTGTTTCATGCATAATCTATTGCTCCTGCAAGCTTTTCCATAGAGCAGTATCAGAAAAAGACATTTTATGGAGGTACGTTTAGAATTATAAGCTTCAACTAAGTTTTCATGGGGTTAATTTGTTAATTTAATTTAAAGGAAAAATATATATGTAACAAATAATTTTACGCCATAATACACTGAAATGATATTGCAGCCAAATTCGTCAATGAAATAAAGCGAGTTTGGCATGCAAAAATGGAGTATTTTTGTCTTTCATTATTTGCCTTCTCTTTCGTTAATATAAGGCCTTGTTTCTCCCCTACCTTTTTCATTTACTTGCATATACATTGTTGAAGACAAACTTTAAATAATAATTTATCTCTTTTGATATTATTTTTAACATTGTATAACATTAAATAGGTTTTGGGTTCAAATCTCGCTGGCAAGTCACTTTTTAAAATTGTTCACGCCTTTGACAAATAATGAATACAACATGTGAACGATGGTGCATTGAATATAAAAACAAGCCATTTGTTCTCCCCTCCCTCTTTTAACTTAACTATTTTCTCTCACTTTCTACCTTATAGACACAAAATATATCAATTTTAGCCCATTCATAGTAAAACATTTTATAGAAAATTAAATAGGGATTTAAAATGGAAATTTGATCCATTGGCGGTTGGTTCATTCATATCCTTAAATTGTTAACTTATTCAAAAGATATTCTCGAATACTGATAGAGTAGAGAATAGGAGGTTTAGGATCACAGGAGTCATTGATATAGTGCTGATGTCTCCATGTGGGATGGTAATTTCAAGACAAGTTTCAAACCACCTCGTTTAAATGGATTAGCTAATATATGAATCAATGAGAATATTTAAACTTAGGGTTCAACAACCCATTTCATTCATCAAGTTTTGATGTTACATAAATTTTATAAATTAGTGGTTGTAAAACTTGAATCTAGATCTTTTGCTCGCTGATACTTGAATCTAGTTTATTTGTGAACAATTTTTATTAATATTTCTCTAGACATTTCTTATAATATTCTTTATTCTTAAAGTAAAGTAAACAAAATAACTTTTTTTAAAAAATAAAAAATAAATACAGAAAAGTAAACAAAATAACTTCTTTTAAAAGAAACATAACTCTTTACTCTGCTTTTAAAACGGGGAAATTACTCATTTTCAATTAATTTTCATCTATAAAATAATTATTAATATGAAAACTCGCCTACAAGTAAAGTTTAGCCAAAAAAAATTTGCACTCTGTATCTCTTCCAAATCATCTCTCATTTCTATACTGTTGCTATTACATATATACTTTTGAGTTTGGGAATGAATTTCAGGCTTAGAATTTAATAAAGGTAAAAGTTGCTGTAATGTATTATGAGAGGAAAAATATGATCGTAATTGTAATTTTAATAAATTAGATGAGTTTCAATAATTTTAATTGTGGGTAATTCTATGTAGCAATACTACTACACCTAGACTTGTGTCTAGTAGCAATTTTAGAAACTTAATTTATCACGAATTTTGAATTTTCAAATCACAAAATATTATTACAATCTAAATAACTCACAAAGTAGTATTGAAATATTTGGAACTATGAATGGCACAAAGTAAATGTTTAGGTAAAGTCTCTGAAAAGTGAAAGGTTTGGAACCGTTGCTGCAATTATCCCTATAATATTCAATCGAGTAGCATAAATGATCGTTATCACAAAATTATAGAAATATTTATGTATTTTAGGAACATATCATGAAAATCTTTATTAATTATAGAATTATTTATATATGTTAGGAATATATCTTGTAATGAAATTGTTAAACATGGGAGCTACTTATGCAAAATGCCTAAATAGATTCTAGGGACATAACCATACTATCCACAAAAGACAAGGGTAGCATTTTCTTAAAAATTACAAAAATCTTATCATTCTGCCCCAACATCGCTAGGTTTGCCAATCTGATGCAAACTCACCTAGAAATTGAAACTACGAAACTCACACAAAATTGATTCAATCCCAAGAAAGTCGTGAATTAATGTTTAAACTTGATTCAAAAATATTGAACCAAAGAACTAACATAATCGCTGACAATATATTAATCCCGTGATTACAAAATTTAAGAAATCTTACTCGATTTGCTTGAACGCTACAAAACATAATCTTGATAAGTTCAAAATTAATTAGATGAAGAACAAGAAGAGAAAGCAATAGTGCCTTGCAGTTAATCTTTCAATAATTGTCTTTTATAATGTATGGAACCCATAAAATCTAGTTAAAAATGGAATTACACTTCAAAGATATAAAAAAGATACCATAAAAGTGTTTTAACTAAAATAGAAGTCTAAACAATTTTTTTAAAAAAAAAAAAAAAAATCCGTCCAAAAATTGTACTATGCGGCCGTATAGTGAAATTACATGCGGTCACATAGCCTACTTCAACTGCCCTCAATTGGATTCGGTATGGGTGCATGTGGGCGCATGCATAGGTATGCAATGCGGTCGCATAGCTTTGCCATTCAGCTCCTTTACATGTTGCTTGCACCAAGTTGATCCGCTTCGTTTCATCTTTCATGTCCAACATGAAAATTGTCCATTTGCTTGTCATGATGAATGTTTCGTCCATCGTGACTTGAACAAGTAGTCTTATTACTTCTTTGACCCGCTTCGCTTGCGACCTAGTCATATGCTCTTCCTCAACATTCAATTGATCATTGACCAAACTTGCTTTCGTATCATGGATCAAATCATCATGTCCCTCTTCAAAAGGATTCGACCTCGAATATGTACCTACATCAAAGAAATAAAGATAAGAAACAACAAAAATTCAAATTATCATAAACTTACCTTGAAAATCCAAATTATAGTCATTGGTTTCAATCTTTTCAATGACGTTGAATGATTCATCTCCTCTAGGATGTAATCTTGACATTTTTTGCATTCAAACAAGTCATTTTTACCTAAACACCTAATCTCAATTACCTGTTTCGAATACTTTATGCATCTTCCTTTTGCTACCTTGAGATGCATATAATTCAATCCCCTTGCTTTCTATCTAAGCTACCACTTACAATAATAGTTAAATGAATTAAGCCAAACAAAGTTAATGGATTTAAATCATATCAAATCTTGTAGTACAAGTAGTAGATGATACTAAATTGATTCCCAACATATTCCATATATTCGAACCAAAATAGTTAAGAACTTCAAGATTGAATATAGATTCTCATGCCTCAAATTACAAACAATGCACCACAAATGTCTATCAAGCTCAATTAATTTCTTGCAACGTGCTAGAATATTATTAACTGGTAATTGATTGCATATGAATGTGTATGACAAATAACTTATTATTCTTATAGAAATATTAAATGCATTAATATATGTAAAAGTACATGCCCCATGTAAAAAAATATTATTACATGCTAGACCATCATTTGATCTATGTATGGGGTATTGATTCTTTACCATGCCATAGTTGAATGCTCTTCCTTCAATGTTCATCAAATTATCCACTTGCATCAAATCAATTGAATACTAAATGGATGGTATCACACTAAATAAGTTTTCTTGAATTCCAACAATAAAGAAATATTCAAATTACGAAGGGGTTTATTAGTTCTCACTAAATTCCTCTCAATCTCACCATTTTTTGCATAGAAACTCACTTTTGATTTTCTCTCCTCTCAAAAGATCCTCTTTATTTTCTCTCTTGTGACTCTGCTTTTTTTCCTCACAATTAACCACCTCATTATTTCTCTCCTAATCTTCTTTCATCTTTCTTTGTTTTTCTTTGCTTCCTCACCTCTCAATCTTAATTGATCTTCATAGACCTGTTGTGATATTAATGGTAAAAGTAATAGATCTTCCATCTTTTACAAAGTTGTACCTATTTTTGAATCCATCATGTTTTACCTTCCCATCATACTGTCATGGCATTCCCAACAAAATATGCCCAGCATGCGTAGAAACTACATCACACATCAATTCATCACTATACCTCCCAATTGAGAAATTCATCAATACTTGCCTACATACCCTAATCTCTCCACATCGATCTAACAACTGCAATTTATAAGGCTTATGATGTTTTATCGTAGTCAATCTTAATTTCTCAACAAGTGTAGTACTAGCAATATTAGTACACCTACCTCATCAATAATTGTACTACATATCTTGTTATTGACGTAGCATCTCGTATGAAATATGTTATTCCTTTGTTGCTTCACATCATCCAATTTAATTTGTGTATTGAGAGCATGCATCACCACAAAAAACTCCGCTCCTAACGAGTATTCTACTCCATCACCATCACTGGTATCCTATGATGCAGGCATATCATCACCATCACTATCATTCACCACTTCTCCATTGTGATTCAAGCCCTTTTTTGTTTGGACATTGAGAAGTAATGTGCTTCGATCCCAAACACCTAAAGCGGTGGCATGTGTAGCATTTTTTGACAACAATGACTTCGGGCAGTTTTTCGTGACATTTATTTTTGTAACATTTTGGTGTTGTTAGGTGTCTATTTCAGGTTATACAGTAGAATATGAAATGTTGGACATAGTCCGATTCGGTTCGATTCTCTTCAAAATCGAACCAAATCAAAAAATTTGGGTATTTAATAAATGGAACCGTCAGGTTCAAATATAATTATGGAATCATTTGGGCTCGGTTCGGTTCAGTTCAGTTCGGTTCCATGTCATAATTAATTTTTTAACATTTACAGCAATACTACATAAATACAACTAATGAAATATTCATTCATAGCTTTGATGGGCAGTTGGAGATGGGAAGTCGGACTTGACAGTCGGCGGCTTTGATTTGAGCATGTAGATGTAAGTTTTTAATTTATCAAATGATTTGGGGTTAGTGGACATACGTCTATTGAATGAAAGTATGTTATTGGAAAGGGAAGGATGAAAATTTAAAAAGGCCTAAATCTTGGGCTAATAATGAAATTAATAATTGGGCAAAAACATTAAAACAAAAAATTGAATTTAGAAATTGGGCTGAGCTGTGATAGCTAGACATGGACTTGGCTTATGAGTTGTAGCATTAATCACTAAATTAGTTAAATTCACACCTCTCAATATTTACAAACCTTCAAACATGGTCCGCTCTGGTATATCCAATTTATTTTCACCATTAGCAAGTCATCGTGTAGTGTAATATTAAGAATGTGGTTACCGTATGGGGGTAACCATTGCTTGTATTATAATGAACTTGCTTATACTTCAATTATTTTATACCCATCTGACAATGTTTTGAGAAAAATTGGTAAACTTGATACCAACAAAGAACTTTGAAAAAAGTAGGAAGACTTATACTTGTTTAAGTCTACTCCTAATAAATTGCACCTGCTACGAAAGATTTTTTTCAATTTTAAAATAGATCATTCAAATTACATTGATGACAATATAGATATTTTTAACAAATTTGTTCAAAATATTGTTAACTATGATGACAAGTTTTCTGAAACATATAAGGTCAGTATTTTGCTGAATTCTTTGCTGACTCTTATAGAAAGGTTAAGAATGTGATTAAGTATGATAGAGACACCTTAATATCTAAGATTGTCATTGATTCTCTTAGAAGTAAAAAAATGGAGATTAAGCCCCCGTTTGTTTCTCATTTTTCATCCATAAAAATGAAAAATATGACTGTTATCCATCACATCAAGCCATCAATTTTGAATTTCTTTATCTTGTGTGGGGCCCAATAACCACTATATTTTTCATTTTCATCCTACAATAATGAGAATCAAACGAGCCCTAAAACTAAATTGATGATAAGATGAGTGGTGAAGTACATATGATGACGAGTAGAATGAAATTTAAGAAAATGAATTTGGGTAGAGCTCAATACATTAGTGGATCGAGTGATGAGGATGCTAAGAAGAAGGGTAAAGGTCACGACAAGTCTGGTGGTCAGCTACTGTAAGTTTGAACACTTTTTGAGGGATTGTCCCAAAAAAAGATATGGAGAAGGGTAAGATGAGATGTGAGGCAAATGCGGTTATAAACTCAAGTGATGACCCTAGTATTTATTAATTAAGAGTAAAATTAGTTATTGCGTGTGCATTTGTGTGTAATCATTTTCTGCATGTGTGATCATTTAATTCAGTTGCATGGTTATATGTTGCATTTCAATATACTTTTGTATGAATTTAGAAGCAGTTTGTTATTTGGTGCAATGTGTTTACATACATAGTGGGTTGTGATGCATTATTAGAATGATGTATGTCTTTGGTGATGTGAAGTATGATGCATGGATGTACATTGGTGGTTTGTACCGGGGTTGTGGAGTGATACATTTGGATCACGAGTTGAGGAGTGATTAAATGTTGAAATTCTTTATCAATGAAGACCTTGATCAAATAGAGTATGAGAGATACACTTATCTCACTTCTGTTAGATGTAGACCTATTATTTATCTAAGTTGGGAGAACTAAGGTGGCGATAGAGGATTATCCCATAAACTAAAAATTTATTGTGGCTTACTAGTTAGACATGAGGGTTTAGTGAATAATATGGTAAGTACGGTATACGATGAGAGGAAATATGTATTCTCCAGGTATGAGCAACACAGAATGTGATAGGATAAGTATGGTAAGATATTTTCATGGGATCATTTATGCATTCATTCCATATGTTTGGCTGTTTGATTGATTAACTAGGTGTTAGTCTGTTGTTCTGTGTGGATGTACTTGAAAAAATCTGTTTATTATCATATGTTATATCTTCATCGTATGTTTATTTGCTTTTAATTGATTACTGTAATTATCTACTTCTACTTGTGTATTTTTTGACCTTAGCCCTGGTTAGTATGTGTTTCGGGTCTGAAACACGAGGTAAGGTAAAGTCTGTGATCACATTTTTATTGGTTGCCTTGATTATGCAAGTATCAATTTTGTGTTTTGTTGCTTACAAGTTGATTGTGTATCAAAGTGGAGATTTGTTAGATTTTGATATCAAATAAATCATGGGCTATGATATAAAATATTGGAATATAATTTCATAGGCTTCGATTAATGGTGAATAGATTACCAACAACCAAGTCCAAAGGCTCGGCTCGAGAACAATATGGACCATTGGAAATGGCTTAAGAAATTAATACTACTCATGGCCTATATATTTACCTATTGGGTGGTTTTAATCTGGGCACACTTAACCCTTTTATTGGTCCTGCTAAAGCGTAACGTATCCTATATATATGTTGCTTTTGACCTAATTGTTTTTGTGTGCGCTTTGTTGAAAAAGAGAAGAAAAACGTGGCTACTTGCTGTAGAGAAAAAACAAGTGCAATAGTAGGAGAAAAATCAGTTTGCTTTGTACTCCAGAATTGGTGACTTCATTGTTTGTATTTTGGTCTCCTCTTTGTGCCTCTTCTATTGTTTTTCTTGTGCCTTTGTGGCTTGCAAATCAATACCGTTATCTTGTCATTTGTGAGTGAGATAAAAAAGCAACCGAAATAAATATGATTGTGGGACGAAATCGTTTGGATTGGTTGTTTAGTAGAAAAGGGTAACGTGAAACTGAACCCGAAAATCAATGTTTCGAAAATCATGGAGCGAGCTTCTGCGACAGTACAGTCATTATAACTTCGATTTTGAACTTTTCAAAGTATATATATTCTAGAAATCCAAATGGAAAATACTGCATTGAAATTTATCGTCACAAACCATAGACGATATATAATGTTAAATAATACTATTGCAACAGTAGAGCATCATTTTTTTTTTCCTTCTTGGGACAAAAGCAATCTATAATCCCTTAAGACTCCATCTAGACAGAAATTTAATCCCACAAAACTTTAATAACAAAGCCCAGGCATCCTGGTTGTCCCTAGAATCTTGGCTTTCGTTATCCAACTCAATTTTTTAACCTTACTAATCTCCTCCCACAGTCTAACTTATGCTTACCATTTTGGTTCATAAGCGTTGCAGCCATTAAAGATTTCATTCCAAAAAAACGAAAGAAAGAAGGGGAAGTAATTGTTTAAAATTAAATTATGAATCCTTTAAAAGAACAAGATGAGAACCTAACTTTCAACATCGATGTTAAGGAAGAAGCTGAATACTCCAAGGATTTGAACAGTACGGAAGAAGTGGGAGAAGATTTTGGGAGTGCTACAGAGGCTAATAAAGAAACGCACTATATTGGTGTTAGAAAACGGCCATGGGGAAAGTATGCAGCTGAGATAAGGGATTCCACAAGAAATGGAACAAGGGTTTGGCTTGGGACTTTTAACAGCGCGGAAGAAGCTGCTTTGGTTTATGATCAAGCTGCATTCGCGATGCGAGGAGCCTTAGCACCCATAAATTTTCCGATAGACAAAGTAAAGGAATCTCTTAGAAACATGAATTACAGGTGCAAGGATGGTTCATCTCCAGCTGAAACCATAAAAGAGACTCACAGGACTCGGAATTCGTCGAAGAGCAAAGGCAAAAGGAAACAAATTACCGAAGAAAATGTTTTGGTGCTTGAAGACTTGGGATCTGATCTATTAGACCACCTATTGTCTGAGAATTGATTTGGTAAGTAAACAGGAAATTTTCTCGTCTATGAATCCATTTTTACCATTTTTCTTTAAATTTTCTTTTCATTTCCGGTTAATTATTATTTTTCTTGGTCCTCCGTCCATTCTTGCTTGAACCTATATCTTAAATTATTTCCCTTTGGTCTTCCGTTTTGCACATATATACCATTCATGAATTTCGAACCCATTCAAATCAAACCTTACTGTCTTTGCATTTCAAATTAATTATCTTTTAAAATATATAAATTTGTCATTCAGTTTAAATAGACTTCTGTTGTTAATTAAATTTGATCCGTTCCGAACGCAATAAAAAATAAACATTATCAATTTCTTTTTCATTGTTGACTGCCAAAAAATTGTAACGTCCGTTTGATTGTAAGAGTGGAAAGAAAATGAATTCCAGGGAAAATAATTGCTTAGAAATTGTTTTGTAGGGAATTGTTCATTTAGTGTGTTTGATTTGTATAATTTTCCACCCGAAAAATTTTTAAATTTTGTATTCGTTTGACTTTGTTTTATATAGAAATTGTCCATTAAAGTGATAATTTTTTCCACAATTGGTCATAAAATTTGTTTCCATTACCAAAAAGTAAAAAAATAAAAAAACGAAATTTTTTTCCTAAAAAAAACATTTTTTTTTATCAAAGTTTAGTATTCGTTTAACTTTGTTTTACATTAAATTTGTCCATTAAAATGAATTTTTTTTTTACAATTGGTTACAAAATTTGTTCTAATTGCCAAAAAAAAAAAAACTGAAATTTCATTTTCCCACCAAAATGGTTGGAAAATTAATTCCACAATTCTCATTAAAAGGTGCACGTGTGGAGTGAAGTGAGAAAATAATTTCAATGGCAAAAAATGTCTATCAAACAAGTCAAAACATGAAAAATGAAAATTGTTTTCTATTTTCCATGAAAAATCATGGCTATCAAACACACCCTAAAAGTTACTGTTTTCCATCTTTCATGAAAAGAATCTCACCAAAAGAAAAACGTGGTCTAATGGGCTCAATATAGTACTAGCCAGTCATTGGCATAATGATTTTATCATACTTTCTCTCTTTGAATCATTTAAATGTTATTGTTTATATTCCACTTGGTGGATTTACTTGCAACTATTCCATGACCAAAATAGAAAAACGTTAGAGTTTATACTTTATAAATGTAAAGAAGATGATTGTGATCTTGAGGATGAATATGTTGGAAAAACTGAAAAAATAAAGATTTCGTGGGCTGACTTTGACACTAATTTTGAGCGGGATCCGCTTGGCTATTTTGGAAAATGAAAATTGATTTGTGTTCTTCTCCATGAGTACATCGAAATCATATATTTACTTTTCAAAAATGATGCTCGAGTAAATGAGAAATTGAAACTCAAAGTATGTCATGTGAAAGGAGTTTATGTTGGTAGGAAAACTAAAAATAAAGTTTGTCCCACATTAGAAGTGGATGAAAACTAAAACCACTTTATAAATGATTACACTTTAGAATGGTGTAATCATATGTAGCATAGATGCTCTCTCCACATGCACCAGTATGGGGGTGCAAATCTTGGACCAAAATAGGCTTTGATCTTGAACTTGTGTGCTGGCGCGACCCGCGTACACGAATGTCATATCGAAAGGAGCAAATGACCCCTTAGGAGTGTCCACGTTTTACTACATTTTTAAATTTTTCAACATACTTTTGATTTTCTAAAACTGTTGAAACTTCAAAAACTCATGTTATAATTATTATGAAATGAATTGGCAGTCAGTCTTTAAATGTATCTTGTTTTTCCACAGTTTAATACACGAAAAATCATCTGTGATTTCATCTGCATACAGTCTCTGGTTTTCTGCATTTTCCATTTATGTTCGAGCCTGTGTTGATATTTTTCAGACACTTGTTCAGTTCGCCGGATTAGAATCTATTGTGCTCGAATTTTATTGATTTCTCCGTTGTATCCTGGGAAGCAGACGCTCGGATTATACCTCAAGCATGTACTGTGAGGGAGCGAATCTGTTTTAAACAAACTGTGCGTAACACAGACCTCGATTTAAAAGTTTTATACAATTTTAATCTCTTGTTGTATCTCGTTTTTGCATATTAATATTCTGCAATTATCTTTAATTATTTACTTTAATTAACAAAACTTTAAATCTTTTATTTCTTATGGTGGTTATCAAGTCATACAATTTGACTTGTTATAATATGCAAAAACTGTACTTGTAAATCCGATACCGATTCTGCATATCCGGTATCTAAGTATAAATTCGGGATCCAAGTACTTGAAACAGTTATCTTACAGAATATCCTTGAAATTTTCCTGCTTATAATTCCTGCCCATGTAATTCTCTATCTTATTAATTTGAATTTTCCCCTAATATTTGTACAGGAACGACGATGATGCTCTTTCTCTGATTGTCTCTGAAGAAATTTGGACCATCTTTTTTTAATTATGACCAGTAATTTGAACCTTTCTTTATTTAGATATGACTTTGATTTTGAGTCATTTGACAGTCGAAAAGTTCTTTTGTTGGTTTATTTTTAGTAGTCTGTTCAATTAATTGATTGAGAAATGTGTTGTAAATGGTTCCTTGATTTATCTATACTGGGAATTATTTCAAAACACTGGGTTCCACACGACAGCATTATATTCCGTAGTTCTTAGCTCAGACAAGTTAATGAATTTTTGCCTCACATCAAAGCACTACATCCATGCATTGTTTGTGGTGAACAATATCAGTTGGTAAGCTTATTTCCCGCCATCTTTATATTGATTAACTTCATTCGAAAAATGTACCTATTCATATTGTAATGCTTCCAACTTTCATACATGCCATTTGAATAGTTAAACTCCCCCCCCCCCCCCGCTTTTATGTAATGTAAATAAAGCTGCATAAACATTTTTGAAAAGTAAATTCCCATGGGAAAGCAATCTAAAGATTCTGAACATGTGTCACGGAGAAAAAAAACCCTATCTTGTTAATTTGAAGATTAGAAACTAAATAAAGTTGCAGTGCAAATGAATCCACAGGAAATATAGATGTTTTGCCACTACTGTTATACCAGATTTAGATGTTCACTCACCAAGTTCTATTTGTCCAAATCCCTACCATTAATTTTTCTTACGATTATCTATTATCATTGTAGAGGACCAATCCCTTCTTATTAGGTCATCTTGATATTGTTCTGTTTCGTTGTTACATATATGGACCAATCCCCCTCGCCTCTATACCTTTGTTGGTCGATCTATTCGGATAGTTTCCTGTTGTTTTTCTATTTTTTTTTTTTTATATGATAAGGTATCTCCTTTTTGTGTGCAGTGTTTATCCTAAGGAGTAAGGACTCCTCCCCTACCCATGAATAAGTAAAAAGGGAAAAAGGCCAAAGGGAGAAGAAGAAGTTCCAAGTACTCAAAGTAGAGGCACTATATACCTTATGGGTTATTTCGTTCAAATATATTAACTATTTATTTCATTATTATAATGCCTTGCTATTTTTACTTTTATTTTTTTATCCCTGGAATGCATATTTTGGTACTTTTGAATGTATTACAAAATGTAAAATGTATCATCTTTTGCTTTTGCTTAAACATAAAAGAATACTATTGAAATAAAGTGTGATTCTTTATCATGATGTTATATATACTAGTCTCTGCCCGTGCAATGCATGGGTGGAAATATTTTTAAGTCATTGTTAATGTGTTCAATGTTAAGAATTGACTGGAGAATTGATTGAACATGAATATTGTTCTTAATAAAAGAATAGAACATAAAACCTATCAACAAAACTAATTAGTACTAAGAATCTTCCCAATACAAAGTTTCCTTAAAAACTCTATGCTCTCCCATGCAAACAGCTCATCAATATTGTCTCTTCAAGCGTAAAACAAAAAGGAAAATTCAAGTGATGTAAGAAAGAAAATGAAAAGTGTATAAACATAGTACACAACATATATCAAATGAATGACTATTAATTAATCCAGCCAAATTAAAGAGATTCTTGACTTTAAATCAATGAACAATGAACCATAAGATAAGTCTGTGAGTTATAAGATGAATATGAGCCAATACATTCACAAAACTTGGCATAGCTCTGCAACTACAAGAAAATCTCAAAGATGAATTGTTATAAGTGATTGAACATAAAATATAGTTTTACAAAATAGTTTCAAGACAGGTCAAGGTTATCCAAACCTATATATAAACTATATAACTCTTGCACGAGATCCTGCCCCCGACGGTCAGGTCACGGGGGATCGATCGACCGGTCAAGTCGCGGGGGTCGAAGAGACAGCGCCCCTTGTGGGAGCTCAGGGGCAACGTCCCCGAAAGGAATTTTGATTTTTATGTATGTATGGAATTGAATATTTTCTAATATTTTTAAATGAAATTATTAATAAGTGAGATTGTATTTATAGTTTATGTGAAATGTAAATAAGTAGAATTATGAGCAAAAAAATAAAAAAGGCGCGGGTGCGGAGACATTAAAATTATTATTTTTAAACACGACTTTAAAAATATTATTTTTTACTGTTGTGAAATTGAAATTATCGGTTTTACATACAACATACCGGAGTTTCATTTTCCTTATCGAATTTAATAGTTTTCCAAAAATGAATATACTTAGCGGGTTTAATCAATCTTACATGATTTACATGAAGCGTATCGTATTTGGTATATACCAGATTTTGCATAAATTGAGTTTACCGGATTTGTAAGGACTTATCGTATATGTAAGTCCTTTATCGTTTTTTGCATTGCACATACTGTACATTCATGGGCATTAATGGTTTTTAATAAAAATATTGGATTCTCAAGGAGCTCACTGTATTTGACAGATTTAATTTATTATTAAATTAACATTATTTACAAATGGAGAAGTAAGAACAAACAATCATACATTGGAACGAAGTTGAATTTGCACGAAAATAGCAAACGAATCTTTTAATATTTGCAGAGATGACAGTAGAAAACTTTGGAAGCACAGAAATGATAATGGCATTATAAAAAATACAAAGATTCAGAAGTAACTAACACTGGAACAATGTTAATTTGCACGAAAATAGCAAACAAATCTTCTAATATTTGGAGAGACGATGACAGTAAAAAACTTTTGGAGCACAGAAATGATTATGACGATTTGTGAATAACGTTACTCAATAAAGGTAAATAAAATTTTGTGTTCCATCTTCATATATATAAAAAAGATATTTATAAAATATCAATTGGAATACCAAAAGATATTTTTAAAATATCAACAGAAAATACGTCGGCAAATTTTTTCTTTACAGGAAGTCGGCAAAAAAATTTTCGCGGAGATTTTTATAATTACGTCGGCAATTTCTTTTCGATCGATTTCAAACCAATGAATGAAATAGGGATAAAATAAGCAATGAACCATAAGATAAGCATGTAAGTTATAAAGTAAAAAAAAAATGGAGAACTTTATTTTTAAAAAATTCTGCACTGCGTAGACAACTCCGCAAACGGAGCTCCGTGTGCGGAGTTTGCGGAGTCCCGTGTCCCCGCAGTGATGCACATGGAGCAAATTGCTCCGTGTGCGGAGCAATTTTACTCCGCACACGCGGAGCAATTCTTTGCATTGTGCGAAGTATTTTTTTTTTTTTACATTACTGTGTCATGTCGGTTTGTAAGATTTTTTTTTTATATATATATAATTACATGTATCAATTAAGTCAACAACGAAGGTTAAAAATAGCGGAGGATACAATGGGAAGAAACAATTAATTAGTAGGGATGAAATGGGGAGAGAAATGGGGAAAAAAATACGTCATGAATGAATAGTGAACTATGAATTGCCTTTTTTAATAGAAGAAGGAAAATGAATTCTAGGTACTGAAAAAATGGTGCAGTGTAATTACTTTAGCCTGCTAAACTTGCCCCTTGCTGTTGTTTATTTGTTCAATTTATTTAATTTTGAAATTACATCTATTATAACATGATTTTCATTTTAAATATTAAAAGTGAAACCAGATAATTTCTTCCTATAAGGAAAAACGATAAAACTATTGTATCGTTTTGAATGGAGATAATTCCAGTCTAATTCAACCCAAGGTAACCTAATGTCATCCATTTTGTAACTAGTAATGCTAGTTAGTACAAGTGATGAAGATTACAACATATTGAATTAAATCTAGTAAAATGTAAGAACGTAGAACTCAATTAATTAGACTTGTCATATTCTTCTACTTAGACAAATGTTCTATCACCAATGATTTTAGATAGTATTATTCTTTTGTGAGCTGTTTGTTAGGTTATAATGACAAGGATTCTTTGGGCACTACTTATGGATATGCATTGACGAAGACTATTTAATAAGCAAGATGTATGGTCTAACTTCAATATGAGGTAAATCATAGTGAGGTTTGTTCGAATTTATTAAAACTTTAATCTCAAAATTTTGAAAACCTAACTACTTTATTGCCATGATCCTCCTTGTCAAATCACTAAGAGAATTATTAAATGTGAAATATACTTTAAGTCATTGGGAATGATTTTTTATTACTAGATCTTGATTTCGGATCTCGAAAATCAATTGCAATCTCTTCATGTTTGGCTTCTTAATCTTTAATTTTAAATATTGGCTCTTCCTGTTCTTGACCTTGGCTTCTAGCTTGATAATCTTGATTGCTTTAATTCATTGGGAATGATTTTTTTATTATTGGATCTTGATTCTGAATCGTAAAAATCATTTGCAATCTCTTTATGTTTGGCTTCTTAATCCTTAATTTTGAAATTGGCTCTTCTTGTTCTTTACCTTGGCTTTTTGTTCCATAATCTTGATTGCTTCAATTTCTTCTTCTCGATTGTTGATTTCCTGTTTTTTACTGTAGGTTTTGGATCTTCCTCTTCAATATGTTTTCTCTATTAATTTTTGTATTGATGGGATGACACAAAGAATGAGACGTTGCATATAAATTGGGAACCATAACCCTATTTATAGATCTATATGTATTTGGCACATCGTCAAATACAACACTATTGGATTCGGTCTCGACACATATAATCTAGCTCACGCTTTTTAGTCTTATCTGAATTCTTGTCATTTAGTTTAATCATCCTAACAGTCATTTAACTATATATGGCAAATATTATTCTAATGACTTTCACTTTTGTGACTGTTATTTGCCAATCATTGTGTCATTTTTTTGGTATCGTTTAAGTAGAAGAATTGAGGATAATAATCCTATTTATATTTTCATTTGTATTGTGTCCTTCGTCAAATACAACTCTAATGTATCCGATCTCTACATATATAATGAGACTCACACTTTATTTAGATGTTTAAAGTCCATAACTTTAATTCTTTATTAGATCACTCTAATTGGGTTTAACAATAAGATAGTCTTTAAAATATACTTAATTACATATATAGGCCTACATGACAAATTAAAACCCGATGATGTATAGTCTTGTCTGAATTCTTGTCATTTAGTTTAATCATCCTAATAGTCATTTAACTGTATATGGCAAATATTCTAATGAATTTCATTTTTTTGACTGTTATTTGCCAAACACTATGTCATTTTTTATTTTTTATTTTTTATTTTTTATTTTATTTTTATTTTTATTTTTATTTTTTGTGTATCGTTTAAGTAGAAACCAACACAATGGTCAATTATATTACAGTGGAGACAAACGGTGATATATGATGCATTTTGTTTTGAACTATGATTAATTTGTGACCAATCATGATATGGGATAGACCCACCTTAAGGGTAATTAATTTTTCTAAACATATCATAATCTCTACGGAAAATTAGCAGTGGTAGATTCAGTATAGCGTTTCATTTATATGAAACTCATAATTGGAATAGAAATTGAGAAAATTTACTTCCATTCCTTGATATATTTTGCAAAAGATTCATTGACAGTATTGGAAGAATTAAAAAATGTTAGTGCAAAATGGGGTTATGGCAAATATTACTGTTATTTAGTGCCACTGATATTTAATATCAATTCAACCGACATCACTAGTGACACTAAATGAAAGGTTCAATTAAATAACTTACATAATTTCACATTTAATTGAACATATCATATAATGTCACATAGACCAATATTCTAACATCACTAGTGTTAAACAACATTATTCTATGGCGAATGGTGGAGAGGATTCTACATGATTGCCTTGTGGCAATCTGCAATGGTGTGCTTGTTATGTTTAATGTTGTGTGAGTTCAATTAAAGTGATCTAATAAAAAATAAATTGTTGGACTTATGACATATAAATAAAGTGTAGGCCAAATTATATGTGTAGAGATTGGATTCATTAGTATTGTATTTGACGATAGGCCAAATAAATATATGGAAACTATAGATAGGGTTATAGTCCCCAATTTATATGTAATGTCTCATTCTTTGTATCATCTCATCAATACAAAAACTAATGGAGAAAATATACTGAAGAGGAATATCAAGAAACCCACAATCAAAAATCTAGATCACGATCAAGAATCGAAAAAATGATTGAAGCAATTTAACTGAAGAACAAGACAATTAAAATTATGGAACAAGAAACAAAAATCAAGATTAAGAATTTTCTCGATTCAAGATCTGGAATCAAGATTCAATAATAAAAAATTATTCCTAAAGAATTCGGGTATGTTCCGCACTATTAATTTTCTTAATGATTTGATATGAAGGATATTGACAATTAAAAAAAAAGGGTAAATAACACAAAAAAATCCATACCTTTCAATGTTATTGTGCAAGACGTCCTACCTTTTATTTACTTATTTATTTATTTTTTGATATTTTCATCCTTACCTTTCATATTTTGTTGCTCAAAAGGTCCTTTTCAACCTTTTTTTTTTTCAATAAAATGACGATTTTACCCTCCTATTCAAATAAAACAAAAAGTAAAAGATGAATAACCAACTGCAACTATAGTCCTAAAGTTTTTAAAAAGTTACAAAGAATCATAAATTTTCCACCACCACAACTTTTACAACCTATCAAGCTTCCACCTATAGATCCACATAGCACCACCTTTCGACCACCATGCCCACCAGACTCTACCACCACCAACCTCACTTCACTCCCCCACCCCACCATCCATACGAATTTGAAGATTGGAGCACTTAGGACCTACCAATTTTGGTCAGAGAGTTCTCTCCGTGCATTGGGCTCGTGGAGAGTTTTGGACCAGAAATTAAAATGGTTGGAGGATAATTGGTTTAATTAGATTCATACATATTGTTGTTTAGGTTTGTTGATGGTTTGTTTGATGCCAATTTGGGGATTTAGTGTTGTGGGATGCATGAATTGAATGAGAAGAGTTTGGTAAAATGGACGTCTTCACTGGCGAATGTCTAGACTATAGTAGAATGATTTAAGATAAGTTTGATTGATGTGAGGCCATGTATATGTTCGTCAAGGTGAGAGATAACCGTCGGTGGTGGTGGGCGATTGTGGGTGGCGCTGAAAGTGGGGTTATCGTGAAGGTTTGTATACGGCAATTTGGTATTTTAGGCTCCAAATGTGGCTGTTTTCGACAGATTTTGTGATCAATACTATGGGAGAGGATGTTGGGGAGAGTGAAGCGAGGCTAGTGGTGGTGGAGTCCGATGGGCGTGGTAGCCAGAAAGTGGTGCTATATGGATCTATTGGTGGTGGCTTGGTTGGGTTGTGAAAGTGGTGGTGATAGAGAATTTAGGTCTTATCTGTAATATTTTGAAAATTCTTGGACTATGATTTCAATTAGTTGTACATTTTTTCTTTTCTTTTCTTTTTTGTTTCATTTGAATATGAGGGTAAAATCGTCATTTTATTGAAAAATGGTTGAAAATGGCCTTTTGAGGAATGAAAAATGGAAAGTAGTGGTGAAAATGTCAAAAAATAAAAGGTATACATGTTTTGCACAATGACATTGAAATGTAATGACGTTTTTTGTTATTTGCCCTTAAAAAACTTAGTTTTTCTAGTTTTATGAAGTTTCAACAAGTGGTATTAGAGCCAACTTCATGTTAAACAATTGAGATTCAATAAATAATTTTTAGGGTTGAAATTCATACTTTGCATTTTTTGATTTTGAGACGTGAATTTTAACCCTAAATTTCAAAATTTAAGATTTTGGGACTTAATTGTTGAATTTGTGTATGGTTATAATTGATTATTGTTAAATTAAGTTCTGCACACACAAAAAAAAAAAAAAAAAAGATTTATGTCTACAACTTTGTATGTGTGAATGATTAAGCAGGTGCATTAAAAAATGAGGGGGAAGGAGAATTCATTATTGGATAGGATGATTGTCACATCATTATTTGATATTTAGAATCTATGGTACTAGACAATCATTTCCATTCATATTTGTGGTGGGTTTTTTTTTTCATATGTAATTGGTATTTTAAGGAAAGAAAATTCAGAATTGTGGCTCCACATCGCTGCTGGACAGTAAAGGCAGCGCTGGGGCGCCGCTTGGCCAGCATCCCACTCTAAAAAAGATAAATAAAAAAATGATTAATGGGGCAATCAATTTCAAATCCTGGTACTTAAAGTTTGTCAGATTACTAATTTTCTAAAATAAATTAGTTGAAACAACATGTTACCAAAGTAACATCTCTTGTCTAAATTAATTTATTTGGAATATTAGGAATGTTTTGTGTGTACATAATTCATGTGGGTATTGACTGGCCCAAAAGAAGGTTAATAAATATTTGATAATTGTAAAATCTTCCATTATGTGAACATGGGGTTGATCCAAAAATAGACTTGATGTTTGATCGGATTTATTGTCAATATTTAATTACTACACCAAGAGATTCACTTACAAGTTGTTATTTATGTCCAAAAACTAAATATCAATGTTGTGCTCAGTCTATTGTAATGAAGTTTATCATTATTTGAAATTATTGATTGTCCAATAAGGGTTCCTACGTGAACATATTATTTAGTTAAATTCACTATTCAGTTAATCCATCTACTTCTACAATATCTGTCAAATTCAATTCAATTTATATGCTTAAACCAAAGTTTAAGAGCTAGAAAGAGCATGTTTGTATTGGTTTTGGCGGCATCGATCTAAACCTTGCATTAATGACTCAATAACCTACTTATCTTACGAATAAAAGTTCATTTAAGAAAAAGGGACTCGGATAATTGGAATCGTTCAAGCCGCATAAGTCTTATGATCGTGAAATGAGGAATTCCAGCAACATTTAGGGACGTTGTGTCCGATGAGGTAACTACTGCTAAGAAATTTCTTAATAAAAATTGCAAAAAAATGCTTTGCAAAAGGCAATAAGGCCGAGAATACTACGCTTCTGAGAACTTGATTTCACTGAAGTAGAAGGTTAAAGAAAACATAAGGGAGTACATCATGGATATGTTTCATCTCATTTCAAAACTAAAAACATAGTTTGAGTTGTCTGATGGCTGACTCGTGCATTTAGTTTTGATTTCTATTCTTGCACAATTCAACTAATTTAAGGTCAGTTACAACTGTCAAAAGGGAAAATTGACTTTTAATGAGCTCATTCTATATAGTGTGAAAACAAAAGGCTAAAGTAGGATAAAACTGATATTATTCACATGGCAAATACCTCGTACAAGTAATAAAGAATAAGAAAAATTGCATCTAGTTCGATTCAAAAGAAACAGCCAAAGCTTGAAAATGTTAAATCTAGTTGCCACTTTTGTGAAAATCTGGGACACATAAAGAGAGGCGACACTACATACCACGCTTGACATGTAAAAAAAAGGATACACTTCTTACTTTGGTTTATTTTAAAGTTAATTTAGTGTCAATATCTATACACGCTTGGTGGATAAATTTCAATATCACACTCAAATAAGTGTGTCATGCGGAGTTGCCTAAACTGTCAAAGCTAATTGATGGTGAATGATTCATCTATGTAGAGCGATGACAAATCAGTTAAAGTTGAGGTTATAGAGACTTTAGGTTAATCATTAAAGACCAATTATTATTTGGATTTGAAAGAGACATTTGTGATACCGTCTTTTTGAATGGAATTTGGTTTCTATTTCTAAATTGAACAAATTCGGTTACTATTGTTCAATTGAATTTGTTCAATTGAAAATAGTCAGATGATCTTTTTCTTCATTCAAATATTGTGGGTACCAATTCCATATTCAGTTATGATAACCTATATTTGCTTAATACAGTTACCTCTTATAATTACCTCTATAAAGAAATATTGCACTCGAATTCACGTGATATTAAACATAAATTAACCAGGAGAATTTCGCTTCATTATGACACAAGTAATTAGGTCACATCTCTCAAACGATAATGAAAATTCTTGTATCAGAAGGAATTCTTAATTCTCTTAATTTTTCAGACTTAAGTGTTTATGTTAATTACATTAAGAGAAAACAAACAAATATAAGGAGATTAGGTGCCAATAAAATTTCGGACGTCATAGAACTAATTCATATAGATATTTGTCGGCCATTGAATTCGACTTATTGGAATGGTCAGCAATAATTGTTATGATCATAGACGAATTTTTCTCACTATGGGTACTTATATCTCATCTATAAGAAATCTCAAATACTGAACATGTTCAAGACATACAATGTTGATGTTGAAAAACAACTCTATAAAAGAATTTAACAAGTCGGTCTTACCATAGTGGTGAATACTTGACAGTTATGACGGATCAGAAGAACAATGTCCATGGCATTTTGCAAATTCATAGAGGAATGTGGAATCTTCCCACAGTACTTCATAATCTCTCTAGATAGAAGTACTAAAGGTTGCATCTTAAATAAAGATCTCACTATTAGGTCAATTTTCGAAACGAAAAATGTCTGATTCCTTAAAAATGTAGAGTTTACGAGGTAGATAAGGTTATAAGGTTAATGATTCTGTCTTGGAGAAAGAATATGTATATATTTATTTTGTTGTAATTGACAATGATCATGATCATAAATAAATTCTTGCTCTAGATTTTGTTCAAGAGGCAATTTTGGATCAAGACAATACTACAAAATATTCTATACACAATCAAGATATTGTTCTAGAAAAACAAACTTAACAACTTAAAGAACAAATGACATTAAGGAAATCCATTATAAAAAGTAGAAATACAATTTCAGATGACTTTATAGTCTTTCTCCAAGAAAATAAGGATAACATTGATTGATATAAGAAGAACTGATCAATCAACTTTCATCAAGTCATGCAAAAGAATAATTTTAAAGTTGATTGATGTCATACATAAGAAATAAAATTCATAAGTAACAATGATGTTTGAGAACTCATTCTATTACTTGAAAGTGCGAACCTCATTTGTTGTAATTGAATATTTAAAATCGAAAGGGATTTGAATGGTGATGTGGAGAGATATGAGGTTTGTCTTGTTGCGAATGGCTTTATTCAAAAAGAATGCATTGATATTAAAGAGGTTTTTTCTCCGATTTCTATAAAAGACTCTTTTAGGACAATAATGACTTTTATGACACATTTTGATCTTAAACTACATCAGATGGTTTCTAAATTAAAGAAATTTATCTATAGGCTTAAGCTTGTTTCCCTTAATGGACTCACAAATGTCATCAAATAATTATATCATTTGATTTTGAGATGAATTCGGTTGATGATTGTGTATCACTAGTTTAGTGAGAGTAAGCATATTTTTGGTATTGTCTGTCAATGACATACTACTTGCCTACAATAATATAAGTTTATTGCACGAAATCAAGAGATTTATGTTATGGAAATTTGAAATGAAAAATTTTGGTGACGCCTCTTTTGTATTGAGAATATAGATACATAGGGATCATTCTCGATATATTTTTTTATTATCACAAAAGAGTTATATCGATAAGGTTCTTGAGAGATTTGTGATGCATATGTAAATCAGGTGATACCCCTATTGCCAAAGGAAACAAGTTTAGTCTCAATTAATACTCCAATGATAAGTTTAAATAAAGAAAAATATAGAAAATTTGCAGTGCTTCAGTAGTTGAGAATTTATTGTATACTTGGGTTTGCACACATTCGAATATAATATTTATTGTTGGAATGTTAGGCAGATATTTAAGTAACGCTATGATTGAAATTTGGAAAACATCCATTATGTTATTCGGTATCTATAGAGAACTAGGATTACGTGATCACATTCAGAAAAATCAAACAAATTGGAGATTATTGAATATTTTAATTCTGATCAAGGAATCTGAGTGCAAAATATTGTCATTGGGCTACATATTTTGGATGGAATTGAAAAGTTATCGATGACAATAGTAGTCTTATATTCCAATAGGAACTTGATGATATTAAATTTTACAGACATTAAGTTCATAGATGTTAAAGAAAGAATTCAGGGTGGTTAGGTTTCAATAAATCATATTAGGACAAACTCCATAATCATGGATCCATTTACTAAATGGCTACCACCCAATGTCTTTCATAAGCATAATACTCACATGAGTGTTGCATCTTTTAATGATATATTAGTTTAGTATGAGTTTGTATTCGAATGTTGTCCATTTTAGACACATATTTTTATCTATGAATATTTAGTTTATTTTAGAAATAAAGTATTCACTTCAATTCCACTATCATTAAAGTTTATAGTTGATCTCATTAAAGAATAATGTATGATCATTTGGAAATATGCATGTTTGGATCACATTATATTTAATTTTCATGCTACATATCCACACTTGATCTGTGCCATCTTTTGTGTTGATATATGTGATCATTGAGTGTTTAGATTTGATATTTATAACGAAGATTGTTTTGATCATCTATTGATATAATCAATTGACGAGATTGTTCGGAGATTCTTTTGGTTATAATAACAAAAGTTTTGACGTCGTAATGTTATACATATTTAGAAGGTAACATATGTTGTATAAGTGAGAGATTGTTAAGTTTATTAATTTATCATATAGGCCTACATATGTAATTAATTGTGTATAAACTTATTTCAAAGTTGAGCCTAATTAAAATGATCTAATATAAAATTAAATTATTAGGCTTATGACATCTAAATAAAATGTGATATGGATTATATGTCTAGAGATCGGATTCATTAGTGTCGTATTTTACGATAGGTCAAATACATATGAAAACTATAAATAGATTTATGGTCTTCAATTCATATTTAACTTCTCATTCTAAGTGTCATTTCATCAACACAAGAATCAATAGAGAAAGTATATTGAAGAGGAAGATTAAGAAACCCACAATAAAAAATCTAGATTACAATCAAGAATCAAGAAAATGATTGGAGCAATTAAATTGAAGAACAAGAAATTCAAGAGTATGAAGCAAGAAGCAAAAATCAAGATCAAGAACTCAAGAACCAAAAGATTCAATATCCGGAATCAAGATTCAGTAATAAGAAATTATTTCTAAAAAAACTAAAGTATGTTCTGCACTATTAATTTTCTTGATAATTTGATACGAAGGATTTTGACAATTTAACAATTAGCTTTTATAGTGTTATAAAATTTGAAGTTTCATAAAGTATCAAAAGTGCTGCCTCTGGCCGTAATTTGTGGGAGTCTTCATCAATATGCCACTAGAAGAATATTCTGACATATTCTCTTTTAGAATCTCTTAATACTATCCTACTATTTAAGTTTTTCTCCTCTCGTAAGTGAGTTTAAAACTAAAACGAAGTGAACTTTTATGGGATTGCTTCAAAGAAGCATGTGTATCTTTTCCATTTAAATTGATTTTCATCAGCCAAATGTTGGAATGTTGCATTCACTTAAAATAGGAAAATACATAAATTTTTCTCTTTAAAGTATGTCTCTTTAATTTCAAAATAATTTATATCCACTACCAACTAAGGTGATATTATATTTAGAAGGCGTATATATTAGAATGTGTCACAATACCATCAAGAATGGTAGTCTGAAAATGGACAATCAGATTTTTCTATTCAGCTAAAAAATGATATTGGTGTGACGTGTTCTACACATTCCTCTTTGGAGGAAACGAGTGGAGGACTCATGCACACACCATATCGATAATTTCGATCCAGTTTCAACCCCAAATGCCTCCTCCTTCTTTAGGAGATAGGCATCCTGAATTGATCCATATTGTCGAATTCGATATCTCAAAGATGTCAAGTGAATATAATCACTTGCTGAAAAAATGTAGTCGTTTTATGTTTTAATATTATCGTAGTGACGAGTAGGTTAAGTGAAGGTTAAAGTGAGATGGTCTATGGTAGTCTATTTGTTTCATGGACACACTAAAACACTGAGATAATATTTGTACAAGTTACATATAATATTATGTTAAAATATTATTAAAGATTGCACAATAAAATTGTATATCACTAAAATAAAATTATTTTTGAAATTGAGGATCGACTCAACAGCAATATATAATTAGTCAAGAAAAGTGATAAATGTGGTTTACCATTTGAACAATATTGTTTAGCTAATGCTCAAGTCTATGCCAATATTTGTAGGCAGCATTGGTGTTTACAAGTTAAGTCTTAGACTTAAATTTAGGTTACCCTAGGATTGTGAAGGTAACGTTTGTTTGCGTAGATTGTTTTATCATGAAACTGCATACCTTCTTGTTAAAGTCAAACGTGCCTCGAGTTTGTGGGTGTAGTACAAATGTTGCCAACTGCATTGTCAATTAAAGTAATTAGGTCGATCACAGTGTATATTGGGTTGCGATTTCATTAAAATGGAAAGAAAAAAAAAAAAGCGACTTTTCATTTTTACTTCTGTGAGTTGACAATCTTAAATAGGAAAGTTCAAACTTTCATGTGATATTGACATTCCTAATTAGTTTATATATTGACCAGTGATGGAGAGAAAAAAAGTGTTTATTCGATAGATAGACATAATTAACAACACAGTTGAATTTTATACAACTAGATGAATATTGTGTTGTTAAGCTAAGTCCTACAAAAATTGTGGGGATAGAATTATTATTTACATAATATTTTCAATTAAAGTTCAAATGCACTTCAAAATTTATGGGGGTGGCCTTGCTTTCTTCAAGTTAGAATATTGAGGTATTCAAAAATTTATATATGAGATGATAAAGTTCACTATAGTAAATACCTTGTTAAATTTGAAATGGATACAATGCTGTAAATTAGATATCTACTACAAGGGCTACTTGCAAATATGTTTTACTATTAAAAGTATAGTTATTTCGTGAAAATGCTCCTTACAACTTGAGAATTGAAAGACACAATTAGAGCTTTAAATGAGCTAGAATGAAACAGGAAGCCTCAAACTTTTTTTGAAGAATTTCTAAATTGGTGACAATATGAATAATATGATTTGATCCACATAGCTAGCTACAAATAGAATAACATAGAATGTCACATATAATGGTATGTCTCGACATCTATACCATGGATATAATATCATTTCACATTTACTCTCAAATGAATTAGTATTGATTATTTTATCATAGAATAACTTAATGCATTTACAAAAGGGCTATCTAGAGAGGAAATAGATTGCAAATCGAGAAAAATGAGTTTAAAGTCTAAATCTAATGGATCAACTATATAAAACTTAACCAATGACTAGATATCTCACGAACTATGTTCAATAAGAAAACTAGTTATAATAATTCGATGAGAAGTACTTCATGTTAGCCAAAACATTATTGAATGAATACCGACTTAACAAATGTCGGATGGACACATGCCATCTATGCAACTAATCGTATGAACACATATCGGCTGAACAGATACCAGATGAACAAATACCGGTTGGACAACTAACTAATCGAATGTTAGCCAAAATATTACAGATTAAATAGTTTTATGAATTACAATTAAAAAAAAAAGAATAAACTTTGAAACCAAGGTATTTGTGAACACAGCTTCGCCCTTTCACCGTAGGTACTTGGGTTCAGATCGAGCGTCTATTTCCCATAATACAATGAAAAATCAGCAGAATTTGAGCAATGCAAATGCTATTCCAACGAACTGACTTAGTATCTGAACAGTATTAATACCCAGACTTTGACAGAAAGTGAAAATTACGAATGCAGAGAAGATATATTTTTTCGTGTATTTGTAAGGGATGAAGATTACTAAATAAATAGGCCTTAAAATCACATGATTTTCAAGAGTTTAAAGAATTTGAAAGTTTTTTTTTTTTAATTTGAAAAAATAATAAAATAAAGGCAAAATGTGGACCTTCTTAAATGCCAAATTTTGGTTCATTCGGTTCAACATTCGTGTACGCATGTCGCGTCCACACACGAGTTCAAAGTCTGAAACCTATTTATGTCCGTGATTTACACCCATCTTGACCGCGCATGTGGAGAGACATTCATGCTACACATGATTATACTCTTCTAAAGTATACTCATATTTAAATTGGTCATTGTATTTATTTATTTTCTTATGTGGGGTAACTTTAAACTAGTTTCCCTTCAATACAAAACATCTTCCAATTCATCACTTTGAGCTTTTTTATTCACCCGAACATCATTTTTGACAAGTAAATATATGATTTCGATGTTCTCAAGAAAGAAAATATAAATCAATCATGATCTTCCAAAATAAACAAACGGATCCCACACAAAATTTATGCCAAAATCAGCCATTCAATTTATTTATTTTTTCCAACACTTCAAGGTTTTAATACTTACATATTTCTATGATGGAGATAAGTGCAACCTACAAAAAATTGCTTAGGATAAACTAAACTTTAATTATTACTATATTTTATAAATAACACAAATGGAGTATTGTTGGGTACTCTTTAAATAACATCATCTATGTGAGTATGAACTAGTCGATTCAATGAGAATTATTTTTAGATGAATTCTTTAACTTGCTTGAAGGAACCTAAGACAGTTAAGGGTCGAAATAACGAACACGGTAGAGAATCAAAGTTATGTGAGAGGTAATGTGCTAAATCTATTGTATAGGCTTGCAATAACGACCGACAATTCAAAATGTTGTAGTCACTTATTAGCTAAATAAGTTTGATAGATTCTTAGTAAAGAAGGTTAAAAGTGAAAGCTACATATCTTGATGCATTATCTTTCAAATAATATTTTCTTTCGTCATTCTTGTTTTGAGTCGACTTCTTTCATTTATATGGGGGATTGTTGAAAATTATGGACATATAAAAATTAAAATGTGTGAATCAATGGGTGTGTTGACTAGATACTTTTTAAATAAATATGTACATATTGAAAAATCATGATTTTTTGGATTTTGTGTGACTAGTCAAAGAGATGCATAATGAATAGTCATAAACCTTTGTATGAACACGATCTAGACCGTCGGATCATGTTCAATTTGAAATGGTGAGATTTAATGGTTAAAATGAATTTAAATCAAAAGATGCGATCATTGGGAATAGACATATTGAAATCTTTAACCCTCCTAATCCAAATCAATTTCAATGTGTCATATCTCTATTCGATATTTTACACATATTTTAATTATCGAAATATATTGTGATTCAACCTTACTTGCCAAAAAGCAACTGTATGATAAACATACAAAGTGATATTATACTTATTCATTGTGGCATCCGCCTATGGAAGTAGACGACAATGGCTATATTTACACACCCCCACCCCCCCCACCCACCCCACCAAAAAAAAAAAAAATCACAAATGGACTGCATCCTTGGAGAATGCAAGTGCCCGTTGGACCACTTGCATAATGCAAGTTGCATTGGTCCCAAATCTCTTGTAATTCTACTTTTGTTAAACGACAAATGCTAAGTTCAAACGGTCGAGAGTTATTATGATGTAAATATAAGAGCCCGTTTAGGAGAGATTAAAATTGAAAAACTAGCCGTTATTGTTAATTTTTATTAGACGAGTGGGACCCAATAACGTCTATATTTTAAATTTTAATTGGATTTTAATCCGAAACAAACGAGCTCTAAGTTTCATATTTGACACCTTTTTTATGCCCATTATTTCATCAAAATGAGTTTCGTTCTAGCGAATTTTTGGAGAACGTGATTAAAAAGTAAGAATAAGTTTTGAATTTATATACAAAATATTTTATTGCGATAGTGAGTGGTTGAAAACGAGTTTGAGAAAAAAAATTAAAATAATGGAAATCAAACAATGACTTATTTACAATTGCTTCTAAATTAACAATGTATTGATTATGTAATAATCTTCGCAACATAACTTTCATTTAAAAAAAAAAAAGTGTTAAACGATGAGTTTAAAATAATGAACCAAAGTTGAATTTTAAAGTTTTGTTTAATAATCTTACTTTTTATTTTTTAAATTCACATTATAATATCACCTCTTTCAACTTATTTTCTGTCTATATTTTTGGTTCGACGAGGTTGGTTCTTTGTACCGTTTTGAAGTATTAATGGTGAACTTTAAAATGAATCATTCAGATTGAAAATTCATTATATGGTGAGTTCAAACAAACAAGCTAGAAGTGACTATTAGAAATAGATTTAGGCTCCGTTCGATACGAATTAAAATCCAATTAAAATTGAAAATATGACCGTTGTTGGGTCTCACTCGTCTAATAAAAGTCGACAATAATGACTAATTTTTTAATTTTAATCTGATTCTACCGAATGGGCTTAATAGTACTATTTCCAGGGTTATCCCGACTATAGGCATTTAGGTAGGGCTGCTTAGTGTCCTGCATAAATGAAATTCATAAATCTTATCAATTTTTCAATCACATATTTCATCAATATTTTTTTAAACTTACTGAAAAATATGATTTTTAGCAAAACAAACCATGACTCACTTTTTTTAATTTTAATTTTCAAGTCACTCATTTTGAAATTAAAGTAACGATAATTTTAGATCAATAACTTGTAATTTATAATTTTAATCAATAAAATATTATTAGTTTTAAAACTTGTTTATTTATATGCACTTGCTTATAAGTAAGCCTTTTAACCGAAGATGCACTAAAGCTTGGTGATAACTTAATCTAGAATTTTAAAAAATAGATCAAATAATCCAAAATTTGGGAAGTGTTTTCTTACTTTACTTTTCCAATATATGAGATTGAGTTTAGTTAATGAATTATAGAGAGAAAGTCAAACAATATGTATGTTATATGAATAGAATAATCTTACGATTATATATGAAATAGGACCCAATTTGAATTAGGTTTGCACTCTAATAAAGCTAAGAGGGTGCATACCTAATGAAAGCATCAAGGTTTTGCTTTTGCCCCATTTTTTGGGGAAATAGATTTTGTAATAGTAATTTTTTGAAAACTGTATGATTAAAAAGTATTAAATTATTTTAGTTAATATGTAAAATTATTTTATTGAAAGAATGTGATTGAAAATGAGTTTTTTGAAATAAAAAATGAATTTTTGAAAATGGTGTTGATATAGAGGTTAAATATTATTATATTTCATTGTTCAAGAATTGTGTATGCACAAGGCAAAAGTTGTTAGTATTAGTCTAAGCTCTTATATATTTATTTATATTTCAGTATTAATCGATATAAAATTTATCTTTTAACATGTCCCTACAAGATGGCGACTCATTTGAACATATCAATCTTGAATCTATGTGCTCGTTTTGAGTCATAATTGGATTTAATTACTCGTTGAACCTTGATGGGCTCTGATGTCTTATCAAGATTTGGGGTTCCACAATAAAATGTCAACCTTATTTAGAAAAATAGTTCAACCCCCTTGTGTGTTGGGTTATACTTCGACATTTAACTGATGTGCAATTTATCTATGGGAACAATGCATTTCTAAAGTATTTACTTTACACCTTTTCAAAAATACAAAAACAAGTTTGAAAATTCACAAATCAAGTTTTTTTAATTTTTAATTAATAATTAATGAATTATTAAATCAATTTATTATCAAAAATTTATTTCTAATTTAATATAATTATCCCACCCCACCTCCATCACCCCAACCGACTTTTCGATCACCACTCTTCTCCGGCGACCGTTCCGACGAGTATTTCGATGACCGTTCCGCCACTTTTTAGGTCACAATTCAAAATTTTCATAGGTCATAATTTGTTTATCGATCACAACTTAAAAATCTAAAAGTCACAATTTGTTCGTCGGTCACAATCACAAAACTTAAAAGTTACGTTACTTATTTTATGATCACAAACATCAATTTATTGGTCACAAATTAATAATTTTTAGGTCACACAGCTTGTACTCGTCACAATTTATCGAATTCATTGGTCACAAATTGTTTATTGGTCACAAACCGACCAACTTATTGGTCACAAATAATCAAAGCATTTGTCACCATCACCAAATCATTTGTGACCACCACTTCGCCACTGACTCCACCAACGGCGCCACCATCGTCGAAGTCTCTTAACCACCATCGCGTGTAGCACGACCACACCCGCCACATGCCGCACATCCAACCATCACATAGCAACACTGCAACGATCGCACAGAATACATCACAACCATCGCACAGAACGTACCACCGCACGCAACAAGAAACACACCCAAACCACACGATCACCACCGTCGCACAAACACACACATCCAACCATCGTAAAACACCGGAACCACTGCCAAGACTGGATTTGCAACGGTGCTGATCTGTACCGAGACCACTGGATCCGCACTGTTGGCACTCATGTGAGAGAGATGGTGTGTGATTAGGGTTTGTGAAGTGACCTAATTTTACCATAAGCAGAAATCCGACGAAATAGATAGAAGTGAGAGAGATGGTGTGTGATTAAGGTTTGTGAGTGAAATGCGGTGGATGCGGCGGGCATATCGTGGATCCAGACATAGAGAGAAGTGAGGAAGTGAAGAGCAACAGAGAGGTGAGAGGGAACAACAATCGTCGGCGGGCGTGGCGAGGGGATGCAGCGTCGGAGCTCCTTTAGGCTGTGGGGAAGTGAGAAGACTGACGGGGAGAGGGGAAGTCCAGACGAAAGCGACGAGAGGAGGAGTGAAGACGAGAGAGGGAGCGACGGCGGCGGACTGCAATGTCGATGTCGGCGGCGGCAGTGGCTGTGAGAAACGGGAAAGAGAATGGGTAGGAGTGGAGAGAATGGGATAGTAGGTGGAATGAATTTTAGAGTTGATTTGGATTTTTTAATTGGGATGAAAAATATATAATTAAAATTAAATTAAATATAAGAAACCTGATTTTTGAAAAATTAAACTTGGTATGAGATTTATGAAAATGGAAATCTAAAAGTAGGGGGGTGTAATTTCCTCTTTATCTATTAACAGGCATTAAACTAAGTGTGGACATTTAAGCTGCGTGATGGGCTTTTTAACACGTTCAATGTTGGGCTTTCTTGGTGGATTGGATGTGGGCTCGAAATGAATAAAAAGAAGGGAAAAAAATATATAAATGTTGACCTTTAAATATACATTTTAAACTTGAAAGTTCCGAGAATTTCTCTCAAAAATCTTGTGTTATTAATTAAATAGGTTAATGTCACAATATTATATAATTTATAATAACAATTATGTACTAATCACAATATTATATAATTTATGATCACAATTATGTCCTAGTCACAAATCACATTACGTCACCGTCATAAAAACATAAAATTTGAGATACAATTGCAAATTTAGGCACAAATAACATATTTTTATAGGTTACAGCTTATTTATGAATTACAAATTATCAATTAATTGGTCAAACTTATTCGTAAGTCATAAATTGTCAAATTAGTTGACCTCAACTTATTTATCGATTACAACCCCTCACCTCCCCTACCTCACACCCGCCAACTCCACCACCATCTGGCACCGCTCAATACTTCACTGCCCTCGCCTCAGATCCACCACCACCTACACCAACAGCCACCACTACCTCCTAAAATTCACCTGCTACTCCTCCACCTACATCTCCAACTAACCACTCAGATACATGCCGCCGCCACCATCGCACTGCCACCACCTACCCTATCAATCCAACATATAGCCTACACACAGACTCACAGTCCAAATCACACTACTCAGACACACGGATGGTAACATGCAAACGCCACCACTCATGGCGGAGCAAGGATTGTAGAGTTGTGGGGACGAATTTCTATAACTATAAGGTTTAGTTACTTATTTCTGTGTTCTTCTATAGCAGCTTCTCATTTCTGGTTGGAGTCCTATCACAGATTCACATTGCTGCTGCCAAGCTGTCCTGGATATAAATTTGAAACTTCAAGCTTCACACCCGAACACAGGTTCTATCCCCATTTCAAACAACCTTGTGCATAAAACAAGAGAAATAAGTGTCTAAGGCTCAAACTTAGAAAAAGACAAACTAGCATTATCCCCACAAGTTGAAGAATCTAATACCAAAGATACAGAAGATCTAAGCATATACCTCTGAAAAGTAGGACCAAATAATCAGTAGATAAGCCAAATGTTAATAGTTAATTAACCACGAATTAAAGGCTATAAAGCATGTGAATATATAAAGCTAGAGCACTAGCATGGTGGTACAATTATTCCATAATATTTAATTAGACCCTATAATTATTCTAAATTATCTTTGTTACTACAAAATCATATAATATGCATGACAGAGAGAGAATGTTAATGGGAATGTGGGTGCCTTGTGGTGGGGGACTATAAAAGTGATAACTAGTACCCTCAAGAGTAACAACGCTTGGCTAGAGACAAAGCGCCGCGTCTCAACCTCGATTGACGCTTCCGAACAATAAAATTCGTGCCTTTTGGAATTGTTATGAATTTGGATCGCAAGATAATGATGATAATGAAATAAATAACAAGAAATTAAAAACCAAAATTTAAGTGAAAAACCAATATGGGAAAAACCACGAGAAGAGGAAGAAAAATCCATTATAACCAATAGCAATTGTGTTTACAAGATCTTAATGCACTCAATTGAAATCTAATACTTTATGAATCTCGTTAATTTCTATACAAGTCGTATGTATATATATTTATGAACTCTAGAGAACAAGTTGTAGAAGAACATGAGTCCAAAATCACATCAAAAAACGAAAACAGGCATGGGTTGGATAAACTTGTTGCTCGAGTGACAGGGTAGCGCTAGGCGAGCAACCAAGTCTCGGATTGTTTTCTACCGAACTCGCTCGAGCGTCCAGTTAGCACCTGACTAGCGAGCTCACTCAAGCATCCAGTTAGCACCTAACTAGCAAAAATGCGCCTTTTTTTCCCGGTCCATAATTTTGATGTCTTCAATATCACTCCAATTTCGATTCCAATACCCGCTAGAATTTGGGTCAAACCAAACCGGGGATGAACTCAAAATCGAGGATTTATGTGTTGATTAACTAGCTCAGTGACATTTGAAAGAAGTATAGCAAATTCGAGTTTGACATATTGAAACGCATGTAACTTGTACTAAAATCTTAATTTTTCTCTAGCATAATTTGCAATAGAGGGAATGTGCTCGCTGTTTTGTCTAAACTGAAAATAGTTTCAATTGAATACTCGACAACAGCAAGAAATCGCTATATTTTGATGGGAATCTGTATCCTTTTTGGATGGCAGAGATGAGTGTAGGCTGTAGCATTATGGTGAATATTCAGAAAGTTAATGGTAACTGATGAGTCTGAATGCATGCCATTTTCAATGCACCAAGTCTGTTAAGGAGAAAAACAGGCTACAATCTTGTTTATAATGTCCAAGGCTAATGGTACTTTTGCATCTGAAGCAGTGGTTTCTTTTGGGAAGAACCAAAAAAATAACAAAAAGGGGTGTCCTGTAGAGGATGATGTCATTTCCTTTTGTTTTCTTAAACTATTATCTCGACAGCCCAACATTACCTTTTCTGACTGTCCTCTCCACTCCCTTGTTACCTTTGTTTTTACATAATTAAACATCAGACAGTTCCCCCAGCCCTTTCTCAGTATTCCTTTTTCTTTGCTTCTTTCAAGTCTCAATTGGGGTTTCTCTATGTTTCGTTAATAAGGACAACCATAGCCTTGTTTTTTCCGTCTGATGAAGTACTGAAACTGCTCCACTCAAAGAGTATTTCTGCAAATTACTGTCTGGTTAGTTAGTTCTGCATGTGTTGATTTTCTAGTATTCTCAGCAGTATCTGATGAAGCTTTTATTCCATCTATGTTTTTCTTTTATTTTCTTCGATTTGATTAGCCTATAAAATCTGGTCAAGAATATCACCGATCTATGTTGCCTTGTTTTCCTTGACATGATTTACCTTATACCTGTTTGCATATTTTGTTTGAGCAAAAGTTGGTGTGATGTCTTGGAATCATTCTGGCTTCCCTACAATTTCCTTCCTTGTCGTGTTAACTGTTAGCGTAAAAGGGAAAATCAGATCGGAGCAAAGATTTCTCAGAAAGCAACTTGTCATGTAAATTTCCTTATCCCTAACTATTACGGAGACGGAGGATTTCATTTGTAGAACTGAATTTGGACAGTTAGTTGATTGGATGTCATAATTTTTACAAGTATAATTAGAAGTAGTAAATCACTTTGTGCCGAGTTTCAGGGTGTTTTATCTTGTAAATACCGAGCAACCACAATTATGTTCTCAATGTGATGATTGCCCTCAACATGTAGTGGAGGGAAATGTTTTAATAATGAACATGTCTCCATTTTTGTTCTGTTTTATGTTGTCTCAAAATCATTTCTTTTGATTCAGAATGATGTGATTATTGCATCACTTGACCTACATGTTCTGATCTTTACATTTACAGTTGTTACTCCTGCTTTTTATTTCAATTAAATCTTAAATATCGATTATACGCAGGGAAAATATCAGCCTCAAGCTGCGGCTGGCGCTCTACTCCATACTGGTATTTGTTTATTGACAACATGAACTGATCATTTTGCTTCTTGGACGCCCAGAGAATTATGAAATCCCAAAGATTTGATCTTGAAGCTGAGCCCTCCGTAGAGAATGATTCTGATGTTAGTAGCCAAGTTGCTTCCAACATATCAATCCAAGATAGGCTTACTGACTTCAAGCATGAATTGGATCCAGTAAACATTCAATTGAATTCGCAATCCACCTCCCTCGACTTATCTCTCAACTTCAGATCAAACAAGAATCAGTTAGACTACAACGAATCCATGGGATTTCAGATATCTAGCACAAGTGAGAGTTGTAATGAACCCGCAATCCTAACCAGAGAAGTGTTCCCTCCACGAGCCTTTTCCTGCAATTTCTGTCAACGAAAATTTTTCAGTTCACAGGCACTTGGGGGTCATCAGAATGCCCATAAGCGAGAAAGGACACTGGCCAAAAGGGCTACACAAATGGGCATTTTTCCTGAGAGGTTTACTAGTGTGGCATCTCTGCCTTTGCACGGTTCCCTATCCCGATGTCTAGGAATAAAAGAGCATGCTTCAGTGCATCGCAGCTTTGTGCCACCAATGAGGCCATTTGAATTTAGAGCAAACACAAGATTTGAAGATGGCTTCACGAGTCAGCCCATATACGTGGAGGATGACAATTCAAAACTGCTATGGCCTGGTAGTTTTCATCAGGTAGCTACCGAAAATATTTCTCATCCACTATTTGTACAGGTTGGATCTTCAAATGGAAATTTTGTCGAGACTAATGCTTCTCTGGATGGAGATGAATCTACATTAGATCTCACGCTCCGACTCTGAGATGTTTGATTGACTGAAATGGCTTCATAGTGTAGCAATACTATACGTCCACAGCCAGACAAGAATTGACTAAGCGACAAGTATACTTTGAGTCGATCTGAAGTGAGGTGTCTTAACTTCAAAATTCATGGATACTAGACTACAGAAAACTTTGGAAGATGATTTGAGCTTCTTCACAAGATCAGATCATCTATATATCAATCCCTGAAAATTGATTTATTCTCCAAGCGGCTACATTGGATTGTAGATTGTTGCTGTAATTTAGCTAGATAGTTTCGATTCTCTTGGTTATGAATTGGTACTAATTTGAATGGATTTAGATGTTGACAACTATTTATCTTCCTTACTGGTAACATTTGTTGCAATATTGATCATTTGCTAGGTCTTGGTGTGTTTGATAGCCTCCAATTTCCATGAAATTCCATTTCCTCTCTTCCTACTCACACGCCACTTTTTCCACTTTTGAATGAAAATGTTTTCTTGCTGTTTTGGTGGTTTTTGGTTTTCCGTCCTTTTTTTTTTTTTTTTTTTTTTTTTTTGCAATTGGAAAAAATTCTAGACACAATGGTAAAAAAAAATTTGAAAATGCTATAGGTATCCCATAGCACATCCCAAAAACATTTATCACTTTTATTGACAATTTTCATGCAAAACAAAGTCAAGCGAATAGCATTTGGTATGATAATTTTTTTTTAAATTTTAATTTGTTTTTGTTTTGGGAATTGGAACAAATTCTAGACCCAATGATAAAAAAAAAAATCCATTTAATGGACAATTTCATTAAAAAAAAAAAAAAAAAAACCAAACAGATACCAAACTTTCAACATTTTTCAGGTAGAAAATTATACCAATCAAATACAATTAATTACAATTTCTAAGTAATTCAATTCCTTGTAATTCATTTTATTTCCACCAATTTTTCACATTTGCAATCAAACAGACCATAAGTGAATATCTACTCAAACGAGTAATGCTTAGAACTCTCTTTGTTCTGTATTAGGAACAAGGATGTGTACATATTCAAGTGTTTTATGGGAGAGTCATGGGATGTGAGATGCAAGAGCCATCGAATTTATTAGATACACATACGTGGAAAATGTTAGTTGGACACGAATCAATTGGATGCATGATTTGTCTATTGTACCGTCACTAGAATTTATTAGATACACTAATATGTGGAAAATGTTAGTTTGGTCACGATTCAATTGGATGCATGATTTGTCAATTGTACCGTCACTAGTGGTATCAAAAGGAGTCGGACAGTCCATTTGTACTGTTTGAATTCACAACAAAATATATAAAAATTAAAGGAGGACAGAAACATTGAGGCAGGGTTTTTGTTGGGAGCAGAAATATCAAAGAAGGTACGAAGATGGTTTTGGATAGGCTATATCGTGTCTAGGTAGACATTTTTATTCACCGGGGCTAGAGTGTAGAAATCCCGACCGAAGGTTTAATTTGTAAATGAGGTTAAAAAAGTAAATATTATCATTCTGAACTTCTAAACAAATTAATTTAGTCAAAATGACGTAATTCGATGACCTTCTGTTAGTCTTGTGCCCATTTTTATAGTATGTATATTGTAACGACATTTTGAATTAACGTTTATATTATTCATGTGTTAGAATTTGTGACAGTAATCTAAGGCTCCATGATCATATGAAATATAACAAATTGTATACTCGACGGTTTGGGTATAGTGAGACACAATTCGTTATATGTTCAAAATATGTCGTTCACAATGGATACATATAAGTTGGACGCTTTATGTTGATAAGGATGTATTGTTCTTATTAAGGTTCCTCTTTTGGTTCTAATAAAGGTGTGTGACTTAATTGATCTACTACAATAAAGTCCAAGGAAAATTGTGCAAATAAAAAACCCTAATTGTGGATTATAAATATGTCCTTTATGGAACTTTTTCAATGATTGTGTATTTGCTATTTTTATTTTCTCAAAAGTAAGTAGAGACACCTAAAGAGAACAAGAGAGAAGGCCTAAGGAAAGAAACGTTTGGCTAGACCATTAAAAGCTTCTTCAAGGTTATCATCTCACCTTTATGTGTGAGGATTTAAATAAAACTCTTATGATCTCAAAGTGTTTTCTAAGATTCACCATGCATTTGGGTTTAATCTTCATATAAAAATCGATTTCCTATTGTGATGATTAAATACCCACTTCCAACATCTTCTACTTTCAACCAAATAGCAGCATAAATCAGAAGTGTATGTACTTGAAATCGAGACTCAGAAATCGCATCATTTTGATAATGTTGTAACTCAACTTTCAAACAATAAATATCTGGAGGTGTAAAATCTTGAGAAAAACTTCTCTACAAACTTGCAAATATTATCCATATTAAATGATTCAAAAGAATGTTTTGAATCCGTAGCTATACTGAAAGAAATGAGTTTTAATATGTTTCATTAAAAACTATGGCTTTTGAAAATATCAAAGTGGTAATAATATTCAATGGTAAGATACTCACGATTAGGAGAACGATCAACTATGTACGAACCATCAAAGTCAGGTATATCTATAACATTTTTTTAGCAACAAAATTTCACCTCTTTAAGAAAATCTTACCAACCATCTTCTCTCAATGCTTGAAGGATAGTTTTGTAGTATAGACGAATTTCATAGCAATTAAAATGTCTTGAGTTTTCTTTTGAATGGTCTGACAAAGCAAATCCATAATTACCAACATTCTATGCATAACAATGCTCTTCCATTCTTGACAGAAAGTCGACCTTCTTCCATATTAAAATCTAAAAACATAAAAATCAACACACTTCAATATGAGAATATCCAATAAACATTACTTGATAAAACCATAATTATAAATTCATTCATATTGTAAAAGCTCATAACTTAAAAATTTCCTTCCCAAAGCAGAAATTCATATCCCTCTGGAGAAGCATTGTTGTCTATTTAGTTAGTGGGCCATTATTCAAATAATCATAACATAATTCATAAACCCAATAAAATATGCAGCCTTGGGATGAAATTGGAAGAAGGTAAAAACATTCATTGGGCAATTCAAACACTTTCACAATCCATTATTCTGTTCAAATAATCATAATAAACCTAACAAAAAATGCAGCTTTGTGATAGAAAAAGGCAAAAACAATTGCGGGGCTGCCATCATGCCATGGAACTTCAGCCAAACCAATAGGCAATTTGTGGTTGAAAATATAAAAATACTTAGCCCTTGTTTGGGCTTTATTAAAATCATATTTTGGAGAAAATTGTATTTTGAATAGTGATTTTTTTCTTTTTAATGTGGGGTTTAAAAAGAAAGAAAATTTTTAAACTTACATGTTACATTATTTTTTTGGAGAATGTGATTGAAAAGAAAAGAGAGAAAAATATATCCTACATAAACAAAAGAGTGAGTTTCCAAGTTATTGTTCATAAGTCGAGCCGAGTCCAGCCAAACTGCTTTATGACTAGACTCGGCTAAGCCCCATTTTTTTATTCAGCATCCTACATAAACTTTATGGTTTAGTTCATAAGTCGAGCTGAGCCAAATAGCTTTATGACTCGGCCAGGCTTTCTTTTCGATTTTTTTATTTTATTTTTATTTTATTTTTTACGTTTGATTCAGCATAGGTTTTATGGCTCGGCTCAGCTAAGTCATTTTTTAGTTTTTTTTTTTTTCCCCCCATTTTTTGCTTTTTTTTTTATTGGTCCAAGTCATATGACTTTCTGGCTACATAGGCTTTATGACTCGGCCCGGCTAAGCCATTTTTTATTTTTTTTTTTCCGGTTTTTGGTTTTTATTTTATTTTTTGTCCGAGCCATATGGCTTTATGGCTCAGCTCGGCTAAGTCGTTTTTTGTTTTTTTTTTTTCGTTTTACGTTTGATTAGTTTTGGTTACTGTTTACAGGCCAAATGACTCGACGACTCGACTCGACTCGACTAAGCCCTTTTTTCATTTGATTTAGCATTTTAAGCTACAAATATTAGTTTTAAGCGATTTAAAATTTGTTGAAAATGTTGAAGTGCGGCCATGATAAATATATAATCGATAAATTTTAAATATCAAAATAATTTTACATTAATTGTGAAATATAAAGTCGTGATTATTTATGTTTCTTTTCAATTCTAAACTCATTCCAATGTCCTTTTTTTGAACTTTATTTTTCTATAATTTTTGATTTGATTCGATATTTCAGGATATGAATATCCATTTGGATCGATTTCAATTTTTTTTAAAAAAAAACTTAAAATGTGATAATAATAAATATATTGTCAATTAAGTTTAAATATAAAAATTATCTTAAATCATTAAACGTAAATTCATAATCATTAATTTTTCTTTTGCACCCCACCCTCGACCCCCGTACTCACAAATTTCTCTCAATTTCATTTTTCTTCAGTTTTTACGTTTGGTTCGATATTTTACACTACAAATATTCATTTTCAACTATTTAAAATTTATTCAAGAGTTTAAAGGGTGACCATGATAAATATATGATTGATAAAGTTTAAATAACAAAACTTATCTTGCATGAATTATTAAACATAAAATCATGTTTTTCAATTTTCCTGTGAAATCTTGAAATACGGCTATGATAAATATATGGGAATTATTGCTATCTTTTTGTGGAAATTATTGTTATCTTTGTTTATAATTTACTCGCTTGCAAATTATATTGCAAATTATATAGAGATTTTTAATTGAAGTAAATTGGAATTATATTTTTCTTTCAATTATTTTGTTGCAATCAAATTAAGGATTTTTTAATCAGAAATTTATTTTTTCTTTTTTTATTAAAGAAAAAAGCACTTGCTACTCTGAAATGATCTTCTTTCTTTTATGTAATGATGGTTAATAATCTCTTGTGCTTCTTATTTGGAAGCATGTTACTAGATTTATTAGGATTTAGAATACGAAGATATGTGATATTTATAAATATTCTGAATATATGCTTCTTAGATTTGATAATATTAATGTAACTATATTTCAATAATTGGAGAATGTTGTGGTAGTAGTTTCAAAAGTGAGTACATGTTTTATTATCTGTGCTTCCAGTTTATTGTTTTGACCCACGAGATTATGGTAAATCTCTTGGAATTTATTATGTGATTTTTATGGTTGTAGACTTTATGAATTTAGTGATTTGGATAATTTTATTAGGTCAGTTAAAAGGGGTAAATTTATGGCGTCAGAATGGAAATTGAATGAACTCAATGTTTTTCAGAAGAATTCTCCTACATCATATAGTGTTGGTAGACAAACATCTTCTATGAAGTGGATTGTTTTGATTTTTTTTTTAAATGGATTTAATGTACATATCATTAGAACATGTTGAAATGATATTCGACAGAATTGATGAAGTTAGATGATCGTTTGTCATTCGTTTTGCCTCTATGATGGAAGTTTTCATTGTGTTGTGATTTTAGTGCTGATAGAAACATTTGATTTGTCTTAAATTCTACACTGTATTATTATTCATTAATAAGCCCCTGTTTGACACTCATTAATTTCTCTTTCTCTTTCTCATTCTCATTCTTCATTTCAACCACACATTCTCCAAATAAAATAATATTACACACAAATCAAAAAAATTTCATCACTTTTTCATCACACATTCTCACATCAATCACTATTCCAAAATTTCTATTTCTCCCAAAGTGGGTTTCAAACAGGGGCTAAGTCTTGACTACATACGTCTTTGCACATGGTCTTGGTAACAAAATTAAATACGGGTGCAACTGATATATTTAATTGGAGATTCTATGAGTACAAGATAAATGAAAAATAATGTCTTACCTCAATAGGTAGAAAAAAGAAGACTATGTTGAACTTCATTATCTCTTTAGTTGGATATCAACACCTAATCATCTATGTCCTGTCTTTTTTTTTTTTAAAGAACAAAAAGACATTCAAACGTAAAGTCTAGAAAATAAGTTTTAAATCAAATCTCTTAATATGATTTTTTTTTATCACCTATCATTAGTTCAACTGTTTTAAGTTTAATGTAACTAATGCTACTACAAATAATTTTTTTTATATTTATGCTATCATATAGACAACTATATTACGACACATGCATTGCACATGCGTCTTACTAGTTTTCAAAAAAATGGAGCCCAAATAGGGGCTTATAGCTTACAATAGCTACGATTTGGATTCACAGTTGATAGTAAACTTACCATGGACTAAAATTAAGGTTAAAAGAATTTGAGAATTTCAATTTGGTTTTCAAACATTTCAAATGACGTCAGATAGTTTGAACTTTGAAGAAAGAAGAAAAGCAAGGAATCAAATGTTAGTTTTTAAGAAGGGAAAATTATCTAGAAACCTAAATTTAAAAATTATTTTTCATAAAGAAGGGAGATTATTTTAAATTTCACATATAGGTGGTAATCAAATTTTAATAATTATAATTAATAAAAAACGTTACTTACAAAAATAAAATGAAATAAAAACTTATTTAAAAAAAGTTACTTAGAAAAATAAAATTAAATAAAAAGTTATTTTTAAAAAAGACATTCCTTTAAAAAAACTTATTTTAAAATAAACAATTTTAAAATTAAAAAAAAACCTTTTATTTTTTTTCTTTTATATATATATATATATATATATATATAATACAAAATTATCGTTTTACCCTTTTAAAACTAGTGAAAATAATGAAAAGAAATTGGGTGTCCATGGTAAAATGTTATATGAAATTAGGTGATCATGGTTAAACATTATATGAATTTAGATGGCCATGGTGAAATAAAATCAAAATGGGTGGTTATGGTGATACTAAATATAAAGTTGGATGGTCATGGTGACACTAAATATAAAGTTGGGTGGTCATCGATGAATTTAACCCTTTTCAATCCCTAAGTATTTTCTCACAATTTTTCCTTCTCTCTTTATCACCCTCACTCTACCTACCAACACCACCTATTCTTTCCAATGCAGTTGCACAAGGCGCCGCTACATGCGTTCGTCATACCCTCACCCCATTCATTCCAACCCAATTTCATTTTCAATCCCTAAATATTTTATCACCATCTTCCTTCTCTCTCTTTATCACCCTCTCTCTACCCATCAACCTCCACCCCTTCCCTACCTTGGTGACACGGCAAGGTGCTGCTCCTAAAGTGTTGAGCGATGCTCAACCATGTGAAAGATCTGCAAAAGGCCAAGCAGTACATGGTGTTTAACAAAGTAGAAACATCGACTTAAGTACATTTCATCCAAATATGTGAGACACAAGCATCATATGTTTTGACAAAGACAGGTTATATAGGGAAAAGAAGTTCTAAAATAGGGGATGTGAATTGGTGGTAGTCGTCGACTCATTCTTTACCTTTCTCTTCCTATGAAACAAAGCAGGTGGGATATACACATTTAAGGTACTTTCGGTCTAACCCAGTAGCCTCAACCTTTAGTTGTCATTCTGCAACTTCTTGAGTATGTAGTGAGTGGTTTTTTTATTAGATATGTTGTGTAGCCAAAGTTTTATGATAGTTGTTGGTGTTTTTGCAAATGGTGCCAATGGTTTTTTATCTGTGTGTAGTTCTTTTGTCAGCGGTGGTTCTGTCGGTGGTGGTGTAGAAGATGATGGTTATGTTACTGGTCGTACATATGGTCTTGGTAAGGTGGTGCGCATTTGGTTCTTTGACGGTGTTGGGAGTGTTGTTGGCAACATCAGTCGGGTGTGACCAAGTATATCCTCAATATGACTGTTTGTGAACAAATCTATGTTAACTGTGACGGTATGTGACTTTGTTGTATAGAGTCACAAATTCGACTAACTTGATCACAGACTGTCACACTAAAGAAAATTTGGTCACATTTAGTCATAGATTTGGTCATAGTGGTTCTACTCCATCGTGCGTCGATGCAAGCAACGCGATCTACATGTGGTAGTAGTGGTACAGTAATGCCAGTGGTAGTTAGGATTTGTTGAAGATGTTAGTGGAGTGATGGCGGCGGTGGTGGTAATTGCTGTTGTTGATTTGGTTGTGGTTTTGAGTTGAAGGTGGCGGCGACAGTGCATTGGAGGTAAAAGTGGTGGATTGTGGTGCTAGTGTATGGTGTGTAAAGATTTGTTTGTGATAATCCTCTATGATCAAGTATGTTGTGACCAATTATATGTTAATTGTGACTTTATTACATACATGGTCATAAATAAACAATTTTGATTCTATTTAGTCACTGAAAAAAATTGGTCACAAATACACATATGGTGGGGTGTGGATGGTTCTATGGGATTGGTGTAATCTTGAGAAGAGGTTTACAATTTCTGAAAGTTTTCTGGGGTGGGGGATGTAATATAATGTATGTCAATTGTAATATATATATTTGAATTAAAACTTGAATTTTGAAATAATTTGACAAGTTTCTTAATTTCGAAATGTCATAGTTATAGTGTAGTAGTAATTATGTATTGTTCCCTTTTAAAAATTAGGCCTAGAATTAAACAAATAATTGGGCCCTAAATTAAAACAAAAAATTAGCTTTAGAAATTAGGCTAGACTAGCCATGCGATAATGATTGCTGATTGGCTATAAACTAAAATTTAAACCAGTTTTCATTTAAGTGGAAATTACGCCCCTTACATACAATTTAATAAAATGGGAAAAATTCATGGTTCAAGCATTATCTTTCACGAAATAAAAAATCAGACCCGATGGTTTAGAATTTCAAAACTCAGGTTTTTCCATTACATAATTAATTATATCTAATAATTAATATATTACATTTTGTTCCTTAATTTAAGCACACAGTTAAGATTTCCTAATATAAATAATCACCTTCATATTAAACAGATTCTGCTTCATCCCCGAACTGATTTCGATTGTGAACAAAATTGACGGCAGATTAAGCGAGATTTCCGGTCACGGATCACATTTCATCGTTGTCGGTCACATAGTTCCATACGGTGGAGATTTGACGGTTGACTAACTATTATTTCGGTCACAAATCGAAGGACGTAATCCCCGGTCAAATTTCGATTGCAATACGCAGGTTTTGTCTGGGTTGAAGGTCCAATTGAGTTCGCCAATCTGTGTCTCCGAAATTGGAAATAAAATGTTTCCATTGCCGGCACCGATAATACACATTGTCCATTGGTATGTCAGGCTATCTCATCGACGATTACTATTCTATATAGTTTTCATAAATTTGTGACTCCAAATGAGGTGTTCTATATAGTTTTCGTAGCACATCCAGATTGTCGGAGCTCATTCTGTGTTGTGCTTGATCTCCTACATGAATTCCTACATTTATATCATGTGTCCTGCATGAATTCAATTTAATTACTGACTTCCTACCTTTATATCCCATGTCCCACGTGATCTCTTACCTATGACCCGAACCACATATGTGACCTGCATGCATTCAAATAAAGTACTGACTCTACACATTTCATTTATGTATCCTCCGTTATCTCCTACCTGTTACCAGAAATGCATATGTGACCTACATGAATTCAATTAAATTATTGACTTCCAACAACTTGATCTCTTTCCTATGATCCGAACCATATATGTGACCTACATGCATTCAAATGAAGTACTAACTCCATACATTTCATTTATGTGTCCTCTGTGATCTCCTGCCTGTTACTAGTTTATATGTGACATGCATGAATTCAATTAAATTACTGACTTCCAACATCTATATCATGTGTCCCGCGTGATCTCTTTCCTGTGATCCGAACCACATATGTGACCTGCATGCATTCAAATGAAGAACTGACTCCATACATTTCATTTATGTGTCCTCCGCGATCTCCTACCTATTACCAGAAATGTATATGTGACCTATATGAATTCAATTAAATTACTGACTTCCAACATCTGTATTATGTGTCCTGCGTAATCTCTTTCCTGTTATCCGAACCATATATGTGACCTACATGCATTCAAATAAAGTACTGACTCCATACATTCAATTTTCTGTGTTCTGCATGATCTCCTACCTGTGACCCGAATCACATATTTGACCTGATTTCAGTACTGACATCATACATTTAATTTTGCAGATGTGATGGATGTCCACGTATGTTTGCTGAATGGATCCCAGGTATCGGTGGTTTTACTGGCTCGTAATTGCACCTATGCGACGCTTGTGGATACTGTAATGAAAGAGTTCGATTTGGATCATACAAAGGTAGCAGTCACAATACAGTATGTACTGAATAAAGATTTGTCGCCGGTAAGAATAAGAAGTGACAGTAATGTTCCATCGTACATTACTCTGAAAGTTATAGGTCGTGGCCCTTCTAGATATCCATTAAGCATTGATGTTACCCTGATCGAGCAACCGTCTATTACAATTCTGATATCCATACATACAACCAGTGAGTTTTCTTTACAGATGGTTGTTCGGACATATGCAATTCAACTGTGGAACTTGCAGGTCACATTATTGAAAAGGAGGTCACAATTGTAACAACCGCTGGTTACAGGGAAGTTGAGGAAGGAAAGGTATTCCATGATAAGAATGTTCTCAAATTGAGTCTTTCTTTGTACCCGATTCAGAATATGTTCGAATTTGTGGCTGTTCGATCTGACAAGAATGAGTACATAGTAAAGTGTTTACATAATGTGTGTACTTGGACGTACGGATCGTCAAAGTGGGGGTAAATCGGGTCTTTTTGAGATTAGGAAGATCGAAAATGGTTACATGTGTGGGTCGAACATAATTTTGGGAAGTCACAAGCAACTATCCGGTACAGTTATTTCATCTAGTACAAAATACAAGTACATAACGTCAAATACTATATACACTCCAAAGGATATATGTAGTGATATGTTTCATACGTATGGTGTGGCATTAAACTATGCTAAGACTTGAAGATGTCGTGAGCAAACTTTAAAAATCATTAGGGGTTATCCGACTAAGTCATTTGGTAAGATACCTGCCTACCTCCATATACTTGAAAAGAGAAATCCTGGAACGGTCACAGGATTGGAGATTGATGGTCACAGTAGGTTCAACTATTGCTTCATGGCCCTCGGTGCATCTATACGAGGATGGAAGCATTGTAGACTTGTGGTTGTGGTGGATGGAACCTACTTGAATGGACAGTACGGTGGTACTCTCTTCAAAGCTTGTACATAGGATGCAAATAATAGCATTTTTATTCTTGCTTTCGGAATTGGAGATAGTGAGAACGATAGAGCATGGACATGATTTTTTGAGAACTTAAAAAAGGCTTATGGTGATATAGATGGATTATGTTTTGTATCAGATCGCCATGTTAGTATCAAGAATGCTATAGAACATGTCTATCCGGGTACCTGTCATGGAATTTGTTCGTATCATTTGCTGCAAAATTTGAAGTTATATTATGGAAAATTAGGTCACAATATAACACAAGCTTTCAATTCGTCTGTTCGATCGTATACATTATCAGAGTTCGAGTATCACATGCACCAGCTTGACATGGTGAATGGAAATATTAGGAATTACCTGGTATATTGCTACTTTCACCTATAAATTCCATCTTGTTTTAAAATAATCCCAAATTTAGTTTATATGATTCTCATGAACACGGTTGATGTTTTAGGAAGCTATTGGACTTGAAAAGTGGTCACGAATGCACATGCTAGCAAATTGGTATTCTACAATGACCTCAAACATAGTAGAATCTGTCAACGCAGTCACGAAAGTAGCAAAATATTACCCCATTGTGTTGTTAGAATCTTCGAGACATACTATACAGACGTGGTTATGTAAACATAGCGATGATGCACAATGCACATTCACAATGTTGACAGCCAACTACGAAAAACTTATCAGGAAAATGAGCATAGATTTGAAGAAACTAAAGGTAACATTTATGTTTTGATTACTAAATTATGTAACTGTGACCTGAAGATAGTGTTTTGTGACTCAAACTGATTTCCCGTGACTCGTGATTTACTTTATTGGACATTTATATATGTATGGTTTTATTGTAACTTGCAGGTATTACCTGTGAGCCAGACACTGTTTGCAGTCAAAGATGAACATTCGTCTTTCATAGTGACATAGACTAACGTACATGCACATGCAGGATGTTTCAAGTTGATCTATTTCCATGCCCGCATGCACTAGCTGTGATTGCACATATGAAAAGGGATCCTTACGAGTATTGTTCTTATTACTACAAAAAAGATGCATACATGAAGTCATACCAAGAGTTCGTGATACCAGTTGGAGATCTATCTAAATGGATCATCCCTGTAGACTTGCAACACAACATTGTATTAGCTCTTTTTCAGAAAATGAGTTCTGGTAGACCGACTGAAAAGAGGATAAGGTCAGCTAGTGAAGGGAAACAGACTGTAAAATGTGGTCGCTGTAGGGGACACGGTCACAATCGTAGAAGATGTACTAACTTGGTTCCATTGAGCCAAAGTCAATAAGGGCGAACATTCACAAGCAAATGACTTGACACACTTGCACCATATTCGTTATAGTTCCAATTATTCGTTATTTTTTGTTTAATTGGTTGTACATGTCAACTTAAATTGCATTTTTGATTTAACGTTCGTGAAATAATAATTGAAATAAGAAATATTCGTTCAGTTTGCAATTTGTAACATATACTTAGACCTGTGAATTGTGAAACCAGTTTGTGTCACCATTCTAATATTCAATGTGTTCTATAAATTACAAGTTATTAATTAAAAACATGAGTTACCAAGGCAGAACTCTTTATGCCCACCATAAAGCAAACTGTAATATAAGGTAAGACCTGTGACCTCTGAGAATAAAGCAAATTGTAATATAAAGTAAGCCATGTGACCTCCGAACACATATTCTATGACCCAACACACTATTCACTTCGTAATAATAAAACTGTAATATATAGTTAGACATGTGACCTCTGAACACATATTCTGTGACCCAGTACACTATTCATTTCGCAACAATAAAACTGTAAATATAGTTAGATCTGTGACCTCTGAACACATATTCTGTGACTGTTACACTATTGACTTCACAACAATAAAATTATTCAGAAACCCGTTATTAGGTCATGTGACCCAACCACCTAAATGAAATGTGCTCACATTCAGTAACCTCCACATATATCCTGCTAATTATTCAGAAACCTATGTTACCCAATGTTTCCAGAGTTGCCAAACAATTCCCTAGTGTTCTCTGTGACCTGATGTAACATGATGTGACTACTAGTATTCGTGTGACCTACATACTCCAAAAATATTATCACATGTGACCTATATAAATCTTTTACTACAGCTTGTGACCTGTTGATATATATTTGCCCAAGCCACTGTGACAATCATAAACCCGTTACCATATTATACCAAATCAATTTACAGCATCACAAATAAACAGCTTGTAAGTAAAAAAATGCCTGATCATAGTGAAAATGGTTCCAATTACTTTCAAAAGAATCATTATACATTTGTCTCTGTCAAACAAACTACCACAAATCGAAAAAGACGATGACACCAAAAAAAAAACAAACGAAGAAGAACAGACTGCATCTGGATAATGTTGTTAATCTTTTGTAGCTGTTCACTCGTATAGTTGACAATTGTGATCTTAGTTCGGCTATTTGCACCGTCAGTTCATTTCTCAAATACTCAACCCCCTACAAAAGTGTGAATGATAAATCGATTAGTGAAATGTATAAAGTGATTGTTGTCATTAAAGTATGACCCGACGGTGGGACATCTGGGTAAGATTCCTGTGCATTAAACTGTTCAGGCGACGTACATGAGGTCACTAGAGAGTTAGCATGTTCTATTGCATCCCGCCACCTCGGTGGAGGATCTGCAAAATCATCATCATCTTCATCAACGTCACCGTGGCCAATGCTACCATCCATTATCCTGAGAACGGTTGTAGTCCTGTTTACCCTGAGAGGATCCTACATGACCACTTGTTCCTACATCGTGAGCTAAACGTTTTGTCATTCTCTTCTTTCACATAGCATTGCATTTAGTAGCTGGCTCCACTGGTTTACTGTAATGCAACCCATTCATGTACGACATATTCATCTCAGACTCTGATGGGTCTAGGTCACATATTACAATCTGCAATGCCAAAAAAATAAAAAAATTGTTAACAACGATGCACAACTGTGGAACAAAATAAATTCCATAAAGTTGAAGTGATTACATCGGGGTTGGAGAAGCATTCGACTCCTTCAAGTTTAGCAACAGACGGGGCTTATCTGCCAACCAATTCATGATCCGAGGAAGTTTGTTAGACGTCCATTTTACAATTGATCCAGCTAGACTAGGAATAGTCTCATAAATCCAAACTTGAAAGGGTATCAACAGGCCTCTTAGCCTATAATATCTTGTTCGCTTACTCAACTCTTCTTTCAAATCATTTAAAGTAGCTTCCCCCAGGCCAGGGAAGATTGTCCATCAATGTAAAATCTTCAACCAAGTAATGATCAACCACCTTTTTATAATCTCTGGGGAACAGGTACGATGTAATGAAGTATAGAGCTCCAAGTTTGGCAATGTCCTCATCCAACAGGACTTCAAGAACATCCTGTTCTGGGAGTTTGTAAGCAGATAGGAATGTGTCTTTGACATCTTCATTAGTTACAAAGTTTAGTTGGCTGAAATATATCTCCTTCAAAATTGAAAGGCTATCTTCAAGTTTCTCAACGTCGTTGTCCCCCGTGCATCGGAGACCAGTAACTAAGCACAATTCTACCATAGAGAATCTAATGTATCTATCTGATACGTAAAACCACAGTTCATCTTTGTTTGGGGTATGCACTTGTTTTAGCAGAAAGTAGTGGATCAACTATGACTGGTGAGCTATGTCAATACAGTCCATAAAATGCCCAAAGCATGTCCCCCTGATTATTTTTCGTTGAGCTTTATTCAGACGTGTCTTCATGTTGGTGATAACACTCTTTGGCATGGATGTTGTAATCTTGCCAGGAAACCATTTTTCCTGCAGTAGCATGAATTTCCAAATCTGCCTCAAAGTATTTTATGTCAACTCACATATGCAAAAATAACATAGTTCATAGATCACATACGGGAACCAACATATACAGAGGTCACAAAACACTTCTCAAACTACTTCACAATCAAATAACACGGCATAAATGAAATAGACACGATGTCAATAAATTAGGTCACATGATAGTTATGTCTGTGACCTTACACATGTAGGGTAAAAACACCAATACATGTATAAGGTCACAGACATAAATTCACATCCACTACCACCGTAAAAAACCCTCAAACTTCAATACTACTTCACAACCAAATAACATGACATAAATGAAATAGACCTGATGTCAAGAAATTAGATAACAGGAAGGGTAAGAATAACAATAGATGTGTAAGGTCATTCACATCCACAAAATCCCCTTCCACCATCCCTAAATTTCAACATTCGTGAAAAAAATAGAAATGTTTGTTCGAACTGGCGATTGCCATTTGACCCATGCAGTTACCTTCTTCCCTGAGTGAGTGTCACTCAACCCATGCGATTTTTGCCTCGATGATGATATTTTGTTGGGGCTGTTCGTTGTCTTCCTTTTGTTCGCACGAACTGGCGTTTGCACCGACTTTTTGCCCTTCTTTTCCTCGTTTGTTTTCGCCATTTGTATTCACAGACAATATTGAAGCACCAGAGATTTTGTGGAGAATTATCACAAAAGTCTTCTAAACGTGGTAGAGAGAGTGCGCGAGGAATGTGAAGGTGAGATGGTGGTCAAGTGAAAATAGGGTTTCAATAGATATGGAAGTTGAGATATTAGCCATTTTGAAACCCATAATTAACGGGATACGCGGGTCATTTAATTAAAAGAATAATTGTTTAATTAAACTGATAAAAACCTGAGTTAAGAAAAAAAATGTTAAAACCTGAATTTTTAAAATGTGAAAGAAAATGTCTCGTTTCGTATAATTACCACTAATAAAATTTCAAATCTTACTGTGCAATATATATATATTTTTTCCAAAACTACTTTAAAACTGTAGTAAACAAGAAAAGGGGAATATCACTTAACTCATTCATGATAATCAATTATGGGCTAATTTTCCTCCACCAAATACGTCTCTTACTACAATTTGCCCATATTCAATTAACTGTGTTATTTGACGATCAAATTTACAAAACAAAATCAATTGCATGTAATTTTGAATTGGTGTAACACAATGAATGCCCAAATTCAGAATATGGAATGATTTAGGTACTAATTATTTTTTAATTTATACATACACAGTCGAACAAGGGGCCCTAAGAAAATCCAATCACAATTTTATTATCACATACATACATGCCACCATATATTTCATTCTAAGTCAAGAAAAATTGAGAATACTGTGTATGAATCGTAAAACCATACTTGTATGACAAATTGATGTTAGGATATTTGAAAGATGTCAGTTACGCCATTGTTTGAAATCTAAATTTGGTACATAGTATTTCTTAAATTATTTACCAATCCTGATAGTATTTTCTGGATTATAAACATAATATAGTATTTTCTGAATTTTTATTTCGTAATGATGCAAATACAAAAAATTTCGTTCATTTAATTGTACGATTTTTATTGAACTTGGGCATGGACAGCATTGGAATACAACCAAGTACAACCCCTAGTTATGTCAACGAGCCAAGCCAAACCCGAGCAAAAAAAAAGCTCGAACCGATTTTTTGAAACCTATTTTTTTGCACAGTAAACGTTCGAATTAGAAAAATAATATTTCTAAAAGAATCATTGGGGATGCTTTATTGGGTTTTAAAGAAGTTGATGGGGGTGGTGGAAGTTACGTTTCATATATGGTGATTTTGGTGAGTTAAATTTTGTTGAGTTGCAATTTTTTTAACATTTGTAACTTACCATGTGGAATTTTTGTGCCAACATTAGAATGAAGGGAACAAAATATAGCGAATGATGAATGGAGTACAACATTTCAAATATGAGTGACCATTGGGAAACATTTTGAAATTCGATGAGTGAACTGTGACCAAGTGTAACTTGGATGAGTAATGAAACAATAGTTTCGTTGAGTTTTCATTTTTTAATGGTCGTAACTTGCCACGTCAGATTTTCGTTATCGACGTCAGCAAATAATGTAATGAATTTTTTAAGGTGATGGACGAAGAGCAAACGGACAAAGTTCAATGCGCACTATGAAGCACTTTAAAGTTTAGTGAGCAGTCTATGACCATGGTATAAGTTGAGTGATTATTGAAACAATTCACTCTATTTTCTACAAAGTAAATTCCAATTTAGTATTTATTGCCAAAGGGATAACGATCCAGCGCCTAGCGAGTCCCGGCAGCCGCGCGTGTTGTATCCGTCGGAAATATATATATATTTTTTTGTTGACAATAGATAAATTATTTAGGTTATATAACTGGTAATTCATTTTATTTTTAAGTATTTCTTGTAGTTCAATTGTTTAGAACTTGTATACTTATATTGGAAGTCTCGATTTTGAATCCCTTCTCAACCAATTGCGAAATATTTTTGGTTTTACAATTTTTACCAAAATTAATGTAATATGAGGAAATTCGAACATGTTCTCTCCTTAGGATTATTGAAAGTTTGACCATTATGGTACTTGTTAAATCTTGACACTAAATTTACCCGAATAATATATGTTACATATGCGGTTTAATGCAATTGTAAAAATTTGAAATCGTACTCTTTCTTTGAATTATACAAAACTGGCCACAATATCATTTGGTGAATATTGCTAATTTGTACAACAGAATTATATATATTCAATCCGAACAAAATAATTGTTATATTTAAATTTTTTATCTTGTTTGATTTTTTTTTTTCAAAATACATTTTTTACTTTTTTTTCAATCATACATTTTTCAATAAAATAATATTATATGTAAATTCAAAACATTTTCTTATTTTTAGCCACACATTCTCCACCAAATCATTATTCTAAAATGATTTTTTTTTTTTTTTTGGCAAAAAATGGACATTAAACGGGGCTCTTAATATTTTATTGCCGCCAATGGTTGACGGTCGACGGCCTTCCGTGCTGATTTAAAATCCTGGATCCACCATTGATAATGGTGGTCCAAAAAACTATTAATAAGGATTTCTAGTGTCATTATTACTTCGATGAAGATAATCTTGAATAGTATTACTCTTTGAAATAGAGACGAAGAAGTTTTAGATTTATTCTGAGTTTGTGTGGCTTAGCTAGGAATCAATAAATTTGATATTTTTATAAGTAGATGACATTTATACATTCGTAGGGAAGGAGAGTGAAAAATAGTTTTTATTAAATTTCTCTAGTCCAAGATGTCTTCTTTTTCCGACGTAGCAAATAATAACACACCTTAATATTCAAAGATTTCGAGAATACTAGAAATTTAGAATCGGTTGCACTCAATATATAAAATGCTTTTTTTTTTTCTTTTTTCCAATACAATTCATCATTTCTCTGCCATTTAAATGAAGTCAAATCATATGGACAATAAATAGCCCTCTCCAATTAGGATAACTACATGAATAGAAAATATATAAAATTAAGGCGTTGATTATTCAAAGAAGTAAATTGACTTCAATCCGGTGTGCTATAAGTCAATATATATCACTCCTACTCATCAATACGCACATACCACCCGGAATTTTCCTTCTGCAATTGTGCCTAATTTTTTTCATCGCATAGCAATTAGCAAACCAATGGCAAGCAGCGCCGTCACACGGTGGTGGCTCAGCCTAATATCAGGGGTGGTGGTGACGATGTTAGCCATATCAAAACAAGCCACAGCACAGCCACAGACCAATCTGCTGAATAGGGGTTGCAGTCAGTACAACGCAACCAACATAAGGGACTTTTTCGACAACCTTAACGCCACCTTTTCCGACCTGAGAAATCAGCTGTCCAATGAAAACAAACCGTTCGCTACTGCGCAGCAGTCGAGATCTTCGGATCCAGTCTATGCCATGGTTCAGTGTAGAAATTATCTCTCGACGGCTGATTGTGTGGCTTGCTATGATGCAGCTGTTACTCAGATTAGGAATTGCTCAGCAGCAAATGGAGCTCGTGTCATATATGATGGTTGTTTCCTCAGGTAATTTTAATTATTCAATTGAGTCGGTCTTGCTAAACAATACTTTCTTTTTAAAAGTGGATTTAATAATAATAATAAAATAAAATAAAAAACTACTCTGCCCTCTTTGTGTGCACTAATACGACTAACTCTTGTATCCTGATACGTTGAGGCACATCTCGCGATTTATCTCCTTCATGATATTGCACTAATACGACTAACTCTTGTACCCTGATACGTTGAGGCACATCTCGCGATTTATCTCATTCACTCACGATATTCTAATAATTGGGCTGATTGGGGCGGGGAGGTGGGACCCTCAAAATTGTGATTCAAGCTTTAAGAAAGCAAGAATAGCAAAGCCAAATGTACAAAAAAAAATAATTTCAAAAAAGTTTTACCTATTCTCGCACTATGTTAATAAAAAAATTGTCAAAAAATCCCACCCACCTAACGTTAGGTATCCATGGAGTTTTGTGAACCCATACCTAATCCGTGTTAAGATAGATGTAAATGCATTATTTTGGATAGACAAAAACTGGCCGGCGGGCAGAGACAGCTGCAATGATAATGACAAGTATTCGTGTGTTTTGATTATTATTAGAGTAATGCTACAAGAACATAATAGTCTATATAATTACAAGTAGCATTGATCAAAATCTTTAATTCAAAATCAGACATTTCACATCAACAACAGGATGGTTGTCACACCAGATTATGTCATTTATTATGTACATATATTATGTACACTTAGCATTTTCCTTATTATTAATATTTCAAAAGTCAAATGATTGTAGTGGAATATTGCGAACGCCATTTTTCTCCAATAGAAGCTTCCTATTCAACAAGAGGATAAAAAATTGTAATCTTGTTGGCGTAGAGAAAAAAATTCTCATGTTTTTAATTTATAATTTCCTGTAAGATTCCCGCCCGCCGGCCACCGCAACCACTACGAACCCACAACCAATTCCGCTGGATCTTAAAAACTTATATTGGTAATTTTGATTATTTATTGTTCAGGTATGAGAGTAACAGTTTCTATGACCAAACTACTCTTCCGGGCAATGTACAGATATGCAGCAATCGCACAGCATCTCCGGCAGCTGCATTCAATGCGGCGGCGGAAACATTTTTACAGAATCTTGAGATCGCAACACCAAGAATTAGCGGCTACTTTGCGGCGACTAATACTGAAGTAGGCAATGGGGGTCCAACAATTTATGGTGTGGCGCAATGTGCTGAAACGATTACCCAAAGTGGTTGCCAGGATTGCTTGACAGTCGCGTATAGGAACATAATCGGCTGTTTACCTAATGCGGATGGAAGGGCTATTGATGCCGCCTGTTTTATCAGGTACTCTGATACGGCATTTTTCGCTGATAATCAGACCATTAATATCACACCATTCCTCGGAGGAGGAGGTAAGAATTATGCCATGCTTTGGTTTTGTTATATATGGTTTCATATTCATAAACTTCTAAGTATTCTCAATCGGATTAAAGGATTCACACTGAGGCACAATATCCCCTGAATTTGTGATCAAGTTGTATAAATACTTTGTTACGATTCAAAATCATACTGCTATTCGTTGTAGAACTTTCTGTTGAATTACCTTGTCCGGAGTTCCACATTTACGATATTCAAGTTCAACGTTTCACGAGGCAAAATTGATATTGAACTGATGACATTTGTATTTTCAGGAGGTTCAAGCAAGAAAAAAGCTATAATTGGGGGTGTAGTAGGAGGTGCAGGTCTTGCTTTGATTATAGCTGCTTTGTTTCTATGGTACCATTTATCAAGAAAGAAAAAAGTAGCTGCAAGAGGTAATCTTCTTTTATTGCATGAATTGTTCCTTCTTCTTCTTATATCTCCTTACATTTGTTATCCTTTCCATAATTGGCATCTTATCTTCATTCATAAGTTCAATCACTAGGAACATTTTCAAGGAAACAAAGTATTAAAATTTAGTTTCTATTGTTATTTAAACAATATAATCTCTTCTACCAGGTGACATATTAGGGGCAACAGAATTGCAAGGCCCCAATACCTACAATTACAAGGATTTGAAATCTGCAACGAACAATTTCAGTGAGGAAAACAAACTAGGAGAAGGAGGTTTTGGTGATGTATACAAGGTACTGTTTACAAGAAGTTTCATTTAGTTTTGTGTTTTCTAATAGTTAACAGTATTGTAGAGAAGGACCCTTCTAACCTAATTGTATTGTCTGCCCTAATGAAATTCTTCAGCGACTATCTTATTGACATCCATAGTATTTTGATTAGTAAGTTTGTTGATCAATTGCTATAGAATAAAAAATATTACACATTATATCTATCTGACTTGTTGCACTTGCCAGGCCACTCTTAAAAATGGGAGTATTATTGCCGTGAAGAAACTAGATATAAGTATCAGCAGAGCAAAGGCAGATTTTGAGACTGAAGTTAGGCTCATAAGTAATGTTCACCATCGCAATCTTGTCCGCCTCTTAGGGTGTTGTAACAAAGGAGGACAACTGCTGCTTATTTACGAATTCATGCCAAATGGGAGCCTTGATAGATATCTATACGGTAAGTCAACCTTATCTATCTTGATAGTGATAATAACCACATTATTGTGGCTCCATATCACACATCATTCTTATTTGATCTGTTTTGTTTATATTTTGAGACAGAGAGAAGAATAGATTCAAAAAGTGAAATGTGAAATGAACTAGTTCTCTTTGCTTTTGGAATGAGACTTTGTTGCTAAAACAAGCAAACATATAAAATCTTCAAATTATATAATTCATCGAGACATAACAGGAGTTTACCCAAATCTGCCCCACATTTCTGCTTATGGTCCCTACATTTTAACTTGTACATGTCATAGGATTATGATGTAATAAAATGTATTCGACATATATATCTGGTTTCATAAATATTATGCTATAACTTGTGTTTTCCGAGCTGAGAGGATATATGTGGGGGTTGTTTGACAAAGCTTTTGATAAAAGTTTTAGCAGATTTTTAAAAAAGTTGATGAAATGTGTGGTTGAAAAGTTGTAGATTCACACGAAATGTGTGGATAAAATTAAATGTTGACTTTGACCTCGACTTTTTAGGAACTTGTAAGCTATATACCAAACAAGCACGTAGTATTAAATTTTAATGCATATCAGTGAAAGTAATTACTAGGTTCAATGTGTTTATAAACTTAAAAACTTTTGAGAGAGTCAGAGTTCTATAATCATGGTGGTTAAACAGATAAAGGAATAAATCTTGGTCATGAGTAAATGAGAACATTCCCCTTCCTTCCCTTCCCTTCCCTTCTCATCATCCTCTGTGTGAAAAAATAAGTTCTGATAACGTGACGCTAATACCTGTATCTGTGCAATTCTAAATTTTATCTTCTCTGTATTTCGTCTAATAACCGAATCCATGCACTTGGCTTGATCGACAGGTGATAAACGGGGAACACTCAGTTGGAAACAAAGATTTAATATAATCTTTGGCACAGCTAGGGGTCTTGCATATTTGCATGATCAATACCATGTATGTATCATACATCGAGATGTAAAACCAAGCAATATATTGCTGGATGATGACTTCATACCCAAAGTTGCTGATTTTGGATTGGCAAGACTTCTACCTGAAAATCAGAGTCATGTTAGCACTAAATTTGCAGGAACCTTGTAAGTCAGCCTTTCTCAGGGTTTTATACTTTTATTAGCCTTCAAATCCAATGCATGTCAAGTCATTTTACGTATATTTGTCATATTGTTCACATTATACTCTGTGTTTGTGCATACGCTCAGATAATTTTGTGGTTTGTATGTCTGGATGTTGTTAATTCGACTAATTTCTCTCACAGTGATGCCATTTTGAGTACTGTAGATGTAAAGACTTTGATCAATTAAGAAATAAAACTTTATGACATCGCACTACTGGTAAACAAATAGGAATTATAAATTACAGAGTTCTGTCTAGCCTTGAGGTTGAATTTTCGTGATATCCCTATGAAAGTAGTGCATTGATTAGAAATATGAATTCAAACTTACTTTCAGTTTTCGTTACACTAAAGTTAAAATTAAAAGGATATCACAGTAACTGCTAACTTTGGTGCACAGGGGCTACTCGGCACCAGAATATGCTGTTCATGGACATTTATCAGAGAAAGTTGACGCCTACAGTTTCGGTGTAGTCATCCTTGAAATCATTAGTGGCCGAAGATGCACTCAGATGAATGATGAATCTGACACTGAATACTTACTTGAAGAGGTAACTTGTTCTCCCCAAGCAGTGCGTTTTTCCATTTGCTCGTTAAAATTGTTTTGACTTTGTTAAATATACTCTGTTATCATAGGCCTGGAAACTGCACGAGATTGGAATGGAAGAGAAACTAGTGGATGAGACATTAGATCGAAATGACTATAAAGCCGAAGATGTGAAGAAACTGATAGATATTTCTTTGGCATGCACACAATCACCAGCTTCATCAAGGCCAACCATGTCTGAAGTTCTTGTCATGCTTTTAAGTGATAGGTCAGTTGAGCAGAAGGCTCCAAGCAGGCCTTCATTTTTCGATTCTGGAAAGAGATTACCCGTAGACAGTTCCATTTCTACTGGATCAACGACGTCTAATGCCACTGCTACAGTATCTCATTTCACAGGTCGTTAGCTAACTTGTCCATTCCATTGAACACAAGTCACAAAAATCAATCTCTGTACAGTTATTAAGACTGAATGGTTTGTATTTCTTTTGGTTTTCAAGAACCGAAAATGGTGATCAATGATTTTCTGAGACGGAAGAAAAGATGCATCTATCTTTATTTACTTCTGCAAATTTTAGTATCTACTTTTCTCTATCAGGATTGGGTTTTTTTTTTTTGGGAAGTAAATTGATTTTTATTCTTATGGTGGAATTTCAGCATACTTGAATAGTTCTCGATGAAGGTAATAACGAAGCTTCGTACCATGTTTTGAATATTAATAAACTATAATATTTTGAAGTATAAAATATAACGTTAGGCTATCAATTTGATCACACTTGATATACATTCACAAGGAAATTATTTATTAACCACTTAATATGTAAATCATGCGCGCACTTTTACGTCATGCCTTGACTTTTGGTAATGTCCGGTGAAGGCTACCACCTTTTTACATCATGCATGACGCTTTCACTGTAAAAATTAATGAACCTCCAACCCCAGTAAGACCTTGACTTTCAATTTTCTGTTCCAAATAAAACTAGGATATGAACTGTTCGATTTTACCAATTTTTGACAAATTTTCAAACAAAATCGTTTAAATCGGTTTGAGAAAAACTCAAACTTAAACCAAACCATTTTGAACGGTTTGAATAAAACTCAAACTTAAACCTAATGGTTTGGTCCGATTTTGTAGTATATTTTTTTGTCTGTCTACTTTTATGACATTAATTCATTGAATTCAATATATATTTATATCTTACTAGCAATAAATCTAAAACAAACTAAATATATTTACTACAAATTTAAATACCAACTAAATCAAAGTGAAATCACAATAAACTAAAATCTAGTTTTTTATTTGTCATTTTAGGCTAAGACGTAAACAATAACGTTACAATACAAGTTTTCTAAACTAAATATAAAGCCAAAAAAGCATAATAATGTTCAACAAGACCTCGTGCTCATTATATCTGAAAAATCAACTGATTAGACAGAAAGAATAACCAACTATAATAATAAATCAATTGTTTATAATATCTAAATATAACAATTACACAAGCTTACCGTTGTATATTGTTACGAATTCAGTTTCTCACATATACTCAAACATCAATTATTGTCATACATGATTCATAGTCTCCATTGTCAAACAAATACATTCGTTACATCATCACAGTATTGGATACTAGATATATAAGAGAATCTTTAAAAATGTGGTAATAGAAAATATAAACCATCTGCCACAACTTTTATTGAATCATCAAATGCTTCCACTTCATCTAAATATTGTCGTAGCATTATAAGTTTATTCTTAATTTGCAATCACTTCTTTCTGCATATACAAATATCAACCTGATTTGCAGCTAATAAACTCCTAAAGGAATCAAGTATCTGACCTTCAGTTGAGAATGTAGACTCAGAAACAATTGTAAAAATTGAATTCTGAAGAGGAAAGTGGTTTTTGATAGATTAGATTAGTCTTGAGATTATTAGATATAAATTAGGATTATTTGATAATAATAATATATATGTAATAAAAAATTATAAATTGATAAAAATACAAACAAATGGCAAAACTATTGAATTTTATATATTTGGATGAATTTTAAAAAAAAAAATCATTTTTTTTTATTTTTTTATTTTTTCGCCGATCCAGTTTGGTTTTAAACCGCAATTAAAATTCTAAAACCTAAACCAAACCGTTTTTGACCGGTTTGGTTTGGTTCAAAACAATTTCGTTGACGGGTCTACGTGGCGCCAAAACGATGGTTTCTAAAATGCGATTTCGATTCGATTTTTCTGTTTGGTGATTTTTGCTTACAATCCTAAATAAAATCAGAAATTCATCCTGTTTGTGAAGATGAATGATAATGTAATGCATGCTAGACTTCTCATAATGTTCCAAGAATTCAATTTAGATATCGAGAACTATCAAAATCAAGATTTGTAACGGCTATTTTATTTTGGAGAAAATGACATGCTGAGAGAGAAGACGATAACATGGTTCTCTTACCATGTTTACGTTGACGGCCGCCAATGTAAATAATGGTAGGCTGAATCTTGCTTTCTCATTGTGTGTGACCCTAATGTTTATATGATTGACTTTCGTGGCTTTTGATTTTTTTTTTTCATTTTTTCATTTTTTAAGTTTTATCTTAGTGTTGGCACCTTCGACACAGAGAAATGATAAGTGTACACTCTTGGTGCACACTCACTTTTACACTCCTCTCACATAGTGGGTTCCGTGATTATTTTATTTATCGCGGGACTCGTCCATGTTGTGAGAGGAGTGTCAACAATGCTTTACACCAAAGTGTACATGTGGCATCTCTCTTTAACACATTGTTAATGACATTGGTTTAATGGGACATTCTTAAAAAAGCACTAATTTAAAATTAAAGAATTTGAGTAAAAAAAGAAAGACTATTTTGGCTAAAAGGTGAAGGATTAAGAGTGAAGACTTTTCACTTGAGCTTTTATTTCTTGTCACTAGAGGGCTAGTTCTTTTAATCATTTGAAGTTTAAGACATAACTACAAGTACAAATATAGAATAAATTTCAAGTAGGGATAATAATGGGGCTGGTACGAGACGGGTCGGTCATTTTCACCACCGTCCCATCGAGTATTTCTATTACATTGTCTCATCTTCATACTTGATTAAAGTGTGACGGACAAGTTCGGGACGAGATCAACTTGCCCCATTTATTTTTTGCTTTTATTTTTTATGTCTTTAGTTAGTAACTATTATTACTTTTTTACTAATTTGTTAAAAACAACTTATATTCTCTTTCAAAATGATAATAAATATATTATTTTTGTTTGATAAAAGAACTTAAATTTGATATTAACTCTAAATGAGGTTGGTAGCGGAGCGGAGACTATGTTTCCCGTACCCACCTTGTACCTGCTTCGGGGCAATGCCACTTGTCTCGTCCCCGTCCTGTTTACCCGATCAGACAGGTAATTCCCACCCATTCGGTGCGGGGTCCAACGGGTATCGAATTTTTTTGTCATCCCTAATTTAAGAATGATCGATTGTTATTCGAGCTATTAAAAATACTTGAATTACGGTTGAGAAATAAGAAGTATTACATGATAAGATGTTTCTCTCTAAGAGCTACTATTACATTTGTACAGTATTGTGAACTGCTATTTAGACTTGTTGGTTGCACAATTCACTTATCTTTTTGAATTTTTTCAGGAGATATATCTTGAAAAAGATTTATGGTAATATACGATTATAAGTAAGAGATATTAAAAATGGTGTCTTGGGTCATCCTATATGGGAAGACCCGACATGCATAACCACATATGGATACAAGGGAGTAGTTTTCAGTGGAACTACAACTCCTACAACGATGTGTGAGTGTTTCGATCACACGATCCTCTTGAAAATGCTTCTTGTAAAGTAAAAAATTCTTAAACTCAATCTAACTTTTAGCATGTTACATAATATTACATTACATAATACTTAGCTATCTTTATTATGCTAACTGGACAAAGAAAACGTGGAGTTTAAATTCTCAAGTTAATTGAAGCAACTAAGTCAACTATGCTCGAATTGTTTGGATGTCCAATTTGTTGTTCAACTAATGATATATTGACATGTTCAATTTTTCCCTCATCGTCACTTGTGCTTAAAAATAAGTGTAATATGATGTATCAATAAAGGGAACAATACATAACTCCTATTTTTAAAGTTCACATTTCATAAATAACAAACTTATTAAAATATTTCAAAAATCAGATGATAAATAAATTTATTAAATATTAAAATATAATATAATATACATTAATTATTTCTACTCATGCCACCTCATCTATCACATCCTATCACCGCACTATACCATCTTCCTTCCACCTCTGCACCGGAGACAGCCATCAGCTCCGGCGATCACTCCGGCAGACGCTCCGACAACTTCTTCGGCGACCAATCCGACGAATTTTCCGGCAGTCGCTCCGACAACTTTTCCGGTGGCCAATCCGACGACTTTAAAGATTTCAGAAAATTAAAAATTGGAAATCACACCCCATTGACCCACCTACCACCACCCCACCTCCTAAAAAAATTACTGGTAAGTGAAAATGTAATATATGCTTACGGTTCTAAGTAGAAATATCTATTCGTTAGCCTGATTGATCTTGCTACTAGGGAATTTGATAAAAATGGGTATGCACGTACCTTATTTATTTTTCAATCAGTGGTTGTTCACACCTGCACATACTCTTATATAAACATCATCTGAGGCTCAGATTGACTGACAATAATGAATCTGGCTCAAATAGTTTTTTAAGCATAATTTTCTGTATAATACCGGTAATAATCTCTATGGGACACGATTTCTATTTTTGGATCCATTTTGTGCATTCAAAAGTATTCACATTTCTTCTTGACGATTACAGGTTCCTTTGGAATATATTGGACAAGGATAATTACTCGAATATGCAAGTGAAGCTAATGCTTGCTCAAAACACCTGGTGAAATGGAGATTCTACTCCGAAAAATAATAGGAAATGCTTCACATGATATCAATAATGTAACCCCTGGTTATAGTGAGCACTTTTTTCTTACTTATAATTAGAAAAGAATAACTTATTTTGACACTAATTGTGACCAAATTTGTATTCAGTGTGACGGTATGTGACTAGGTCAATCTCAACTCACAACCGGTCACAAGCAACACAAAATTGGTCACAAACATTCACAATACATACTTGGTCGCATGAGGTCACCACAAACAAATTTGCATATACCGCTGACCCGTGATTAACTAAGACCAACTTTGTCTTCAGTGTGACTAACTGTGACCAAATTCATATTCAGTGTGTCTGTCTGTGACCAGGTCAATCTCAAATCACAATTGGTCATAGTCAACACAAAATTGGTCACAGATAGTCACAACAAACACATACTTGGTCACATAGGGTCACACAAACAAATTCGCTACACATCGGTTAGACAAGGTATCGCAATCCACCACTACTACCACCTCCTTTGCACCACCACTATCACTTTAAACATCAATTCGACGTTCATAAATACTACATTCACCTAAAATCCATAACAACAATCATTCCCACATAAACTTTCACGCAACACCTTCAAAAAACACCAACACCACAACATTACAACTGTAGATCAGGACTGTCCACTGCACCTCCTTTGAACCTCCAAACAACGACCAACATCGCATGGGCCATAACACTCACGGGGGCAACCAGTTCATTCTTTCATGCCTTTGGTTTCACCGTGATTATCAAGGGTTAAGAGCATAGCATTTGTTACCCAAAAAAAGAAGTTATGATAATTGTCAAACGGAAGCGTGCATAGGCTGTCACTTGAAATTTTTTACTCAAAACCACAAGTATAAAGGGTCTCACCTCTGCACCGTGTTTCTGCACTTGTAGGATAGATTTAGTACTATCATTTACAACTTGCCACTGCAGGTGTCGATTATACAGAAACCTCAACAAGTGTGAATAAAAAATCCAGTTCTTTCCTACTGTCCCCCTCCTTGCGTCAACAGAAAAACTAAGAACTGAGGGTGAGCTTACTTTTCCCATCACCACTACCACTAGCTGGTTCCGCACTGGCCATCGATGCCGATCGACTGGCTTAGTGTTCTTCACTTGATCTCCTCCTCCATCGCCCTTCCCTCCCAATGGAGTACTGCTCTTCCTCTTCGGTGTGACCTTCCTCACACTACTCAAATTAGGCGATGGGGAGGCCACTTTAGTCTTACTAACGGGTAGCAAAAATGCTTCCCTACTGATTTTTGAGTAAGAGAGTGCCGATCTAATTTTTAGGGAAGAGAGAGATTGTCATCGATGCTGTGAGCGGTTGCAATCGCTGATGCAGTAGGCGACTGGTCTCGCGAAACTCCGGCAAGAAAAGTAGTAGGTAACCGGAATCTAGAGAGTGAGGTGGGAAAGAAGTGGCGGATCCGATTTTTGGGTAAAAGAGTGTCAATCTAATTTTTGGGTAAGAGAGAGAGAGAGTGTGGGAGATGAATCACAGTTATGGATACTTCTTCACATTATTTCTAGGTAAAAGAGTGCTGTAATTTTTGGGGAAGAGAGTGTCAATCTAATTGTTTGGGAAAGAGAGAGAGAGTGTGGGAGATGAATAATAGGTATGACTAATTCACATTATTTCTGGGTAAGAGTGCTGTAATGTTTGGGGAAGAGAGAGAGAGAGTGTTCGGCGTGCCAGAGGGGTAGGTGTAATTAATTTGTTTTAATTAATTTAAAAATTAGTATTTACCACCTGATTATTGAAATTTAATCTTTCACCCATTTGTTTTTGAAATGTAATCCTGATAAGTAGGGTTCTAGCTAGTTTTTCCATCAATAAATCCTTGGATGGACAACATGTTAGACAATTAATTTTGACCTCAATTAATATTTGTTAGGGTGGGTTAAAGGATATATGATTTTTTTTTTCAAGTTCAGATAATAGTGGTACAGTTCGTTATTCCTTGTATTTAAGTACCTTTTTGTCTGAATTATCTTATACGATATCACTCCCTACTCCATAGGATAAATAACACATAATATCCATATCTTTTATTTTTTAGCATTTTCACCCATACCTTCCACATTTCATTGCGGAAAAGGTCATTTTCAACCATTTTCAATAAAATGACGATTTTACCCTCCTATTCAAATAGAACAAAAAGAAAAAGATGAATAACCAATTGCAACTATAGTCCTTAAGTTTTTAAAAAATTACAACGAAATCATAAATTTTCTATCACCACCACTTTCATAACCTACCAAACTACCACCTATATATCCATATAGCACCAACTATCGGCCACAACGCCCATCGGACTCCACCGCCACCAACCTCACTTCACTTCCCCACCATCCTTCCCCACACAAATTTGAAGATTTGAGCATTTAGAACCCATTAATTTTGGCCAGACAACTCTCTCCGTGCATCGCGCCCATGGAGAGTTTTGGACTAGAAATTGAAACGGTTGGGGGATAATTGGATCAATCAAATTTATACCCATTGTTGTTTGGATTTGTCGATGTTTCGATTGATGCCAATTTGGCGATTTAGTGTTGTGAGATGTATGAATTGAAGGAGAAGAGTTTATCAAAATGAACGTCGCCACTGTCGAATGTCTAGATTATGGTAGAATGATTTGAGACATGTTCGATTAATGTGAGGTCATGTATATGTTCATCGAGGTGAAGGGTAATCGTCGATGGTGGTGTGCCACCGTAGGTGGCGTCGAAAGTGAGGTTGACATAAAGGGTTGTATATGACATTTTAGTATTTTAGGCTGCAAATGTAGCAGCTTTCGACATATTTTGTGACCAATATTGTGGGAAAAGGTGGTGGGGAGAGTGAAGCGAGGCTAGTGGTGGTGGATTCCGATGGGCGTGGTGGCCGAAGGTGGTGCTACGTGGATTTATGGGTGGTGGCTTGGTGGAGTTGTGAAAATGGTGGTGGTGGAGATTTTAAGACTTTGATTGCAATTATTTAGGACCATGATTGCAATTATTTATTTATTTTATTTTATTTTCCTTTTTCATTTTAATATGAGGGTAAAATCATCATTTTATTGGAAAAATGGTTGAAATGACCTTTTGCACAATAAAAGGTGGAAGGTATGAGGTGAAAATGCCAAAAAATGAAAAGTAGAGACGTTCTGTACAATAACAATGAAAAATATGGACGTTTTGTGCTATTTACCCTTTCTCCATAAGTACAACCGTACAATTGCCAATTATAATGTAGGCCTAAATAAAGCATCAACTAAAGTGTTAACTGGGCGTTGGCTTGCCCGTTTATATTTAGTTAAAGAGAAAATTAAGCCATAACACTATTCTTAAATTTAAAATTCAAACGTACCACTACTAATTTTTTATAACAAAATGTGGTTTCTCTTTTATATAAATACAAAAAACACAAACACCGCCATCATTCAACACATACAAATCGGACCACCAAATCATCCCTGTCCTAAATTAACCACCACTATCACCATCTAAAAACTACCAACGATACATCCTATCGTTCCTCTAGTCGAGATCTGTTTTCAGATCTAACTCTTTTGTATGTGTGCATGCAAGTATATTCTTGGTGGTGGTGGTCTTGAACTTTTACTACATGTAATGTTGGCTACGATGGCATTGGATTGACTCTTGTGAATGCAGTAACATCGGTTGTGAGGTGGTGGTGATGGTGGTGGTGGTGGAGTGCAATTTGACTAGTAATGGTTCTTGAGATTGGAGAGGTGGTCACTAGCGATGATGGTGAATAGGGTTGATATGGTAGTCATAGTTTAACAAGAATTTGTGGTGACAACAACAATGAGAAGATTGAATTTTACAAACGTGACACAATTTGTTAAATAAATGATGTTATTTATATATAATTATTTACATATTGATGCATAAAAAGAGTAAAATAAAGTTTGGAAGAGAGAGAGGGAAAAAAGAAAGGAGAAAAGGAAAAAAGTTAATGTCATGTCATCAATATTATGTACATCAATTTATAAATAATTATGAGAAGGGTTTCCATTTTTTCAAATGCTGTCGTCAGCTCGTGACATAAGGTGTTTGGTTAAGAAGTTTCATAAGGTCTTTCTGTCTAGGTGCAGGTAGACATAGCATTGCTTTTGTTAAATTTGTGGCAAACCAAAGATGGTGGTGGAAACAATTTTTTGTAACATTGCAAACAATTGTCATAAAATATATTGTAAGAAATTAAATTAAAATGATAAAAAATAGTCGTTTAAAAACAAAAATATTGTACAGTATATTGCATGTTCTAAAAGGTCTGTTTCGGAAAGGTTAGGCGCACGCTTTTTTGTTTTGAAATCCAACCCAACAAACTGCCTAACTGCTAAAACGAAAAAAAGAAAACAAGTCCTACAATAGACTTACCCTATTCCAAATCCACCTTAAAAACATAGCTTTCTCTGTCCACGAACAAAACAATATTGATTTGGGATATCATGATTTTGAGAATTATATTTTGCTGAACATTTGAAAAATATGTATGAAATTCCTTTAAGATCTCGTTCGGTAGAGATTAAAATCCAATTAAATTAAAAATATAGCCGTTATTGGGTCTTACTCGTCTAATAAAAGTCAACAATAACGACTAATTTTTCAATTTTAATCCCTACCGAACAGCCCCTAAATCTTTAAGGTATGCATTATTTTATTTATTTATTGGTCTAGAATAGTAAAAATAATATTAAAATAAAAAATTGTTTTACGATACTGAAGCTCATAACATCTGAAGTTTGACTGTCACTCATTGTCACGTTTTACGCATTTTACAATATATTCTTACATGGTTTTTTTTTTATTTTTTTAGTACAAGCAAACCTAGATTAAGTTTATTTAACAGTTAAAAAAAAATTAATTAATTTCTTTATAAAATTTTAAAAATATAGGCAAAAAATTAGGTGATCCTTTGATTCAAAAAGACACCTTTCCGTAACGGAAACTGAAAAGCTGCCCGCCAAACTGAAACGACCGTCAAATTAAACAAACGGATACCATTCTTTTTCTTTGTTTTTCCCAGTCCTCTTGAAAGGGAAAACAGTTCGTCGTAAGATTATATAAACTTTTTGCAGATTGATTTTATCACAGAGAATGAAAATTTCCATTTAATTTTAATATGTTAATGCAGGGAGGTCTCTCAACTTCAGTGGAGCCAGAAACTTGTTCAATAAATAAGGTAATTACGATTTTAATTATCTTTGGCGTGCAGAAAAGGAAAGTTTTTAAATCAGGAGATTGAGCATCAAATTATTAATTACATGCTCTTTTTGCAGTTTTGTTATGGTAATATCACTTTCTATCTTTGTTTTTTTCCTTCATCGCCATAACTTGTGTACCAAGTTTCTGTCCCCTATATAGATAATTGTAAATTGTTCAATAATCCTGAGAGCACAAACAAACAGGCATACTGTATTTGTGGATTGCAGGTTATAGACTGCAATGGAAGTTCTATATATTTTGTTCTTGATTTTGCTATCACAAGTATATGGAGCGTGGGGCGGGTGGTGGTTTTCTTCTAATAATGAAGAAACTTATAACCCTTCGCAGAATCAGATGATTTCTAATGCTGTCGGGGCTGAATTTGCCATTCAAACTATCGATAACGATGAAAAGGGAATGAATTTGATCGAGGGCGTTAAACTAGCTATGCGTACATCTAAATCTTGCTCGTTGAATGCGTATCAAGATTTATCTGTAGGATGTTCGAAGATTGTTGCAGAGGAAGAATTGAAATATAAACTGGCTTGGGATCTTAGTGATTGCTTTCAACAGCACACTGGACGGCCGGCCTTTCCTCCGTGTGATTCAAGAAAAAATCCCATGAAAAAATGCCTCGAGAAATTGAGCGATGATTCCCACAAGGTTTTCTTAGAGTTTTTTCTTCAAATCCATACAATCTGTCATCAATTACAGTAAGTTTCCCTTTTCTTTAAAATCTTGGAAAGCAATTCCCTAGATTTGTTTATTTTTCCCCCCTTTCTTTTAATATTATCAAAATTGTTGCAGGATTCATGCCTTTAAGCATCAAACTGAGAGATTGGTAAACGAATTGAAAAGATCCGCAGAATATGCAGAAGAAAAACTCGAAGACATTGAAGAACGAGGGAAAGAACTTTTGCAGAACTCGAAACAGATTCATAATTCATTGAGTTCCATTGATGTCCGAACTCAACATGTGGCAGAGACATCGAAAAATGTAGAAAACCATGTAAATGTTGTGAGGAAGTACACAGAGGTAATCCATGAACAATCCAAGGGAATAGCAGCTTCACAATTAGAGTTAAGTGAAGGTCAAAAGAAAATGAAGGAGAAGCTGGATGAAGGGATATCAATGCTTCATGATTCTTATGACAATTTGGGCATCGAAATTAATAACTTGAGGGATGAAACGGTTGAAATAGAGAAGGAGATTGGTAAAGTTGGAGAGGAGATGTTTTCAAAAATGTCGACTCTGCAGAATAAAGCCGACGATATTGAGAATATGACGGGAAATTCTTTGGATAAACAAAAACAACTTTTGGATTCTCAAACAGCAGCACTTGAGGGTCTTCAGTTTCTTACTAAATTTCAGTCTCAAGCACTCGAAGAGAACAGGTGAATAGATAGAAAAATTCTGTTATCATAATGTATATTAGCTTCAAAACCTGAATTGAATTCGTATGCACTTACTACAATTTTCATATGTTATAAGGGGTACATTGCAGCAATTGGCTGAATTTGGGAAGAACCAACAAGAGGAGCTTCTTCGACGGCAAGAACAACTTCAACAGGCTCATGATCATCTAGTTGAAAACTCAAAGACAATATTAGCAGCTCAGGTAAGGAAACTTTCAAAGAAATCCTCTTTAAATTAGTTAGATGGACTTTCATCATAGCTTTTCTCACTTTTCACCCATCTTTACAGGAAGCTTTTGAATCAAAGCAAGCCAGTATGTTCATAGCGATAGACAAGCTTTTTGCCTTGCATAATGCTTTGCTGCTAGAATCTCGAGCAATTAAAGCTTTCTTCGTTTATTCATTAATTATCCTCTTGCTCTACATCTTTACTAGTATGAAGCAAACATGCAATGTGCGACCCAGGCTCTATATAGGTAAGTATTACACCTCTAGTTGAAGCAAAAGTTGAAGATATCCAATTCATTTTGACTTCTAGTAATGGTTCTTGTTTGCAGGATTATGTGTCACGTTTACTATCGAGTTAATCATACTTCGCCGTGCAACATATGATATTGAACAAATGGGATGGATAATAACCTCTCTTAGGACACTTTTCCTGGTTCTAGCCGCAGTTCAACTTCTGTATGCCATTAACACATACAGGTAGAAGATTGAAATAGCTATTATAAGTTATTTTCACTAATGCGGTGCATTTGTATACTATGTCTAACAAATACTTTGCAAATTATGCAGAGACTATGAAATGCTAAACCATCAGATGCTATTAACACTAATGGACAAGATGAATGGCTTGCGGAGTGACAAAGAATTGTTATTGGACACGGACGAGGATAGTGACATCAACTGGTCTTTATGGGTTGACAGTGAGTTACCAGAAGATGTAGACGAATCAGAGGACCCCGACTTCGGAGTTGCAGAGGAAGTTGGAGAGAATTCTCTTGAAACCAGTTCAATTACAAAGAAGTACAATCTTCGTAATAGGCGTAAACATTTCTAGAGATAAGGCTGAACTCTTCTTTGTAATACAAACTGGTTATCAAGAACCGTTCTGTATCAACACAGATGCTGCAAGTCAGAAAAGTAGGAGTTGCGGAATTTTAATTTGAATTAAGCCCTGTAGCGCCAGCCCCACCCACTGTATTAAAAAATCACCCCTGTGTGTAACCTGGCAGGGGCCCGTCCCCTATAATTGTAGTAACAATTATTTTAATTTATACGTTCAATTACATGTTATATGGACAAAAAGCTAATTGTATGTACATACTTATTACAAATGTTGATCTATCAAGTTCTTGTGATAGCTAACTCTATAATGAAATAAAAAAATTTACAACTCTATGATCATTTCATATTGTTCTAATTTAGAGAGAAAGAGAGAGAAACTTCTTCTTTTATTCATTTGTCCATTCCGATATTAATTTAATTGAAAAAAAGGTGCACATGACTCACACTTGCAGTCTTGACTTTGAAGAATATCAAAGTAGATTTAGAGGATTGGATAATAAAGTTCTTGGAATTAAAAGTAGGAAGTTCTTGATTCAGAAAGCTAAAATTTTGTGACTTAGATCTAGATCAAGAATCGATTATTAACTTTGGATAAATTCTTAATCTAAGTTTCTTGATTATAACATACACATGAATATCTAGTAACAATCACGAATTCTTCATTAAAGAAAATTTGGATTTCCAAGTAATTCTTGTTTTACGTTTAAAAAATTGGTATAAGATGAATTTAGATTATTCACATGCTTGTTATTTCTGAATCTTGGTTGCATATTATAGTCGAGCATGATTAGGAATAAACGACTGGATGATTGGGATTATTTTTCAATTATGATCTAATTACTTATGTCCAAATCTTGATTGTAATTCATTGCTTCGAGTATTTGATAAAATTATAATTTTAAAATCAAGATAAATTGATTGGAGGTTTGAAGATCGGACCAAAGATCAAGAAATTTTGCAACAGAGCTAAATTTTTTTTATAAATTCTTATTAACTTTTCGTAGGTCCTATGACAGAATGTGAATGCTGTTTGGATTTCTATGGTTGTATCGTTGAATAATTTCAATTGAAATTTTTTGGTCAACTTACAAAAATACCCTTAAAATTAAAGATCTTTTGAAAAATCATATGAAACATATTTTGTAAGTAAAAAATACTATGTAAAATCACAGTAAAAAAAGTGACCCTGAAAAAGTGACTCACTGGTACTTTTTAAAGTTAAGTGTCACTTTTTTATTAAAAAATAACATACAATGTCACTTTTATTAAAAATTAATGTTTATTACTAAAAAAGTGATATAAATCAAGAAGGTGACTGAAAAAGTGATAAACACTAAAAAAAAGTGAAAACATTAAAAGAAGTGACAATTTTTTAAAAAAAGTGACGAATTCAAAAAAGTGGCACAAATTAAAAGAAGTTATATAAATTAAAAAAGTGACAGACAATAAAAAAAAGTGTCAAACACTCAAAAATAACAATATTAAAAAAAAGTGACACTCAAAAAAGTGACAAAAATTTTAAAAAACGACACATTAAAAAAAGTGACAAACACTCAAAAGTAAAAAAGAAGAAGATAAAAATAGCCTTAGTTAACACAATATTTTACATTTTAGTTCATTCCATTCATAAAGAAATTGCAAAATGTGATTGAGAAATTAAGAACAACAATCTACCAGAAGCAGCAGAACGACAAGTACAATGGTTCTAGGTATAAATAGACTTGCTTACACACCAACAGTAGTAAATCAAATTACATACAAATAACTGAAAGAGAAATCAAGTTAATTAAATTCAATACTAGTTGCAGCCCGAAGATTAGGCCTTCTTGGGAGATTTAGTTGCCTTGGTAGGGGATTTCACAAGCTCCTTCCCCTTCTCAGATTTCTTAGGCAGAAGTACTAGATTGATGTTCGGCAAGCAATTGTCACTCCGGTTAGAAGTTTTCCGAGCTCCTCATCATTCCTCACAGTAAGTAACACATGCCTTGGTATGATTCTGTTTTTCTTGTTATCTCTGGTTGCGTTGCTAGCCAGTTCCAAAACCTGAACACAATTTCAATGAATTCACATTTTTTCTTCAAGATTATAAACTCATCTATATTTTGCATGTTTAAACGATGTTTTGTTTACTACTCTTGTAATTGAGATTAGAGATATTAGGGCTTATGTAATGAATCTAAAGTCGACTTTAAATCCAAGTACTTATAATTTCTCCAAAAGTAATCATCCACACCACAGAGAGATATTGGCTCATGTAATTCAAGAAAACCAACTCAAATCAAACACAAATTTTAATAATAATTAGTACAATTCAATTAGTGTGACGGTACCAGTTTAGTCAGACAATGTTTGCTCAATAATTCTTTACAATGATGCAGAACATGAGGTCCGTCAGCATTACCACGGAAGAAACAATATTGTTGTAGTGGTTGAACAATTCTGTCGACTTTACCCTTTGGCCTTTGATGGCAATGTGAATCCATTAGTAGCTAAAGTATAGATTGCATAAGTGGAACATTATGAATTCATTAAATGCCTGGATGAATTGAAAGTTACTTGAGCAGCATTGGTGAGATCTATAATTAATTATTTGTGTTTTGGATTATGTTAGGAGAAAAATTCAAGATCGAAGCAAATATTGATCGAGAGGATGAAATTGTATAAAATCTGCTGTTTTGGGATCATAATTTACACTTTAGAAATTTGACTTGAATTGAAGAGGACATGGATTGCACAAATAAATGGACTCAAGGACTAAATTGCATCCTTCGATAACATGGAGGCCTTGGTGAGAAACGTTATATCAAATGGGTCACTTGGACCAGTTGGCAGGGAAATCAAATTCTAAATGGGAATTAGAATGTGTTTAACAAGGCAAAGCAGGAGGAGACTGCTTTTCCAATGCAAACAAAGAAGCTGGCGGAAAAGGCAAATAAAAGAGGCAGAAACGGACACTACTAAAAAGGGAGGCTTTATAGACCAATTTTCACCAACAAACTCAATCTGTAACAACTTTTCAACGAGGTATTTTAAAAAAATTATAATTATTAAGTAAATGTATTGACAACAGAATTACCAACGACATATAACTGTCATTGAGATTTCGTTGTTAATCTGTCGTTAAATTTTTAATTAAAAAAATATATAGAACCAATGAAGAAGATTGTGACGTAACCATTGATAGTAAAATACAAAAATAAATAAAAATTAATTGAGATTTACCTACGAATCTATCCTATCGGTTAATATTATTCAAATTAATTATATTTAATCTAACATATTACCTTCAATTTGTTATGTTACTAAATTTATTGGAATTAAAAATAGATCAAATATAAATAAAATGAAAAAATAAAAAAATACAGGATTCTGTAACTCTTGGACATCATAAACGACATCATCAACATTAGCTATTGGAGCTTGTGATTTGCCTCCTCAAATTGATGTACATCATCCTTTGAAATTAAGAAATAGTTATCTAAGATACATGGATGAACGAACCTTCAAGGCAATCTGATTGATTAAATTTACCATTTATGCAAATGGGTCAAATTTTGAACACATACAACCCGTTCCTCTCTTGAATTCTTAAGTCCAAGTTAAAGATTTAATAATTGGGACCCTGATTGAAAAGTGTTAATTTATTTTTTTTCTGGACAACTGTTAAATCTGTAGCATTTAGTTAATAATGTAGTTGGTATTGATCATTTCTTTTTATAGGAATGGTGAATTGAAATAGTTTGATTTTTAGTTTTAATTGAAATTGCTTGCTTGTTGTCAAACTATTTAATTAATTGCATAAGTGATCATCTTCAAACTGATTTTGATAATATGAACTAGGGAGTAATGTTTTTTTTTTTTTTTTGTTTAAATATTGCTTTTGTTGAGTATTATACCTAATTTCATTCGTTTTAGCAGACGGGCTTCTTATCTATAGAGTGCTGATTTAATACCCTATTGATTCTCTAATCATCCATTGTTCTAAATGCAAGTTCCCACTCGTACATTATGGCATCGGATTGTAGTTGGATGATGCATTGGTCAGATGATGGATTTTTTTCAGACATATTTACTGAAGGTGCTGAAGAATTCATTAAATTTGCCACATTTCGAACGAGAGTTGGAGATATGATTAAATGCCCATATTTTATATGAAACAATAGAAGGTTTCTAAAAGAAGATGACGTGAAATTTCATATTTATAAAAATGGATTTACAAGCAGTGGAATGTACATGGAGAACCATTCACTTTCAATGGTCCAAATTTAGCTAAATCCTCAACTACACAAGGTACAACAAACTATACCCATGTTAATCCATTTATAATTGATTTGTTATCCAGTACCAACTAATTTTAAAAGGTTTAATATTTCAGATCTAAGTTTTGTTAATTTTTCCATATTAATCAAGCTGTAATTTATTATTTCAAATTTATGTTTTTATATAAAAATTGGGGATGATAACAGGTTGGGATCGGGGCAACCTCCCCCGCCCCGTTACCCGTTTAAGGCAGGGCGTGCCTCATTTACTAACCCGTTTAATTTTTTTTTATTTTTTTTTTAAGTTTTTGATAATTCATTTGATTGCTCCATTCATTAGAGTGAGACAATAATATATTTTTATTTTTTATTTATTTATAAAAGTTCAATTATTCAAATATATTTGGTAAACTAAGGTTTTTATTCCTTGTCATATTTTTATATAATCTTAATTGTCATTTTCTATTAGAACCAATGTTGTCAAAATTGGCCTAGCCCAGCTGGTTCGATCGGTAAAATAGAGAATCAGACCCAAAATCGGGCCAAATTTTGTCCGGTTTATCGATTGTGACAAAACCATTCAAAAATCACTGAACCAGCTGGTTTAACCGTAAATTGGTGAATCGGTCGCGGTTTTCACGACGTTACAATTTAAAGATCTATGGAGAATTATTGAATGTCATGCTCATTTTATAAATGCACTTCTCTCAAATGGTTTCATAAACTTCCAATGTGGAACAGTGACATAACAAAAAAAAAATGTTAAAATGCTCATCAAAATAATTTTTCAAATGTATGTCTAATTGACTAATTTGATTTTGAATCACAACTAATTAAATTGTAATATTCACATTCATTCTTTCATTTATTTAATTTTCAAATTTAACTTAAATTGCAATTGATTATTAATATATTAATGGTAGATATCATTTTCTACAAGTTTAAACTATTTTAACTTATTGACTTTTAGTTTTGAAGTATCGAGACTAATTGTAGGATAATGAATCTAATTAACAAAAATAGATTTACTTTGAATTATTAATATGAAAATTTAAAAAAATTATTGTTTTCATAATATTTTATTATTCTTGTATGTATTTATTGCTTTCGGTTCGATCCCGATTCGACCCCAGTTAAACCTTTTGACCCTTCACCCTTTTCGGGTTGATGATTGGATCGATTTTCAAAACATTGATTAGAACTAATGAAATTTCATAAAATTTTCCATTTAAAGTATTGAACTTAAAAAAAAAAAATTAAATGCGGGAGGGGGGGGGGGGGGCACCCATTACTTGAACCCACCCCGAGGCAAAGTTACTGTCCTCGATCCAAATACTCGATTAAGCAAGTAATCCCCATGTGTCGGGGGCGGGGCCCGTAGATATCGAGTTTGTCGGACTTTTTTGTTATCCCTGATAATATATTTATTTCCTTCAAATTAAACATAAATGTGTAAACCTTATTAGTATCCGCTTCCCAAAAACTAAGCTAGAGTATCTCCCAACAAGCAATCAATTCCAAAATCCCTTCCAAAATCTCAACTTCTCCTTTCCAATTCTTCCCAAAATTTCCAATCACTTCATGTTCATTTTTCCCCTCCCAATTCTTCCAAAAAAAATCCATTCCCTTCATTCCCTCCCTGCTTATTTTTTTTTCAGAAAATGTCACATTCTTTTCCTCATATACAGTCCCGCTCATTATGTAGAGCAAATATTTACAGCGTTTTCTCACCTTTCCTTCTCAAAACACAAATTGAAATTCAGTTGAATTGACATGTCTAGTCGAGAATGATGGAGTTCTATGCCTAGCATTCCCATGTTGCAAGATGAGGAGGACAATGATTGGACCGAGACTAGTTCTGAGGATACTGATATGTTTTTTTAGAGGACAATGATAGACCTGATGGTAGGAAAGGGGCTCCTTACTACAGTACTAATGGTTGTGCAGATGAATCTGAAAGAACACCTTTAACTGTGAGAGACAATATGTATTTGTTGGGAACCTACTTAATCATGCGCAGCGAAAATAAAGCAATTTCGATTCCTAAACAATGATCTGTTTTATGTTTAGATAGAAACTGTGATTAGAATTGTACCTTAAATGAATTCTGTAAACTCTTTTGCTGATTCGCGAACTCCAATGATCATGATCTGTAATCTAAGCTGTCCAATTGTCTAGCCTCCAATGGTGATCTACACAGAGAACAAGAATGACGGCTAGAATTTTCTTTTCTCGTACTAGCAAGAATAATGAAAATTCTCTAGAGTTTTTCAAATCCTAACAGAATATCAATACAAGTCCAAACGGGCTTGACCCATCCCTTAACTTAACCCGATCCAACATTTAATTAATCAAATTAATTAAATCCGGTCCATGAATTAATTAATCCAATTAATTAATTTGGACCTATTAATAAGCAACCCAATTAATTAATTATCTAGCACTTGTCAATTAATTAATTGGTAAATCTCATTCTTCTAATTCTCTTTTGTGTATGACCCATTAGGTTTCCGATCACGATGTCTAACGACGTGAATTATTATTTTGATCTAATCAAAATTGATAAATTAAAATACCCCTTTTAATTTATCATCAATTCACATTTGTCGTCCCAGATTGACATCTAGCAATGTGTCAGGACAATACATATGACGGAAAATGTCACGTGGCATGACAAAACCAAACTTGTTCGTTTACCGTGAAACTATAATTCATTCGTCAATATGATCCGATCAATTACGAGATATGATATGTGTCAATCTCAATTATTGATCATATCTTTTATCCTATTGTTAAGTCAATGTAAGTCGAAAACTCTTTTTCGACTTATAAGTTCACCCTGGCCAAGGATTTCATTATCAACTTAACTTGATCAAAATGTAGATCATAATCTCTTACTATCTAAGAGTGACGAATCTTCTATTGATCATTCACAACCTTCTTATGATTCTTGACATACCCGAACGATGCTGTATTAGCGACCTTTGGCAGAGTAACATCCAACATCACCAAAGTATGACTGTCCTCATATAAGACATTATGATGACCTCAAGTTAAAGGACCAATTCCACTACCGAACATTATAGATTAACCACTGACACTCAGATAGTTATCCATGTGGAATCTCCAAGCGGGTCTCCAATGTTTTGTTCTATAACAAAACATCCACGTGTTCATTCAAGTGTCACCACACTTTAGCTTGTGAGATCAGCTACTTGCTTCACAAATAAGAAACGTCACACGTGATGGTCTATCTGTAATAACAATATCCGTATCTCATTATTACATATGACCACGTACGATTTAAGATTCAGTCATCTGTAATTTGTATATCACAATCACAACTCCTTATGATTAACAAATCACCAAGACTTGAATCTACGGATTCTATTATTTAATTAATTAGAATATTAATTCAATTAAATAATAGATCTTACCATAAATATGCATCGATTATATATACATTAAAAGTGCTTATGTCCAGTTGATTGGACCTATGGCATAACACTTACAGTATCTATCCGAACTTTTTTTTTTAGATTTGTATTGAATGCAAAATGATGTCACTGGTTTTAAAACTGACTAAACAAGATGTATATTTCGCACTCCTTGTGTAGTTAATGATTTGTGCTTAATGATTTTAACCATTGAAGTAAATGAATACCCTTTCATGAATTTTTCATTGTAATTTTCATACATTTAGAAGTACACTAATCATTTCACATCAATTGTTTGGGGAGGGGGGGCGCATTGCCATTGCAATCAACTTGTGTAAATCATTCCCCCAATTACTTTTTACTAGGACTAGGAGTTAAATTTTTGGAGATACAGAGACAGAAAATGCCATTTGTTTGCTTTGAAAACAATAAATAAAAAATCAGCATCAACTTGTGTGAATCATTCCCTGCTATCTGCCTAATACCTTCACTGCTTTAAGTTCCAAGATATTTGTTTTAAGTTCCCTGCATATGTTTTCAAGCTCTCAGCTTCATTACTACCTCGACATCGCGTGCTGTAAGTGCTAATTTGAAATCTTATTTGGGTGGACCTTGTCCTACATTTAGTTTGGTGCCAGTTGACAAAAAAAAAAAAAAAAAATTCTTGTAGGAAAGATTTCAGGGAATATAAATTTCATTTATATATATTTATTATCCTTATAGATTTGTTGTTTCATACTAATGGTTGGTACCTATATTAATTAGCAACAATACTCATGGCCAAAAAAATAAGGAGAACGAAGTGGAGAAAGCATGGAATATCGCCTTAATTGATCGGTTGTGAGACATTTAGTTTGGCTCGAATTAAGGCTAAGGAAAATAGTGGGTCTAAAAATGTAGCTAATTGGAAAGGATATGGACCACTATAGTTAAGTGCAGAGCATTGGAATGAGATAATTGATAAACATTGGAACAATGAAGGATGGAAGAAGAAATCTAAACTTGGTCGTGATAACCAACTCACTATAAAGTCAGGAACCATTATTAAGCACTGATGCTACCAAAATTCGTACCTGGGTCAACCCGAACCGGATGGAAGAACTCCACGTGATCTGCTCTCCAATCCCTGAAACAAAGGCGTCGAGGCGTGTCCTCGTCGCCCCTCCGATGCTTAAGTCAGTTAAGTATTCAAGAGAAACTTTATGCTGAATGCTGTTAAAAAAAACGTACCTGAATGATGAAGAAGGGGCAATATTTATAGAGGGTGGTGGTTGAGTTCTAGAAGGATTAATCTTCCCATAGTCAATTTGAGTCCTATTAAGATTGTACAATCTGAGCGATGAGTTTGTGTTTAAGTAGGACTGACATTCCTAGGACACGTGTAGTAAGTTCGAAGGGGATAGAAGACCCGACCTAATTATTGGGCCCGACCCAGAAGGTGGCCCGACCTTGGAAATGGCCCAGCAATAGTGGGCTGAGGTCGGGCCGTCGAGGTCGAGGTTGGATCTAGCCCAACGAGAGTGGGCTGAGTTCGGGCCAACAAGGTCGAGTTCGGGTGCTACTACATTTATACGCATCACAGGCCCCCGTGCATCTAGGTCGCAGATGAAAACCCCATGTTAGAGCTGCGGGATAAGATGCACTGAGGTGAACGTATCAAGCTGAAGGTATTGCTTATGCTTATTAAGTATGTTGTCCGAGCTTGTTGGCCAATGCTTGACCAATAAGCTCAAGTTTTGGATCAAATAAAGAGGTCGAGCTTATTACTTAGCCAATTCTTGGCCAAGTAAGCTCGAGTTCGATATGAAATGAGGAGCTCGAGCTCGTTACTTGGCCAATTTTTGATCGGTGAGCTCGAGTTCGATATGAAATGAGGAGCTCGAGCTCGTTACTTGGCCAATTTTTGACCGGTGAGCTCGAGTTCAATATGAAATGAGAAGCTCGAGCTCGTTACTTGACCAATT